>SJYV01038068.1:1385021-1558062 GCA_006410875.1 Neotragus pygmaeus | reverse complement strand
AAAAAAAAAAAAATTCTCCAAAAGACTACAGAATATCATCCTTGTCCACTGAAAATGCCCAAGATAAAATGGATGCCACTAGTAGTATATTAAATTTATCAGCTATTAACATGCAGTTTTTAAAATATCTTCCAAAAAGAAGAAGTTTAAAGTTTTTCTTCTGTGATAGTATTTTAATAGAGGAGATTCTCTCTTATCTGAGATTAACATCCCAAATGTTCAGAGAAGAACAAACCACTTTGGAATGTCTGCCAGCAGTGGAGATGCAGACATACAGAACAGACTTGTGGACACAGACAGGGGAGGAGAAGGTGGGGCAAACTGAGACAGTAGCATGGAAGCATATACATTACCCTGTGTAAGATTAGATAGCCAGTGGAGTTTTCCTGTATGGCACAGGGAGTTACAATCTAGTGCTCTGTGACAACCTAGAGGGGTGGGCTGGGGTGGGAGGTGAGAGGGAGGTTCAAGAGGGGGAGGACATATGTATACCTATGGCAGAGCCAGGTTGCTAGCAGAAACCAGTACAACACTGTAAAGCGATTATCCTCCGATTACAAATTTAAACAAAAAAAGGCTGCCAGCTTGACGTCTATTTTTCTCAAAGTTCCTCCTGATTTTTCCTTCTTCCCCTCTGCTCCTTTGAACAATTATTGTGAGCAATCCCTTATTAGGAAAAAGTCTGTGTGAGCATTATCTGGCGAGGGGTTTCCATTCTGACCTCTCTGGATCTCAGAATCTTGATTTCAATTTTCAGATGTTTCTGTACTATTCAAATATCCTACTTTAAGCATTTCTCAAGATTCCTTAAGTTGGAATTCTGTAGAGATAATCAGTGATTAGTTTAAAAGCAATAAAGCCACACAGGAATAAACAAGAACTGAAGTATATATATTTGTCACCTAGTCTTTGTTCTTGGGCTTGCCCAGGTGGCGCTAGCGGTAAAGAATCCACCTACCAATGCAGGAAGATCAAGAGACGTTGAGTTCGGTCCTTGGATGAAACGACCCCTTTAGGAGGAAACAGCAACCCACTCCAGTATCCTTGCCTGGGAAATCCCACGGACAGAGGAGCCTGGTGGGCTACAGTCCACGGGGTCTCGAGTCGGACACGACTGAGCACACAGCACAGTCTTTATTCTTACATGTGTATATTGCTAGATATGGCTGTGGTGAATGGATACATAATTGTGGAACTTTTTCCTCCACTATGGTTTTAAAAGATGACATAAATTGACATTTGTGTGTAGCAGCAGGACATGGAAGAAGAAAAGGAACATACTATTCGTCCCATTTTATAGATGAGAAAATTGAAGTTATAAGATTGCTTTGCTGAAGGTTTGAAGTGATTCAGAGTGAGGAACAGATTTTAGACATCATTCTCAAAGCTCTAGCCTCTAAACAAAGTAAATAAATGAATGCCCATTTCCAGTTGGCATAGAGAATCTCCAGGGTTTAAGGGCTGGAAATCTGCTTTAAGAATTCTAAAGCAAAAATCCTTTGAAAATAGAGTCACAGTGCACTAATTAATATGTGTCCCTCTGCTTCGGTCACCTCAAGAGCCTGAGATTGTTAGAACCACTTAGCCTTGCTTGCTTGGCAGTGTTCACTGTAAGAATGGGGGCCCTGGTGGTCTTTCTGACAAGCCAAGGCATAGATGTGAGTCTGCTGACATGAAAAGGACCCTCTGTGAGAGGTATTTAACACTTAGCGTTTCATTACAGAGTCTTGAACATTCTTTCTCTATCCATCTCTTCATTCCCAGTCATATCCCATTTTTAAAAAAAATCAAGGCCACCTTCCAGAGCCTCTATCAGTTTCATATTTTGTAATTCTAAATGAGTTTTTGGCTATAATTTAAAAGATAACTCATTCCTATTTCCAACATTTAATGTATTTTCTTTTTTTGTGAAAGCAATATACGTGTGTAATTAATAAACAATTTAGTATGTTGACGAACCTAGGAACTTGGCAAATGTTTTGGGGATATGAAATCTCAAGAAAAGCAGCACATTATAAGAAATAGTAAGTAATTACTTATGTAAGCTTTCTTTTTAAATTCTAAGAACATTAACTACTAATTACCTACTAATTACCACTACTTCCGCAGGTGTTTGCACTTAACTGTAGGCTAAAGCCCCTGTGAAAAACAAACCCCTCACAACCTCTCTCAAGATCAAAGCTGAATCCCACCGGACCTTCATAGTTTCAGCAAAACTGGGTACAAGCCAAATCGTTCACCATTTGGCTGTGTAAGGTGAAAAAGTAAGTCCGTGTTTGTTAGTCTGCCTTTCTCTTTTTGCCCAAATGCAGTCATCATCAACTAGTGAGAAGGGCTGGCCTGGAGGGCAAAGTCAAGGTCCACGGAGTTAGATCAAAAGGCAATGAAGAGGTCTTGCTACATCTGTCTGGCTCCCATGGGCAAAATCAGCCCACTGAGTGTGATGGAGGACCATCCAGCCACCTCCCCGCATTTCATTCCTGGTAGTTGCAAGGGACATGTGTTTATCTCACTGCTTTCCATTCTCTTTATCTTCATATGAAAATGATCTTTAAGATTCCTCCCAACTTACAAAGTGTGGGATTCTCTGACCCTCTGCATCTCATTTAGAACTCAAGTCACATGACAGTCACAGAGGACCCAAGAATGCTCCCCATTCAGAAGGCCCCCACCTGGAGAACCCTGTAGTCCACAGCCACAGGCAGGGTCAATGGGTGTCTCACAAGAGTTGGCAGGTCCTTCTTCCAGACACCTCAGTCATGTAAGCATCACCCCCTATTGCTACAGAAGGAATGCAGAAACCAAAAGGTGATCTCTGGCAGCACAAATCTACCGTTAGATCTGGGCATTCCAGGTGTCCAGGTGGTGCTCGTGATAAAGAACCTGCCTGCTAATGCAGGAAACGTAAGGGATGTGTGTTCAACTAAGGGACATGGGTTTGACTAAGGGACATGGGTTTGATGCCTGGGTCAAGAAGATCCTCTGGAGAAGGAAATGGCAACCAACTCCGGGATTCTTGCCTGGAGAATGACATGGACAGAGGAGCCTGGCAGGCTACAGTTGCAAAGAGTCGGACACAACGGAGCATGCACACGCACCTTAGCTCTACCGTGAGGCTGTCATTTCTGCTCAGGACACGTTCTAAAACAGCTCATGTCTCTCACTTTAGTCTCTGCATTAGTTTCCTGTGGCTGCCATAACAAATCCCCACAAGCCTGGTGGCTTCAAACAACTGAAATTTATTCTCTCACAGTTCTGGGGACCAGAAGTATGAAACTGACTGCATCAGCAGGGCCACGTTCCTTCTAGAGGCTCCAGAGGAAAATCTCATCCCTGCCTCCTCCCTGCTGTAGGTGTCTTCAAGCATTTCTTGACCTGCATCTTCATCACCAATCTCCATCTTCACTGTTGTGTTATCTCTTCCTCTTCTGCCTGTTCAGTCTTCCCTGCGTGTCTCTTATAAGAACAGTTGTCGTTAGATTTAGGGTCTGCTCAGATAATCCAAGATGATCTCATCTCAAGATGAAGTGGTTTACATCTGAAAAGTTGCTTTTCCCAAATAAGATCATATACAGACAGTTGCCAGGGATTCAGAAGTGGCCTACCCATTGGGGTGTCACCATTAAAACCACTACAGTCCTCTGAATGGTCTCTCCCCCTATTAATATTTTTATTCAAAAAATTGTATTGTGGGGGTGGGGGAGCTCAGTCACTCAGTTATGTCCAACTCTTTGCAACCCCATGGACTGTAGCCCACAAGGCTCCTCTGTCCATGGAATTCTCCAGGCAAGAACACTGGAGTAGGTAGCCATGCCCTCCTCCAGGGGATCTTCCTGACCCAGGGATCAAACCCACATCTCTTGTGTCTCCTGCACTGGCAGGTGGATTCTTTACCTCTAGAGCCACCTGGGAAGCCCTAAAATTGTATTGAGGCCTACAATATTTCAGGAACTATTTTAGGGCTACAACTTTAGGAAAAAGAAAGATAAGATCTCTGCCTTCATAGAGCTTCTGTTAGAATCCTTCCCCTCACTTTGTTTTGTCCATTCATTTGAGATATACACATTTTCTTGAATCTGCAATGTACAATTGATATTCCAAACACATACAGCTCTCGAAATCTAGTTAAATCCTAGCATGTGTGCAGGTTGGGGAAATAGGAGACATGCATGAAAAGTTTCTTTTTAAGTTTTTAGGAGAACAAGAGGAGAAAAAAGCATAGATGTGCAAATTTTATAAATTCATTTTACAATGTAATTGAAATGCCAAAAGATTGAAGAATTCAATGTTGATGAAGAAACGGATATTAGTGCAATGAAGAACAGCTCTGTCTTTGTCAGCAGGCCATATTTTCTATGTCACAGGCTGTCACTTTCTATTGCGTTTCAACTGACTAATTACCTCAGTTTATTAAAACTGAATATGAATTCACATATTTTACTTTCTGAGCCTTCAAGTGCTCCTGTTATCAAGAGCTATTACCTAAGGATACATCCTACAATTCTGGGGTTTCTCAGGTAAGGAAATGAGTGAGCTACTCTAGGTGGATATCCGTGAACACTGGACAGCCGATGTCCAGGGGAACTGATCTGCTGGCTATTATGTGTGACCACAGGTGTTGTCGGAAGTGGAGTACAGATTGGCCTAGCATGAGTGAAAACTATGCTTCTAATGGAGGCAAAAGTAATGCCTCTACTTTCTGATCAGAAGTAACGACCAGATGTAATCAAAGGAAGGGACCATAAATTAATTATGTTGCAGTATTGGAGAGCTACCTCAATGGCAAATTACACTTACATGTTAAAAGTTTATTGGGTTTTGGTAGAGTGGAGGAATGGTTCTTTGTGGTAATGGTGTTTCGCCTGTATGTTGGGGGGAGTGGAGGGGGCTGTTTTGTTTTTAAGCACATTGGAGTACACTTACAGGTGTGATGAATGGGTTTGTGTTAGATGAAATCTAAGTCAACCTCATATGAAAAAGCAAATTTCCTCATTTCACAATGTGATTATAAGAGAGCCGTCATCAGAAAAGCAGATTTTAGAAATGAGTAATTAAGACTGATCTCCTACATGGTTGCTGCAGCCATTTCACTTTTATTTGGTTTGCACCTAATAACATGATGGAAAGGGGCAGAGGTGGCACCTACCGCTTTGTAAAGGAATACTGCTTCTCGACTTTCAAAGTGCGGACCCTCAGATGACCTGGTCATTTCTTGGTCCGAGAGGTAAATGTGGTAGGTGAGTGATGAGAAATCTCCAGTAGTGTTTTCATAAATTGCCAGAGGTAGTCAATATTCGTGGAAAAAAACCAAAAAATAATACTTTGGGAAATTATGTAGATGTGGGGAACAGACAAAGAACAAACTGCCTAGTCACAGAGGAAAACACCACTTATCCTCAGCTCTAGTTACAAATGCAAAAACAGAAAGCCCCCAGAAGGGGAAAGGGCTTGTTTTTTCCTTAGCAGATTCAAGTTGTTTGTTAAGAAAGGTGATTATTGTATGCTTTTCCACAGTAGCTCATGCTATCTTGCTCCAATCAGCATGTGTCTACATTTCAAAGACTGAAGGAAAAATAGTCAACAAACCCAGGCTGCAGCCTGGTCCTCTGGCCAGCAGAGTGATGGGGCTGAAAGCTTCTCCTGCGTCAACCTTCTGCAGAGGCTCCAACTGCCTTCTTGTCCTACTCATTCAGTCACCCAGGGGCTATAGTTGCCCTGAGCACTGTGTTCTCTTTTTTTAATATTAATTTTATTAATTTATTTATTTTGGCTGTGTTGTGGCATGCAGGAGCTTTCATCGTGGCACGTGGACTCTATTTCCAGCTCACAGGCTCCAGAGCACATGGGTTCAGTAGTTGCAACATGTGGTCTTAGTTGCTCCACAGCATGGGGGATCTTAGTTCCCCCGTTCAGTTCAAGTCACTCAGTCATGTCTAACTCTTTGTGACCCCAACCAGGGATCAAACTCATGTTCCCTGCACTGCAAGGCAGATCCTTCACCACTGGACCACCAGGGAAGTCCCTGGGCACTGTGTTCTTAACAAAATGAACTAATGTTTTGAAAATCAGGATATCTGCTGGGAACAATCTGGATTTCCAAGATTTTTTGAAAAATCTGAAGATCTAGCCTCAGTGAGCCCAAACCCCCCACAGAACCCCAAGGGCAGCTGCCCTTCTGCCAGGGCAAATGTACCAAGCCTCACAGCTCACCTGCAAATGTTCCTGGTCTGGCCCCAATGGGATTCTGAAGTTATGATACCTGCATATACCCTGTGACCCTCAAAGGCCTCTCCAGGTCCCTCTTCACATATTCCTTCCAGGATGGGCTTCACCTGACTTCCTGATGCACCCACCCCTGCTCTACCATTCCAGACCTGCCCGCCAGAAGCACGGCACACTCTCTCCTCCCAGAATCCCAAGCACCTACAGTACCCGCTAGCATTGTTAGAGACTTCCTCACTGACAAACCCCGTTTCCCAAGTAAAATTTGACTTGGAATCCCAATGTGCTAAACAGATCAAAGACAAGCTACTCTGCTTGTGTCTGGGGAATCAGAATCCTGCCTCCTTCCTGCTCCCTCAACCACCACAAACAAGCCCCTCAGACAGGCCCTGAAGCAACCTGATGGAGCCCCACAACCCTCCCCTCAAACATTGGTGTATCTTTCATTCGTGTCTTTTATATACTGCTCCATAATATTCTGGGAAAGACAATATTCCATAATATCCATAATATTCCAGAGGAAGATAAAAGTCATCCAGCTTCTTCTCCAAATCTAGCCCAGAATATATACTCTGCTTTTGCCTAAGCAGATTGTTCCTAGAAAGCTATACCTAATGCCCACTTTCCACAATGCCTTTTTGTACATAGAGTGTATGAAATAGAGCTTGGTGGGCTTCCTCTCTGCCATGGTTTGGGGTAAACATGATTCCTTAGGAAGGAAAATTGGAACTTCTCTTCCCAACAGAACCCACTGCTAAATATTGGAGCAATGAGAATGGCACCAAGACAGTGTCCAAGGCAGGAAGGGGACACCACCTTGTTTGTTCACTTACAGGCAAGGTCTGGATCCATCTCCGACACTGAGGCCCGGCACCATCCAGGAGGTGTAAAATAATGACCACAGCAATGAGAAAAAAAAAAAAAAACCCACCACTGTGTGGGTCGTGTTCTGTTTCCTGATCTGGTGGTTGCTTATATGGATTATCCAATTTGTGGAAATACATGGAACTCCACACTTAACAATTTGTGTGACTTTCTGTATATGTGTTTTAGTCAATAAAAAGAAAAAAAATAAAAGAAAGGAGAAACAGTCAAACAAGAATCTTTCATACAGGATTTTCAGGATCGAGACAAATATGGTGTACCCTATTTGCACCTGAGGGCAGGTGCTCAGGGCAGGGGCTGGACTTTCTCAGGTGTGTATCACAGATGTCTAACTCAAGGTCTGCTGTGCAGTAAGGGGTGGTAGGTTCTGGATGAATAAATGAATATTGCCTTTTTATACAACTCAGTACAGTACGAATTGTTTCATTCACTTCTCCTCATATCTCCTTATATAATTCAAGCATCTACATGACCTGTTGCTAGCTGCTGCCTCTTCATAACACTGACGTCTCTTTCTAGGAATAGAGAGGGATGAGAGCTCTGTCCTAAGCCTGTTCTGTCATAGGGCTTTGTCTGGACACTGCCAAGCATGCACCAGACACTGCACTCGGAGGCAAGGAGATGGAGATGAACAGAACTGTGTGTTAGAGGAATCAGTTATGAACACAGTTGACAGAGGCAGAGTATCTGCCACGGGTCCTACAAACAGAGCACCATAGAAATAGCTCTCAAATCCATCTGGAGGTCCTGGAAGTTTTCCCAGAAGAAGATGACATGTGATCTGTGTAGGGTTTTACCAAGTGATGATTTCAGTTTCTGTTAATCATCATTTATATTGAGAATGGCTTCCCATTCTTCTCAAAAATGCTTCTTTCTGACTCTTCCAGATCAAGAGAAAAGTCATCTGGGTCTTCTCCAAATGTAGCCCAGGACAGTATTGCAATGGTTTGAAAATGTTCTAGTCGTTGTTAACCTCCAGTTTGTAGTTGGTGAACATATATGACAAAACTATTCTATATTCTGTCATTTGGGAGAAAGTGTGATTCCAAACAGGTTAATAGTCTTTTCAGCAACATACAGTGAAATGAAAGGCACAGTAAGCAGAATACTAGACCCCCAAAGATATCCATAGCGTAATCCCCAAATCTGTGAAAATTCTAATGATGTTCACACAATTATGGGACAAAGGATTTTGCAGGAGGAATTAAGGTTACAGTAAAATGGGCAGATTATCCTGAATTATCTGGGTGGGTCCAATATAATCATGGGACTCTTCAGGTGGCCCTCATTGTAAAGAATACACCTCCCAGTGCAGGAGACATAAGAGACACAGGTTGGATCCCTGGGTCAGGAAGATCTGCAGGAGGGCATGACAACCCACTCCAGTATTCTTGCCTGGAGAATCCCAAGGACAGAGGAGTCTGGCGGGTCACAGTCCAAAGTGTTGCAATGAGTTGGACACGACTGAAGCGACTTAGTATGCATACAATATAATCATAGAAACCGATCAAAGCAGAACTAAAAGAGGGAGTCAGAGAAATATGAAGCATTAGAAGGACTCAGTGTGCCATTGCTAACTTTGAATATGGAGGCCATGTGTCAAGGAAATGGGGGGCCTCAGTCCTACAACCAGAAGG
The DNA here is from genome assembly GCA_006410875.1 of Neotragus pygmaeus. NCBI lineage: Eukaryota > Metazoa > Chordata > Mammalia > Artiodactyla > Bovidae > Neotragus > Neotragus pygmaeus. The sequence goes on along the minus strand of SJYV01038068.1, from coordinate 1,549,318 downwards.
AACTATATCCTTCCCCAAACCTGAGTAAGCTTAGAAGCAGATTCTTCCCCAGAATCTTCACACAGGAGCCTAGCTCAAATGACAACTTGACCCTGGAAGGAGAATCCAGTCAGGCCCAGCTGGACTTCTGACCTACAGCACTGTGACATATATTGTTTAAAGCCACTATGGTTGTGGAGTGGGTTATGCAGTGATAGAATGAGTCTGAGGGGTATTATCAGGAGAGATGTTCCAGGACAAAAAGTGCAGGACCACCTGAGCAGAGCTGCCTGCAGAGAAGGGCTGTGGGGAGACAGTGAGGGCAGAGCCCAGATGGAGAAGGGAAGAAAAGCAGCTGGCCCAATGTTGCAGCCCAGGTGCAGGTGGCCTCTTGGGCCCTTTTCTAGCTCCTTCCCTGCTTCCTTCCCAGCTCCTGCTCCAACACAGTACAGGAGTCTGATGGATGCATTTGAAGGAGCAACACTCCAGAGGGCAAATGTTGCTTATGTTAGGCAGTTAGAATAGAAAACAGGAGTCCAGAGTGGTGGTGGCTAAAAGATAAGGAAGGGAAAAGCTGGTGAAAATAGAACAAAGGAAGATCCGAGGACAGGAGTGAGGACCGCAGGTAGAACAAACACTCTTGGCTGGCCCAGTTTACATAGGGCAGGCCCATGGAGAGGAAAAGGCATATAAAAAGGGGGTCTCCCTCTCTCTCCCCCGCACGCTGGGGCGCTCTTCTCTTCGCGTCTTTGGGTCGACGTGCCCTCATGCCTCGAGGATGGATTTTCCTGCTATTTTCTAAATAAAATAGAGCTGTAACACAGAGCTGTAACACTGGTTTGTCTAAGAGCTATAACGTGATCTGTTTGAGACCTGAGAGCTATAACACGGTCTGTCCGAGACCCAAGAGCTGTGACACGCCGAGGGCTTTAATGTCCGTCACTCCAAATCTTTGTTGTGATGAGACAGAACCGAAGAGCACACACTCGCCTGACACTTCTTGTTTTCCTCAGGAAATGAAAGGGGCTTCCCTGGTGGTCACGTGGTTAAGAATCCACCTTGCAGGTGGACTCTCTTCACCGGACCTCCATGTGACCTCCCCAACTCAGGACTACACTCCCATCTTCTTCTCCAGCTTAACACTGAGCATGGAACAGATTACATGTTCGATAAGTGTTGAAGGAATGAGAATGCACTTAAAAATGAAAGCTGTAATAAACACTCTCACGGACACTGACCATTAAACAATCTTTTGCCTCCTGCCTCTCTCCAGTTAAAAACATCCTGGAGTAGAGCACAGCAGGCCACCCACCCAGTAGAACTTAAGGAGTGCACGAAATGCTTCTTGCCTTGAAAGATTTTATCAAACAGTGCCCCAGATTCTTCTCTTTAGACCTTCATTTCTTTGAGTTCTGAAAAAGACATCTGCTAACTCCTTAACAGCATTGCTTTCCTGTTTGGCAGCTGGAGAAGTGGGCAAGGGGATCCAGGATGCAGAACAGAGAGCAAGACAAAACTGAAGGAAGCAGGAGGGACATAGGACTAGCAGCAAGAAAAGGACAAAAAAGGCAGCCTCTCGAAGCCAACTGCAAATGATGATTCTCTCAAGTACCAAGAGAGTGAACTGAGTTGGCTAGATCAAAGACAACTGCTCATTTCTTGCTGCTCCTCCCAGTCAGAGGTAGAGTGTCAACCCTTCGCCCTGTACTGGGCTGGCCTTAGTGATCTGACAGGTAGAAAGTGCAGCAGAAGTTATGTTCTTGATTTTCTGAGGCCAAACTATAAGGAGACTTACTCTAAGAACCTTCTGAAACACTTGGCCTTTTGAAACCTTGTTCTAGGAGCCCCGAGCCACCACGGAAAATATCCAGCTACCCTGACATGACCAAGGTAGGAGCTAACATGTCAGGGATTCTATTGACACTCCCAGCTGAGTCCAACCTTCCATACCAAGGCCCTAAACAAAGGGACAAAGCCATCGTCTCCACCAGCTGGATGTCACCTGTGTGCATGCATGCTCAGTCCTGTCCAATTTTTTGCAACCCCATGGCCTGTAGCCCACCAGGCTCCTCTGTCCATGGGATTTTCCAAGCAAGAATACTGGAGTGGGTTGCCAATTTCTGCTTCAAGGATCTTCCCAACCCAGGGATTGAACTTCCTTATCCTGTGTCTCCTGCTTTAGCAGGTGAATTCTTTACCACTGGGCCACCAGAGAAGCCCAGTGTTGAGATAGATTATGATCCACAATTGATACCTGGGATAATGAGATGGGCCCAACCTTGTTCCAGCTCCTTTTAGGGTTTAGAAACCAAAACCACAAGTCACGCTTTAGAGGAAAAAACCAGAAAACCTGAATCACTTTTCCCCTGACATGGACCCTCCCAAGGGGGAATATAGTGAGAGAAGAGACCCATCTCTCAACCCCCAGAATCTCTGCCCCGGATGCTTGCTGATGGTGCTGCTCAGAAGCCCGGTGGTAATAAATACCACTTGTCTGTTATTCCCTGAACAGGAAATACTGGGATCAGCATCCCCAGTCTCGAAGCACAGAGCTTGTTTGTGGCCCAAATGCCACAGCTGCCCTCACATAAACGGGGTGAATTCTCTGATGAACAATCCCCCGTGTGCCATTAACTTCGGAAATATCCCTTATTTAGTCTAACTCTCGTGGTTCTGGCTCAGTCACTTCAACTGCTAAATAACTTGTGACAAACGGCAAGATTTCCTTGATATGACAATTACATGGCACCAAGTCATCTTTTACCTACTGGGCCTTTGGCTCCCTCTGTCACCATCCGCACCCAAACGCAGGGTTCCCGCACTATTCCACGTGTGTGTGGAGGTCACGGGTGACTATCACAGTCACAATTAGACTCTGGGACGTGGGTTATTAGTCTGGGTGGAGGGCAGGGGGCACCCTCTTCAAGTAGCTCTGCACTGACTGGAGGGACCCCCTAGACAGCCTTACTCTTGAAACATCACTGGAAAATGTTAACTTCAAATTTGGCGTCAGTACATTTGCAATGCAGAGCAGTAGATCATCTGGCTTTTTATGAAGCCCTGGGGTCCCTCAGACATGAATAGTTATTCAGTTCAATATTCATTAAGTGCCTACTATGTGGGAGGTGCTGCTGACACAAAAATGATTCAGACAATATGCTCACTCATGAAGAACTCAGCCTAGTGCAGACGATGGCCACTTAATACTGTCCCCTGAAAAACCTCTGCCTTCTGGAAGCTATCGGTTCCTAAGAGGTTGCAGAAACAAAAATGAATCTTGAGCTGGGAGTTTAGGGAAGTGGCCTGCGGTATGAACCCCATGGCTAGCTGTGTGAAATTTCTGAGGTGCCCACCTTCTCTGGCCTCAGTTTCCTCATCTGATAGCCCCCCAGGACATAACATTGTCATGGGTTGTTTTGAGAGTGAAATGTAATACTGTCCATGGAAGTCATCTAAAAAGTATAGAACTCTGAAAGTGTGACTGAGAGCCTGGTGTGACGAAGCAGATGGTTAATTTAAAACCGGGAATCCCAACACAGCATTAACCCTTCACGTCTTCCCCCTTCATCCCTTCATTTAATAATGTGCCCTCCTGTCATCTTCACTTTCCTTCCCCATGTCACCTTTCCCTCCCTCTCTATTCATTTTCTACTAAAATACTGTAAGATGCTCAGATGTGGCCAGGCCCCTGCCGAGCACATGCATATGCATGAAGTAGAGCTCTTGCCCCTCGGAGACACTGATGTCACGACTCTGGGGAGATGGCTAAGTAACCATGACAACATGGTACGGTGCTGCTGCATCCTGCCCGGGAGGATTCTGAGGACAGCCAGCCCGTCACGCAGGCAAGACAGTGACATTCCCCCGGCAAGGAGTGCGGAGTGTCCGGGCGATGGCAGCCAGCCAGTGGTGACAGAGTGCTGAGCACACTTCCTTCCATCTGGCCTCCCCATCCCCACTTTGGTGCCTGGAGGGGCATCCCGTGACTTACCAGGCTAAGCACTCCCACTCAGAAGCAGTGGGTGGCACCTCCACTCAGGGACAGCAATGGATGCTCGAACAGGCAGCCCAGATAGAGCCTGGCAGGTTTGAGTAGGGCTTTGATCTTTGTCAGTTTCTTCCCATTTTAACCAGATATCACCAACTTTATGGTACCCTTTCAGAAAGAGTTTACTATTTTAAAGTCATTAACTAGGGGAATGCAAACTCTGAAATGTGGGCAAAGGAAGAAGGAGTCCTTGCTCTGGATAAAAAACAGCTAACTTAGTGTAGGCACTGAAGGCGTGAGTTTTTTCTCTTAAACCACCTTTGAGTCAATAATAATAATTTAGTCACTGTGTTACTTCCCAAATAAACTTTCTCAGATAAAGCTCCCTCGCCACTATATTTTCTAGATCTTTTTTTAAAAATTGTAAATATGTGTTTAGTGCCCCCATCATGCACTGCTGAGATTTTGGAACCATTTTATTCCATTTCCACAGCCCCTCCCGCTACCCAAAAGTAATAATACAGTGAATACTCAGCATGTCTATATTGTACCAGTCAATTTCAGAAACATTTGCACCATTAAAAAATAATAATTTAATGGGGCTTGGGTGTATGAATGTTACCCTATTGTTCAGAGCTATAATTTCAATAGCATTAAAAAAAAAAAACCTCCCTCACTAACAGGATGTATATTGAGGGCTTTATTCCAAATGTCCTGCTCAGAAAAATCAGACACATGAAAGAAAAGAAAGCAAACCATTTCTTGCAGCAGTAAGCAATAAAATGAATGGGCCATCACTGCTGAAGCATGGAACATGGCAGTGATATCATTCATCCAGTTGGGTGGCTGTGTGAGACCCATAGCCTCAAGGACCTCTCTCTACAGTATCACAGTCTTTTTTCAAACCTACCCTCAGAGTAAAATTGCAGCCCCAACAGATCCAGAGTCCTGGGAGGTACAAGTCACAGGTGACACCTGAGGGCTTCTCAGATGAGGGTCTTGGTTCTTCTGTAAATCTCCCCTTGGCTTCTGCTGGTGCTGACCTTCTTGTCCCCATCACCTACCACATGGCCGTCTGATCCCTAGAACTACCCAACTGTCCAGGACTGGGATAATCTGAACACTGGCCAGCAGCCAAAAGAGTGTCTCTGGGCTCCACAGTGGCAAATGTCAGGACAGTATAGATATTCCTACTACCTTACAAGAAAGAAGGTTTACATACATACCCGTAAGCAAAAGTACCATTATGGCAAAAAGTACCAAGTATGGCAAAGTCACAGTTGCTGTGTGGGCAAACACACAAGGATCACATGAATCATATTACCCTATGGATTTAAAGATGGCATCGAGTGACGTAACCTACTACACTGAGAGAGAGGAAATAGTCTCAGCTACACTGGACACTTTGTTTAGAACCTGAGACCACTGAAACAGCTATGTATGGTGGCGTAAATTCAAACTTAGTCAAGAAGTAAACAGTAGAGTCATTGAGCATTGAGTGTTTATCTGTTGAGACATCTCGGATGATGGTTTCCCTGACATTACTGCCACTGCCAGTTCAGTATGCCAACTGAACTAGGGAGGTAAGCCAGATTTCTGCTCCTGAGTCATAGTTCTTTTTAACACTTGACTCTTGGCCCAAAGGGTCAATATATGAGAAGTTCTATTTGCTTTGTGTTCATCAAGGTCCTTAAAAGAAAGTGAAGGAAGTTGCCTCTTACTGATGAATGAGAAGGTAATATCAATCTTATCATAAGGATATTGGGTAACTTATAGAATGATAGAAGGAGTGAAAATAAGGCTTGAGGCTATAGTTTCCAGAAAACATACTCCAAACAAAATCTTGAACTGATCTAACAGGAAAATAAGCTTCACTGCTACTATCACTGACTGTGGGATCTTGAATTTGCACTGAACCTTCTTCTGCATGAGGAGGTTGAGTTTATGAGCACTGATTCTACTCTTGTGCCAATTACTTAACTTTGCAGTAAGCTTTCCTGCCAGCCTCAGCATGCCAACTCTGTCCTTAGACTTGTTGCCCCATGTCACAGATGGCTGCCACTGCTCTAAATACAATCATGTTCAAGTCAGAAGGAAAAGGCAAGAGGTGTTGCTAGTGAGAGTTCCTCTCTTATATTCCCCTTTTATCAGGAAACAAAATTTTTCCAAGTAGACTTTCTTTCACTTCTCATTGTTCAGAACAGTTCCCTAATCTCTTTCAATCTTTGAGGTAATCCGAGAAAGAGGGTGCCTGTGAAATGGAGTGGAATCACCCCTTAGGGATGGGCACATTGGCAGTCATTGAAGTTGTTTTCAAGTATGTAGAATAAGCATGACACGCTGGTTAAAGAGCTTCATGTTACAACACACTGATCTTTTGGGTGTGTTCACTGGTGCTATTGCTTCCAAATACTAATATACTTTAAAAAAAGAAACTCAAGTAGGTAAACTTTTCTCATACTATGTCACACTGCCTCAGTTTACAATTAGAATGCTCAGCTTCATAATAAAGTCAAACTTCCGCCTTGTGTTACATTATCCCTCATTTCCTTTTTCTCATGAGTATCCCCCATCTGGCCTATAGGCAGCACTTATGCATTCTTTACCCTGGAAAATTCTAAGAAAACACACATTGAAAAATAACCACCTCTCCTTTGACTCATCTTTCAGCAGTTTCTACACCCTTCTCTCATACATTAGTTTCTCAGATGGCCTCCAAGTTCCCCCAAGTTTACAAAATACATATCAATCTCTAAAATAGGTCACATTAAAGCCCTTCTCACAGGACTGAATGAAGGGGAAATATCTACCTTTCTTTCTGGTAAAGCTAGGATCACAGAAGACATTAGCTCTCTTTGGAAAGGTCCTTCAAAATAATCTTTCTCCATTTCTACTAAACATTCCTGTACACCCACCGTGCTGATCTTAAGAGTCATATAATTGATTTTTTGTTTACTCCTTTTTTATCACATGCTACAGAGAAATCTGCCTTCTGACTCATATTGATATATTTTATATCTATCTTTTAAAGGTCTTTACTAAAATTTCTGTCTTATTACACATGGAAATAAAATTGTTCTCTTTTTTTCACTACTCACTACATCTGCCATGTGCTTTAAAATGTATCAGTAATATATCATTCAACTTCCCCCTTGTGAAGGAATAATTACTACAGAAACATCAGTTCAGTTCAGTTCAATCATTCAGTCGTGTCCGACTCTTTGCAACCCCATGAATCGCAGCACGCCAGGCCTCCATGTCCATCACCAACTCCTGGAGTTCACTCAAACTCACGTCTATCAAGTTGGTAATGTCATCCAGCCATCTCATCCTCTGTCGTCCCCTTCTCCTCCTGCCCCCAATACCTCCCAGCATCAGTCTTTTCCAATGAGTCAACCCTTCCCATGAGGTGGCCAAAGTATTGGAGTTTCAGCTTCAGCATCAGTCCTTCCAATGAACACCCAGGGTTGATCTCCTTCAGAATGGACTGGTTGGATCTCCTTGCAGTCCAAGGGACTCTCAAGAGTCTTCTCCAACACCACAGTTCAAAAGCATCAATTCTTTGGCGCTCAGCCTTCTTCACAGTCCAACTCTCNCCGAGGCAGGCTCCAGACCCTGCATGCTGCCCTGCCCCCGCGTCTCAGCCTCACCTGGTGGCCCTTCTCAAGCTGATCCCCGGTGCTTTCTTCAGTGACTTGGGGAAAAGAAGCTAAAGGTGTCCAGCCACAGCCGCTTCTTTTCTTGGACCTCTTGCCAATATGTCCTCCTCGAAAGTCTTTCACTGTTCTTGGAGACCTTGCTAGAGTCAGACCGCTGCTCCCCGGGTCTGGCCGCTGGTCCCCAGGCCGCTGCGTGACAGGAGGAAGGTAGCTGGAAGCCGGGGGGCCGAGGGCCAAAGGTGAGTCGCCGATGCCTGCAAACTCTCTCGAAGAAGCCCACAGAGACATGCGCTCTGCCTGCTCCTTCTGTATCATCTCGAGCTTTTCTATCTTCTGCTGAACACTCCTCAGCAAATCAGCATTCTGGTGCATCAAGGTCTGCGAAATCTTCAGGTTAAGCACACACTTACTGATGTACTCCTCGGTCATGGAGCGGTTGTTCACGGCACCCTGGGCTCCTCGGGGTGGCTCAGGCTGGCTGGGGGAACGAAGCGCACCATTCTGCCACTCCCAGTCCTCACAGGAGAGCTCCGTATCAGCGTCCGAAGAGCTCTCATCTTCGTCACAAAAACAGCACGCCTCTCTCTCCAACTTTTCCAGCTCTTCTTCCATGGACTTCAGCTCATCTGTCTGGTTTGATGTGGCCCCTTCAAGAGATGAGCCAGTTCCTGGGTGCTCCTCCTCTGGGTCATCTGCTATGTCCAGGCAGCCTGAGTAGATTTCATTGATTTCAAAGCTGCAGAGGCTTGTCTGATCTGGGCTGGGGTTCCTGGCCTCTTCTGCCACAGAGCAGGCAGGAGAAGCAGCATCTTGGCGGTGAATCTGCTGGGACATCAGACTTATGTCTGGGACAGGAGGCTCTGGTGTTGCTTTCCCGGTGGGAGAAGAGTGACCCCTTGGGGAATGAAACTGACCACCTGCTGAAAAGAAAAGCAACATGCAGTTGATTAAAGTGACCACGGCAGCTCAGCACCTAAGACTTGCTCAAGTGGCATGAGAATACAGAAAGAAGTTTCTTATCGTCTCACTCACTTTTCAGTTACAAAGACTGCCAGATACACTCACAGCTAATGAGAGGGTATTTCTAACTTTTGACAAGGGTTGAGATAGAAAATTTGGGAAGGACTTTCCTGGGTGGCTCAGCGGTAAAGAATCTGCCTGCCAATTCAGGAGACACAAGTTTTACCTTTGATTCAGGAAGATCCCACACGCTGAGGAGCAACCAAGCGAGTGTGCCGCAACTACTGAGCCTGTGCTCTAGAGCCCAGGAACAGCAACTACGAAAGCCCATGAACCCTAAAGCCCAAGCTCTGCAGCAAGAGAAGCCACCACAATGAGAAACCTGCACATTGCAAACCAGAGAGTAGCCTCGACTCATTGCAACTAAAGAAAAACCCCACCCAGCAATGAAGACTCAGCACAGCCAAAAATAATAGGTAAATAAAATTATTTTAAAAGCAAGAAAATTTGGGAAGGATCAAACCCAGGAAAAAATGCTTATGCTTAAGTTATAGTAGGTTCAAAACATGCCTAACTATCAGGACAAGTGAATTACAGGCCCCTGAATCTTAGCACTAAATTCACACTTTCTTTACACAAAAAGTGTTTGATATTAACGTCAGTTCAAGTCATGCTCTTTGTGAGCATCTGATAAAATGAGCCAAGACACTGCCCAAGAAGCCACTGCACTGTGAGAGAAACAATACCTTAAAAAACAACGCCAGGACCGACCACCCACCACCCCTGGTTGATGGTGGATGGCTTGCAGAAAATGGGATGGAGGAGTCAAAAGTAATGAGACCTTGGAGAGCCATTCTGGAGGCCTCCAGGCCTGCGCAAAGAGTCAAGAGAATAGTCGCTTGGCTAGAATCCGAATGCCTGAATTCCAACTGTGTAATCAGCCTGGAATCGTGAGCAAATCACACCTCTCTGAACCTTAGTTTTCTCATCTGGAATATGAGGGCATCAACCAGATGACTGCAAGGTTCTTTGCAGCTCTGAGTTCAAAGTACAAAGTTCAAAGTACGCTAAAAAGTAGTAAGGCTTTAAGAAAAAGGTTAGAAGGAAATAACAAAATGTTAACAAATTATTTCTAAGAAATTAACATCTTAAGTAATCTTCTTCATATTATTTAAATTTTCTATAATGAACTGTAGGGGGAATTTCTAATAAGTACACTCACAGCCTTGAGAAATTTCATAGAAATAACACCTGGAAAAAACAACATATATCAAGAAACTGCGTTGATGATGTATCAACAATGATCAAAAATATTTTTCATGTTTTTCTTAGAATAGCCTTCTTACAGACCCCAAGGCCAGACCCAGAAGGGAGTATGACTGGGGTCATGAAAGCATGGACCTTGCAACAGCGGGTCGGCGTTAGGTATGAACACCGCCTACACACTTGCTGACTGTTCCCGAGACCATCCCACAAGGGAACAGCCTGGGTTGAAAACAAGTGGATCTGGACTATGTCAGTGCAGTGTCTTGGGAAAGATAGATCAAGGAAAGTTTTGTAGTCTACAGTCAGGAGCAACAGCTGGACTCAGAGTGGACTCTGCACCTCAGTCCAACAGAGGCTGCAGGCCCCCTGACCCCCTGCACCAGATTTCGTGTTCTGCTCTCATTCTCATTGCTCACTCGCTCCCAGACCTTTATAGCAACAACTGGCACCCAACGTGGGGCTGGAGCAAAAATGAAAATACAGCGACCTGGGACGGTTGAGAGGCCTTTGAAAATCCCTGCTGGTAAGTCCTCAGGCATTTAATTAGGGTTAAAATGGGAAATGTTGAGAGTGCAGAACATTATTGCCTATATATTTATTTATTAAGACAGGTCTTGAAAGCGGGAGGAGCTTCTGTTAGTGAAGGGCAATTATTAGAATTGTTACAAGCAGTGGATAAACAGTGCTGCTGGTTCCCGTCAATAGGAACCTTAGATTTGAAAGTCTGGGAAAAAGTTGGAGCTGAGTTAAAGAAAGAACATACAAAAGGAACTTCACTCCTTGTTTCTATTTGGAATACATGGACATTAAATAAGTCAGTACTGGAATCTTTGCAGACTTCTGATTCTTTTGATGAAAGTAATGATGACTCTTTTGAAAAACCTCAAAATCAATATAGCGAGGCCAATCACCAAATTATGTTCAATCAAGGTTATATACCAAGATTGGAACTAGGCAAAAGTCAACAAGGAAGAATTTACCCTTAGACTGCTCAAGATTTCAATCCCCCCCCCGCCCCGCCCCACACCACCCCGTTTTTACCAGGGACCACTGCTCGCATTATTCTTCTTCCACCCACACCTGTATCTCTTAATTGGAAAACTGATCACCCTGTGTGGATAGAGCAGTGGCCTCTAACAACAAGAAAAATTGGAGGCTTTACATAAATTAATTAATGAACAACTTAGCAAGGGACATATCATTGAGTCCTTTAGCCCTTGGGATTTTCCAGTGTTCATTATNTCTTAATTGGAAAACTGATCACCCTGTGTGGATAGAGCAGTGGCCTCTAACAACAAGAAAAATTGGAGGCTTTACATAAATTAATTAATGAACAACTTAGCAAGGGACATATCATTGAGTCCTTTAGCCCTTGGGATTTTCCAGTGTTCATTATACAAAAGAAATCTGGTAAATGGAAAATGCTTACTGATTTGAGAACTGTTAATGCTGTTATTGTTCCAATGGGTGCTTTACAACCTGGTCTACCTAATCCTAGTATGAGTCCAAGAAATTGGCATTTGTTTGTTATCGATCTCAAAGATTGTTTTTTCACTATTCCTTTATACCCTGATGATCAACCTAGATTTGCCTTTTCGGTTCCTTGCATTAATTTAAAGGAGCCACATAAAAGATTTCAATGGACTCTATTACCTCAAGGTATGCTTAACAGTCCCAGTATTTGTCAAAACTTTGTAGCCAAGGCTTTACAGCAAGTGCAGCAGCAATCCCCTCATGCATATATCATTCATTATATGGATGATATGACTACAAAAAAGAGAGATGACATTTTTGACACTGAATGGCCATGATATTCTTTAGATTCCGGAGAAAACTAGCTAAAATAAAATCTTTTTTGAAATTGCAAAACCAGTTCTTCTTGCACGTGCAGTTAGGAAAAAGTTAACTTGTTAAAATACTTTTTTGGAGCTCCAATTCTGCCTGGGAAACAAAAACAGGCCTGGGGAAAAAACCTTAAGCTAATTCTTATCATGTCCTTGGGATACACAGCCCACTCTGTCTGGGACTCCAGCCATAAACAGATTGGTAGAACTCAAACCAAAGGAAAAAATAAAAGGAGCAAAAAGATATTTTAAATGTCAAGTGGAAAACTATGAGATCTCTGTCTGTCTGTCTAAATTCAACTGTGTCTCAGTGTGTTTCTTTGATTTTGGATACTNAGATGTTCAAGCTGGTTTTAGAAAAGGCAGAGGAACCAGAGATCAAATTGCCAACTTCCTTTAGATCATAGAAAAAGCAAGAGAGTTCCAGAAAAAAACATCTATTTCTGCTTTATTGACTATTCCAAAGCTTTTGACTGTGTGAATCACAATAAACTGTGGAAAATTCTGAAAGGGATGGGAATACCAAACCACCTGACCTGCCTCTTGAAAAACCTATATGCAGGTCAGGAAGTAACAGTTACAACTGGACATGGAAACAACAGACTGGTTCCAAATAGGAAAAGGAGTACATCAAGGCTGTACATTGTCACCCTGCTTATTTAACTTCTATGCAGAGTACATCATGAGAAACACTGGGCTGGAAGAAGCACAAGCTGGAATCAAGATTGCCAGGAGAAATATCAATAACCTCAGATACAGAAACATAAACAATAGAAATTAAAATGAAATATATTAAATAACTGCTTTCTGACATTGAACAGAGACATGAAAAATTGTATTCCCCGAGAAAAAAGATACAAAGGAAAAAAAAAAGAAAAAGAGCTTCATGATTGTCTCACCTTACATCCTGGAGGTAGTTTCCAGGACTAAGGAATGAAAACTGAAACAAAGCCTAAAATTCTTGTAGAGTTAAGAAAACACTGACCAGAGTGCAGGAAAGACAGAGCAGCTAGAATTTTTAGGACAAAGGAAGATATGCAGAGAAAGGGTTCCAGAAGTCTGCATAGGAGTCCCCTTAAATTTTTTTTGATCTGTTCATGAGCAAATCAATACCCTATGAGACCAGCAAAAAAACAATTTCGAAAGAAAGAACAATTATTGGGTAGTTATAAGATAAACAAATCCCAGACACAGGGCGGAGTATTCATTAATGTCTCTTTAGAAATGAAGCTAAATTAACCCAATAATAATAGTTCTTCTAGATTTGCCCTAATTAAATTTAAAGACAGGTCTTAAACATATCAGCTTAGCCCAGTTAACTTAGCTTTGTGTCAAAACAAAGCCTAGCACTCCTTAAAGGAACACAAAAAGATATGGTGTATAGCAACATAAAATTTACAATGTTGAGCATTGAGTAAAACTAGCTAGATATAGAAGAAGCAAGGAAAAAAGATCCATAACTACAATAAAAATCATTCAACATAAACAGATCCAGAAGTGACAGATATGATTAGCACAAATAAATGGAATTAAAACAGCTCTACTTAAAGTATGCTGAAGGAGATAAAGAAAAAGATGAACATAATAAGGAAAGAAATACCCAATTAGAACTTTCAAAAATGAAAAATAAGCAACAATGTATAAATGAAACAAATACACTGGAAAGAATGAACAACAGATTAGATACTGCAGAAGAAAGATTGGTCAACTTGAAGACAACTGTAAAAGCTAAATAAAATGAAGGACACAGGAAAAAGACTGAAAAAAAACAAAACAACCAAAAAAACAGGACTCAGTGGGCTATGAAACAATGTCAAATAGCCTAAGTACATGTAATTGAAATACCAGAAGGAAATGGGAGAAAGGAGCAAAATGAAAAAAATATTTGAGGAGAGAAAAAGAAATAATGACCCAAATTTTCCAATGTGATTAACAACTATAAACTAACAGATACAGTAAGTATGATGAACCCCAAGCAGAATATCACACAAAGCACATCTTAATCAAATAACTGAAAACCAGTAATAAAGAGAAAAAAAAATTTAAATCAAGCCGAGGAAAAAAAGATATACTACATAAGGAAGAGATCAAGTTTCCAAAGACGTCCAGAAACTGCGGTCCAGCATCGCAGTGTTCTGTGGGCTGGTGCAGTTCCTTAGAGACGTGAGCAGAGAGGTCCTTCTACAGCTCTTGCTCCTGCTCTGCGACCCCTTCCCCATGATCTGGAAGAACAGGGCCAGCACGGGTGTGAGATGGTGCTGACCTACAATGTGGTGGCCGCTGGCATCCTGGACGAGGTCATGGCTGTGCTCAGCAGCACGGCCTGGACACTAAGTTCCTGCTAGTCAGAGCCCAGCAGAACTGCCTGTGTGGAGCCTGGGCCTGCCTAGACCACAGCTATTCCCCAGGTTTTCTCAACTTCTGTGATGCATTTGAAGCTGTGTTCCCTGTAGCTCAGCTGGTAAAGAATCCACCTACAATGCAGAAGACCCTGGTTCGATTCCTGGGTCAGGAAGATTCCCTGGAGAAGGGAACAGCTACCCACTCCGGTATTCTTCCCTGGAGAATTCTATAGACAGAGGATCCTGGTGAGCTACAAGTCCACAAATTCGCAGAGTCAGACATGACTGAGCAAATTTCACTCACTCACTCACATAACAGAAAGAACAAAGATAAGAATTAAAGCAGACTTCTTGTCAGAAAATGTTTAAGCCAGAAGACAGTGGAAAGACATCTTTTAAGTGTTGAAAAGAAACACTGTCAATCTAGACTTCTAGAGAGAAGTATGCCCAGTGAAAACATCTATCAAAAATAAAGGCAAAATAAAGAATTTATCAGACAAACGAAAGCAGAGAGAATTCACCATTAGTAGAGCTGTGCTAATAAAACCGGAAAGAAGTTTTTCAGGCCAAAAGATATTAAACTAGATTGAAATTTCAGTTCAGTTCAGTCACTCAGTCATGTTGACTCTTTGCAACCCCATGGACTGCAGCACACCAGGCTTCCCTGTCCATCACCAACTCCTGGAGCTTACTCAAACTTATGTCCATCGAGATGGTGATGCCATCCAACCATCTCATCCTCTGTCAAACCTTCTCCTCCTGCCTTCAATCTTTCTCTTGGATCTACACAAAGGAATGAAGAGAACATCTGAAATAATAAGCTTGTGGGAAACATATGTGACATCTTAAAAAAAAAAACTTTCTCATTTTTAATCCCTTTAAAAGATAATTAACTGTTTAAACCAAAAATAATAACCATTTATTATGGGGTTTGTTAACATATAGTGGAAATGAAACATATGACAACAATAGTGAATAGGATGTGAGGAGGAAGTAAAAACATTGATATAAGGGTCTCACTGCTCTATATGACGGAGAAGGCAATGGCACCCCCGCTCCAGTACTCTTGCCTGGAAAATCCCATGGACAGAGGAGCCTGGTGGGCTACAGTCCGTGGAGTCTCTAAGAGTCAGACACGACTGAGCGATTTCACTTTCACTTTTCACTTTCATGCACTGGAGAAGGAAATGGCAACCCACTCCAGTGTTCTTGCCAGGAGAATCTCATGGACAGGGGAGCCTGGCTAGCTACAGTCCATAGGGTCACAAAGAGTCAGACACGAATGAAGCGACTTAGCACAGACGCATGTGATAAAGTATAATGTACATTGTATGGCAACCCACTTTTAAGGAATGAAACAGAGGTATGTCCAACCATGGAGATAAGGCAGAATCATTAAAAACTCCCTGGTAGTCAAGAATAGAACATATTTCAAAGGTAAAGCATATCCTGGGATATAAAAGTAATTTTGTTACCTTTAATCAAACACTGCCAATTCCGTTGAAGACTAGGCATTCAGGACTAAACATGGGATGTCCTATAGTCAGCCTAACTACACTTTTAAAGCAGCACTTGTCTTGACAAAAACGCGTGTGATTCCTGAAGGTGAAACACATCAACCCATCACAACACTAGCAAACATATGTACGAGATAATTCAGGAAAGTCCAGTTACAAGTCAGTATTTTATGGCTACAAAGTCTGGAGCTTGAAGCCAAGTTTAGACCTCTGACAGAGAGAGGCAGAGGGAGGGAGGCCAGCAAGTCCAGCTGATGTTGTATTGTTTTGTAAGCTCAAAGAAGGAAGGGTTATATAGCTTTGTTTGTCACTGGATGCCACCATCTTGCACAGCAACTGGCACTTAGTAGGCACTCATAAATGTTTGTGGAAAGAAGGAAGGAGGAAAGAAAGGAAGAGGGACCTAGTAGTATAAGGAGTCCCCAGGACAATGTGTCTGTACCTATCAGGAGCCTATGCATTTCTGGCATTTCTCACACACAACAGAACAACAGCTAGAGCTAGGAGGAGTAAATGTCTTAAATGATGTGGTACTTAGAGAAAACAACCAGAATCTTTTTAAGGCTAATCTTTAAAAAGCACCCAATACAGCCCCCTCAAATGCCTTAAAAGATTCTCCTTGACTTAACCAGTAAGGTTTGTGCCAAGAAATATCCATTTACTCTGACTGCTCAGCTAACAACTACAGTCTGACAACTGTTCTAAAGACTGATGCATAATAGAATCAGGAAACTAGAGCCCCACAAATTGAGAGCTGTGTTTATTACAATACAGGTCTTAATGCACATCAGAGGCCCTTCTTCAGGCAGAATACTCAATTTAGAAATCTATTGTCACCCAGATACATCTGCCAATAAATTGTCGGAGAGACGCATTTACATCGAGGGCAAAATACTTTGCCTTATGGTTCCTCCTAAGCTCCTTGAAGATAAAATGGTTTATCCTCAGCATCTTTGCTTAAATGGCAATAAAAGCCTCACCTGACATGAAGGTCAAGGTAAGCAGAACAATTGACATACACAGTGATTCCTGATGGAGCGAGAATGCCTCTGCTCTGAACCTAGTGGGGCTTAAGAAAAGGCATGTTATTCCGTCACAATCCCACTGGCCGTCTGAACATGTGGAACATGAGGTTTAAAAGCTTGTGTACAACTGTGGTGGATTCATGTCGATGTATGGCAAACCCAATAGAGTATTGTAAAGCCAAATCAAAAAAAAAAAAAAAAAAACATGCGATCTCTATAGTGACTTAACATCTAGAATGTCTCTGTGAGAAACTATTAAATATACAAGCAAAACTATTGAGTCTGTTTTAGGAAAATATTGTCACATGGAGAACCAAAACACTTAATCCTAAATACAGCATCTCCACCCCACTACCTCCACCATCGCAGCTAATATACATACACACACAGACACACACACACAGAGGTATATATTTCTACACACATGTAGAAGTATATAAGATATTATCTGTCCCGCATTCTATTGAAATAAATTCAATTTGCTAGTTGTTGTTCAGTTGCTCAATTGTGTCTGACTGTTTGCAACTCCATGAACAACAGCATACCAGGCTTCCTTGTCCTTCACTATCACACAAAGTTTGTTCAAACTCATGTCCACTGAGCTGATGAAGCCATCCAACCATCTTATCCTCTGTCGTCCCCTTCTCCTGCCTTCAATCTTTCCCAGCATCAGGGTCTTTTCCAATGAGTTGGCTCTTCACATCAGGTGGCCAAAGTATTGGAGCTTCAGCTTCAGCATGAGTCCTTCCAATGAATATTCAGGGTTGATTTCCTTTAGGACTGACTGGTTTGATCTCCATAAATTCAGGGGGAAATCCTTATAAATATGATCCTTCTGCTCTGTTCTTTTCTCCTCCTCTCCTTTCCTTACTATCCTCTCCTCTCTTTCCTTGGGGGTAGGCTATTTTTCTGGACCCCTCCCCAGCAGAGTTTTGATTCCATCAATTATCATTCTAAGAAATCCATCCTTTTCTCAGGAACTTGTACCTGAGCTGTTGGAGTGAATTCTGTCCCAGCAACTCCTGCACTGCAGGCAGGCTGGAGAGGGAGGAGGTCCATCTCAGTGGGATGCCTGTTTATCTTGTATTTAACAAAAGGGAAAGGGTTTCTTCCAAGGAAATTTTTTGGCCTGGGAATCCTGAATGTAAACTTACAACAGTGACCTAAGTTCACCTCAGGAACAATATTAGCTGACAACCACCTTGGGAGTGAAAAATAAAATCCCATTCCAGCTCCCTTTGACTGATCTAAGCTCCTTTTGCTGTCATTTAACACTGCAGATCTGATTTAATTTGATGAGACTTCTAAGACAATTTAGGAACTTAAGCATTTAATGCCAACCCTAATCATTTTCTTGCACACGTTTTCAAAGGTTTCCTGGATTTATAAACAAAAAGCAGAATCAGATGTGAGAGCAAGAATAGAACTTTGTTTTTTCTACTTTTTAGTTTGTAAGTAAAAGTTATCTTCCAAAGAAAAAACTGGGAGGAATGAGGGGAACTTATATTAACAGAAAAATAGGTTGGGACTCGGCATAAGAAAGCACTCTGTAATGGTTAAAACTGTCACAACCAGAAGGGATACCATAGAAAAAAAGAAGCTTCCCTGGCACAGGAGGGGTTCAAGGAAACACTTGGGTTGGACAGGGTGAGTTTGGGATTGTGTAAACCCTGAAGAGCATCAAGGTACTTCATATGGTTCCACAATTTGGGCAAGTTGTAATAAAGTGGCATTTCAGCAACAGAGTAACAGTGTAAAAATGTGGTAAAGGACTGCAGCGGCTAAGTCGCTTCAGTCGTGTCCGACTCTGTGCGACCCCATAGATGGCAGCCCACCAGGCTCCCCTGTCCCTGGGATTCTGCAGGCAAGAACACTGGAGTGGGTTGCCATTTCCTTCTCCAGTGCATGAAAGTGAAAAGTGAAAGTGAAGTCACCCAGTCGTGCCCGACTCTTAGCGACCCCATAGACGGCAGCCCACCAGTCTGTGCTAAAAAGGCAACCTATGTTTAGTTAAAAATGAAGGTGCCTAATGAGAAGCTGCTATATAGCGCTGAGGGCACTGCTGGGTGCTCCAGAGGATGTGACGTGGGGATGGGGCGCGGGAGGGAAACCCAAGAGAGAGGGGATACATATACACAGACAGCTGATTCATGTTGCTGTACAGCAGAAACTAAAACAACGTTGTCAAGAAATTGTACTCCAATTTAACAAAAAGCCAAGGTGCCAAAGGACAACAATCCATATGTCCACGCTTCCTCGTGGGTTACTCCTCTTTTTCTCTGTACTCCCTCCAAAAGGATAACATCCTGGCCAGAATTTGGAATCTGGTCACACGGGCATGTCCTGAGATCGTTGTGGTTTCATGTTTGTATTAAACATTCATGATGAGGTTTTCCTTTAACATTGCTGTTCAGTTCTCAGAAAAGAAACCTGCACTGTGATCTCTGCTACTGGGGAAATTGCTTCAACTCAAACTGCATTTGAGGTCTGTAAACAGCCTCCACCAAGCGAACACCTGGAGGCCAGCAGCTGCTGATCGCTGCCTGTGGGTTCAGTCTGCAGAAGGACAGGACCCCCTGAGTGTGTGACAGAGGCGGAGGGAGGGGAGAGAGAAGAGGGCGGGGGGTGGGGGCCTGCATCTGCTTTGACTTCACTCGTGACCTCTGTCCTCTCATTCGCAAGCCCCTGATCCCCTGGCAGGCTTCTTGAAGCTGCTGTGACACCTTTCCTCAACCACAGGCTTCCATGGGTCCACATCCATCATCCCCAAATATTTCTTTCTGCCTCCACTGCTGTGCACTCAGCCCAGCCACCAACTTCTCTCACCCCGATGGCATTGCTGCAAAAACTGTCCAAGCCGCTCCCCCTGCCCATGCCCACCCTCCACCATGTGTCTCCAACAAAGAAGGAGGCTGATCCTGATGTTGCAGCACGGATTTCTGTTTATTTCCCATGGCCTCAACTAATGTAAAAGCTGCAAGAGGCAGGGTCTTTGCTTCTGTTTTTCCCTCACTGTGTCACCAGCACTTGGAACAGCATCAGGCACACCACAGACATTCTGTAAGTATTTGTGGTGCTCAGGGGAATTTTCTACTTGCACCTGCACTTGCCAGGGAGGTATGAAAACTGGATGCTCTGTTTCATGACCACTGTCAAAAATCAGAACTTACTAGGCTTAACTGAGGACTTTTTCCTGACTCTTGAACAGGAAACTTGTTTTAACTCATCCTATGCAGATTATGGACTTATTCCATTTTAACCAGAATAGGACAGATTGATTTCCTTAGTGGGCATAATTACCAAAAGGCCCTCTTTCTAACACTCTAAAAGATCTGACTTACCCCCTCAGTAAACTATCCATTCTGTTTCTTCCCTGGGATGTGTTTCTTTGCCAAGTCAGTAAATAAATGCAAGAGAATGAATGAATGAATGAATGAATGAATGACTTTCCATGAGTGGTCAGGTATGTCCTCAGACTTAGTTATTAGCCTCTTTGCACAACCATAATCAAGGCCCTCTCCCACTTGGAAGGGCTTTTCCCAAGGAGGGTTCTCAGAAGGCTTTGATTTTGGAAGAATCTCTGTGGTTCGGTGATAAATAATGGTAGATGGGCTCTACAAATAAATAAACATCAACTGCTAAATATAGGCCTATGTGGTCTAGCAGGGTAGGCAGGGAAAGCCCAGGCTTCTGAGAGAAAGCTGAGCTGAATCAATCTAAACATTGCTGGCCTTGAGTGGTAATGGAGTCAAGTCAAGGAACAGTACTGTTAGCATCTTTCCCACTCTACTGAGGATGTAAGAAAGCCAGACACAAGGGGGATGACTCTGCAGCTGGTCAGTGAAAGGGCAATAGGGAAATCAGAACTCTTCACAGGTTAGTTTGAAATTCAGCCTATCCCCCATAACTCAGGAGAGAATAGTGGGCTGTGTGGCTATGGATTGCTGCTGCCATAGATTAACCAAAATCAACCGGTCAAGGGCCATTGCCCTCCTGGAGATAACCCCACATAGGAAGAATTTGTCATTGAAGAAATGTATTCATTATAGAGCGCACACATACACACACAGCCTAAACAGCCAAATGTGTTCCGCTGGCATTCAAGGATATCCGTGCCAGTTTCCTCAATGTGGCTTCCTGGGTGCTGAGGTTGGGGGTGGCGAGTTAGAGTGTGTTTCCATGCAGATGAGTAAATGATTCTTCTCCACCATTAAGAGAAGAGAAGATCCACAGTGACTTTCTTCATATGTGGTCCCAGAAGAAGCAGCTGTCTTTGGGTAGATTGGGTCATCACCTAGTTAGGTCATAGACAGGAAGGCTTCAGAGTGAATTACAATCTGCTGTCTCAACAGCTGGGCCCAGGATTCGAGGGAACCAGCTGGAGAGCAGAGAGCAACTCATCCGTGCATGGGGGCAGGGGCATGCTGAGCCCCTTTCTGTCCTGCTGGTCACGGCGTGTGTCTAAGAGCCATATCTGAAGTAAGACCTCTCTAGAAACCCAAAGATTCATGAACATACACCCAGGTCTCCAGAGCATGATCCCCTCCCCAGCCTCAGACCACCAGGTCTCTGTGTGAGACCTGCCTCCAGGCTCAGACCCATGCGGCCATGAGGTACAGAAGCCTGACAAGGTTTCTCCGCCAGGCAGAAAAATCAAGTTGACAGCTGGCGATCCTTCTGCCCGATCGTTTCAAAACCACGGGCTCCCTTTTTTAATTTTTTTCCTTACATCCATTTAGTACTTTTCTTCCATCTTTTCTTTGTTTCCTCTTTCCAGATCTCCCACTCATCTCTCCTCTCAATTTTCGCTACCTCTCCCCGACTTACACTTTTCTCTAGGACTTGCTCTCCACACTTGGATTTCTCTTGCCCCCTCCCTTCACCCTTTTCCTCTCTGCTACTAGACTCTGTAACTTGCATTCCCCGAGCGAATCTGCAGAGGGCAGGATTCTGGCTGGAAACTATCTCCAGATCTTCCTTGCAGATCATTTAACTAAAGGTCCTTGCAATGTGCTCACCAAAACGTTAGTTTTTGCGGGGGTGGGGGTGGCGGGGGTTGGTTTTTGTTTTGTTTTGTTTTAGTCAATGAACAGATTAAATGTGACATACTGTCCTTGTCAACATTAAAAATAACTCTAAGTCGGGTGATTTCTTATTGAATAGGTAATATATTGGGCTTCCCTTGTGGCTCAGATTAAATGCAGCAGACCCAGATTTGATTCCTGGATCAGGAAGATCCCATGGAGAAGGGCATGACTACCCACTTCAGTGTTCTTGCCTGGAGAATTCCATGGACAGAGGAGCCTGGAAGTCTGCAGTCCATGGGACTGCAAAGAGTCAGCCAAGACTGAGGGTGTAACACTTTGACATTCACTTTTCAGGTAATATATTGGGTAAAGTGTATCAACAGAACCAAATAATGCAATAGTCAGTGCTGTGGGCTGAAGGTTTGTTCAGGTTGTTCTCCCAAAATTCTTATCTGAAATCCTAACCCTAAAGGTGATGCTATTTGGAGGTGGGACATTTGGGAGGTGATTAGGTCATGAGGCTGAGGCCCACCACAATAGGCTTAGTGCCCTTATAAAAGAGACCCCAGAGAGCTCCCTCACCATTTATTCGTCATGTGAAGACACCCCAGAACACGGCTGTCTATGGACCAGGAAGCAGGCTGTCATGCCTGTGTGCTCAGTGATGTCTGACTCTTTGCAACTCCATGGACTATAGTCCACCAGGCTCCTCTGTCCATGCGATTTCCCAGGCAAGCACACTGGAGTGGGTTGCCATTTCCCCCTCCAGAGGGTTTTCCCAACCCAAGGATCGAACCCACATCTCCTGTATCTCCTGCATTGGGAGGTGGATTCTTTACCACCAAGCCACCTGAAAACAGGCTCTCACCAGACACTGAATCTGCCAGCACCTTGATCTTGGACTCCTGAGCATCCAGAACTTTGAGAAATAAATTTCTGTTGTTTATAAATCTTCCAGTCTCCAGTATTACTGGGTTGTTAAAGCAGCCCAAATGGATTAAGACAGTCAATACAGAAACATCCATGAGGAAAAGGAAACTTCTTGCACATGAGGCAAGACCCATTTCCTGATACTGCTGGAGGCATTTTTACTTGCAAGAGAAATTCAATAGAACACACAGGCAACCCTCAGCACAGTGAGGAAATGGGAACCCCGTTGTGCAGGCTCTGTCATGTTCTTACATCTCTTCTTCTCTCCTGCTATCACCCTTCAGTGTGTTCGCAGAAAGCAGCTTGCACTGTGGAAGATTTCCATTTTATGCCGTGCTGCCCTTATTCCTTAAACATCCTCGAAAATGATTTTCTGCATCATAACAGGAACACTTACAAGTATCTTGGTGATGACACAGAAAATCTGAACACTTCAGCCATTCTGTCAATGTTTGAGGGAAAAAATATTCCTGACCCAGCTCCAGCTGAAAAGCAACTTGCTGAAACATCACCTAAAACAGGAGGTTCCAATTCATCGGAACTCAACTTATTACACGCTTGAGCAGCTACTGGAACAAGAAAACGCTGTGCAAGGTTTTGCTGGCCAGGGTGTGAGAACCAAAAAAAAAAAAAGAGGGGGAGACATTCTTTGAGCCTTTACTCACTGGAGTTGGACAAGTTCAGGGGCTCTCATCCTCTTCCTTGAAAGGTTACTGCTGACCAAGGCCAGGTTGGACTAAGTACTGGACAACTGAGTAGGTATCTGGACCTCTTGGTCTAATCAATTCTAACTTAATTTGAGATCAATAAAGTACTCCTCAGGTTCAGAGCCATGCATGCTTCATAACATCCTGGGAAAGAAGAAAGTGTTGGTGCAGGGTTATCTTCTTAACCCACAGTTCTCTACTCTTATTCTAACCCTCATTCTTGGATGCCTCTGACCTCTCTTTGCTATGTGGTGCTTAGTCGTTCAGTCACATCCAACTCTTCGCAACCCCATGGACGGTAGCCTGCCAGGCTCCTCTGTCCATGGGATTCTCCAGGCAAGAATACTGGAGTGGGTTGCCATGCCCTCCTCCAGGGGATCTTCCCAACCCAGGGGTCAAACTCAGGTCTCCCTCATTGCAAGTGGATTCTTTTACCGACTCCTAGCGACCCCATGGACTGCAGCCCACCAGGCTCCTCTGTCCATGGGATTTGCCAGGCAAGAGTACTGGAGTGGGTTGCCATTGCCTTCTCCAAATGGTTGGTATAAGGCAAAGCAAATTCTTTTACCAAGGAAGACCCTGACCACTCTAGGGAGGTTGACTTAAACCAAATCTGCATGGAATGCCAAGTCTTTCCTCTCTTCTCAGGGTCAAGGGCATCTCAGGGAAAACAAAGTCTCTTCAGTTTATTTTGAAACATGAAACCCCATTGTTTCCTCTCAGATTCTAGTCAGTAAGCCAATGGCAACAACTGCCACGTTCACTGGAGCTGAGAAGTAATGGCAGAGGTGGTAGAAGCAGTAGAGAGGGTGAAGGCCCCATGTGTTTCAACGGTTCGTTCTCATGTGCACTAGAGCTGAGAGCTTCTGCCCTCTGAGATGCACAGTGACCTTCAAACCATCTGGCTGCTGGTCTCCTGCATGGACGTCCCAGAGTTGCTCAGATTACTGGCAACAAAATGATTATATCTTAATAAAAATCAATACACTTAACATAGTTCATATGCATACATGTCTGCTAAGTTGCTTCAGTCATGTCTGACTGTTTGCAACCCCATGGATTGTAGCCCACCACACTCTCCTGTTCATGGGATTCTTCAGACAAGAGTACTGGAATGAGTTGCCCTGCCCTCATCCAGGGGATCTTCCTGACTCAGGGATCAGACCTAGGGATCAAACCCACGTCTCTTATGTCTCCTGCATTGGCAGCCAGGTTCTTAACCACTAGAACCACCTGGGAATCCCATAGTTCATGTACCAATATCTAAGACTATCTCCTTTTTTACAGTTTATAGGGAAATGGTTGGTATGTTGCTGCTGCTGCTGCTGCTGCTAAGTCACTTCAGTCGTGTCTGACTCTATGTGACCCCATAGACGGCAGCCCACCAGGTGCCCCTGTCCCTGGGATTCTCCAGGCAAGGACACTGGAGTGGGTTGCCAGTTCCTTCTCCAATGCATGAAAGTGAAAAGTGAAAGTAAAGTCACTCAGTCGTGTCCAACTCTTAGCAACCCCATGGACTGCGACCCCCCCAGGCTCCTCTGCCCATGGGATTTGCCAGGCAAGAGTACTGGAGTGGTTTGCCATTGCCTTCTCCGAATGGTTGGTATAAGGCAAAGCAAATTTAGCTGAGCAATGCCCCTCTAGCCCTTGAGATTTCAGCAGTTGATCATTCCAGCCATGTATTTACTAAAATCCAATGTTCATTCCAAACCAGTGTCTGATGGCATTGTCTTTACCTGTGTCTATCTTAGTTTTGAATTTACTGGGAAACTTATTTCACTAAAATAGTCACTTGCAACAGACAGTGTGTACACACACCTATAAATACAAAAATTCAAGTCCTATAACACAAGGTTCTTGCTTTAAAAGTAAGGTAGTAATTTTAGATATATTGTCCTTTTCATCTAAGATTCAACTTGAAGATCTAATCCCTTCAAGTTGTTAATTTTAAAAGAGAAAACCAGCTCTGTATTGCATTTGAGTCACCTTACGCCATATGCTTCATCAGGCTAAGCTTTCAGATAAGTACTGGCCAATAGAAATATGGCATAAACCAACTGAGCAATTTAAAATTTTCTAATAGTTATATTTAAAATGATCAAAACAAACAGCTAAAACTAAACTTAACAATAGTTTATCTAATCAAATCGGTCTAAAATATTGTCATTTTAACATGTAATCAATACAAAAAGTTGTGATTTTTCTTTACACTCTATTCCTGCACTACTTTTAGAAAGCTGATGTGTATTTTGCTCTAAAAGTGCATCTCCATTGGAACAAACTGCATTTTAAGTTCTGAATGGATGCTGGAAAGCACTGTCCTAAACAAAATACTCGGCATGATGATTAGATGTCAGTTGTAATGATGATGATGTAGTAGAAATTGCCTAGGTTTTAGTCCATCAAGACCTATTTTCAAATCCTGACACCACAGTTGATTTTCTGTGTGACCTTGCACAAATAACTTAGTATCTCTGAACTTTAATCTCATCTTTGAAGCAAGAATTTTATTTCCTACATTTCAAAGGATTATTGTGTTTAGGAAACATACACATATGTAAGGTGCTTAGTACAATAGATAGCACACAGTAGAAACTCAATAATAGTTATTTAGTATTATTGCTATCATTCATGAACTAAGTACATTTAACAATGACTATAAAACATGTCTTTTTTTTTAATCTGGAAAAATCTCTCTTTTAAGCTTTTTAAAAAATTAATTTATTTTTTAATTGAAAGTGAAAGTGAAAGTCATTCAGTCGTGTCCGACTCTTTGTGACCCCATGAACTATACAATCCATGGAATTCTCCAAGCCAGAATCCTGGAGTGAGTAGTGTTTTCCTTTGCCAGGGGATCTTCCTAACCCAGGGACTGAACCCAAGTCTCCCACATTGCAGGCAGAGTCTTTACCAGCTGAGCCACAAGGGAAGCCCTTTTAACTGAAGGATAATTGCTTTACAGAATTTTGTTGTTTTCTGTCAAACCTCAATATGAATCAACCATAGGTATGGTTTACATATGAGTAAGTTTCCATGTTACTCTCTCCATACAAGTGAAGTGAATAATTCAGTCATTTCCAACTCTTTGAGACCACATGGACTGTAGCCTACCAGTCTTCTCCATCCATGGGGTTTTCCAGGCAAGAGCACCAGAGTGGGCTGCCATTTCCTTCTCCAGGGGATCTTCCCAACCTAGGGATGGAACCTGGGTCTCTGCATTGCAGGCAGACGCTTTACCCTCTAAGCCACCGGGGAATCCCCGCTCTCTCCACAAAGAACTCTTTATGTCTAATTTTATCAACAGAATATTCTAATCAAATCAGCATTTCTGTGTACTGTTGGCTGCACTTTGTTTTGCTGTTATCACAGTTAGAAATAGTCAGTCTAAGAAGGTAACACTGACAGAGCTAGGACCCCATGACTTTTAAACCCTTAAGGAATAGAGACTCTCGAAAAGCTGTTACTTTTAAATGGCAAGCACCTGGACTTCATACACTGCAGCATACACTGCAGCTTTCTGTCCCATCATAGGAGTTACCTGAGACTTGTGGGTACTATTCTGTTCTGGAGTCCTAGGGGAAGACCCTACCTGTGGGATTCCCTACAGAAAGCAGACATCACCCATGTATGATTTTACATAAAAGGAGATCATGAGATAGTAAGTGAAATTTCACTTGTGGCCCTTAAGGAGGTTCATTTTAGAAGAGGACACCATCTCTCTGTTAGTGGGTTGGGAAAGTTGAGAACTTGCACTCCAGAGAAGAGAGATATGACAAAAAAATCCCTCCTAATAAGGCATGAGAAAAAACCAGGACAGAGAAAAGTCCCCCAGGCAGATGTATCTGGAGGGGGTTAGATGGGCGCATCTTGCGAGGGGTCTTATCTAGTATTTCATTTTAAACTTCTCTATGTTATAATTTCCTTCTCATGCCTAGTCTTCAGTAAAATCTTGTAAATATTATAATATGGACTTAGCTCTCATAGTGGGAAGTGTAAAGCAAAAGACTAGACCCATTCCTAACACAGAGTGATACCAGGAAGTGAGGGGTGGCCTCCGGAGAGATGGTGAGCCTAAGATGGCAGGAGGTGAGCCACACTGGGTGTCATAATGAAGTGGGCAAGAACGGGAGCATCAGGTTGCAGGGGGAATGCTGGCTGAGGGGGGCACACATCCATGGTAACAGATGGGGGAGAATGTTAGCCTCCCCTCAATTCAGTTCTGTCGCTCAGTCATGTCTGATTCTGCAGCCCCCATGGACTGCACCACACCAGGCCTCCCTGTCTATCACCAACTCCTGGAGCTTCCTCAAACTCATGTCCATCGAGTGGGTGATGCCATCCAACCATCTCATCCTCTGTCATCCCCTTCTCATCCTGCCTTCAATCTTTTCCAGCATCAGGGTCCTTTCCAATAAGTCAGTTCTTCCCATCAGGTGGCCAAAGTATTGGAGTTTCAGCTTCAGCATCAGTCCTTCCAATGAATATTTAGGACAGAACTGAACTCCAAAAGGATGAGCAATTAATTATTATAAAGTAAACTTTGAAAAGAATTGTGGCAATATTTACTAGCACATCCTATGGGAGTTTGAACATCCTTGCTACATAGTGGAGGAATACTAACTTCTCTAGTCATTTCTCACACAGTTGTATATTCTTGGACAAAGTATTCAATTTCTCAGACCTGCAGTTCGCTCTGCCTCAGAATGAGGGAACTGAACAAGGTGGCTTAAAGTTTCTTCAAGATATACAATGCTGATCACTTCATGACTTGAGTATCAGCCACNCAGAACTGAACTCCAAAAGGATGAGCAATTAATTATTATAAAGTAAACTTTGAAAAGAATTGTGGCAATATTTACTAGCACATCCTATGGGAGTTTGAACATCCTTGCTACATAGTGGAGGAATACTAACTTCTCTAGTCATTTCTCACACAGTTGTATATTCTTGGACAAAGTATTCAATTTCTCAGACCTGCAGTTCGCTCTGCCTCAGAATGAGGGAACTGAACAAGGTGGCTTAAAGTTTCTTCAAGATATACAATGCTGATCACTTCATGACTTGAGTATCAGCCACCTAATGTATGTGGTGAGTAGATTCTAGATTTGGACATAACCTCATCATTCAAGTTTAAAAAGCCATTTGATAACCCGATTCTACAAAGGTGGCAGAAATATCCTAAATACACACTTGATTCAATTCAAGTAAGATCAAGTTTAATAGATCTAGTGAAGATTTATCAAGTGATTTTAAAAAACAGTTAAAAAATAAATGTAAGTCAGGGGATGTTCATTTCACTTCATTGGAGCATGGCAATCTCAAGTTTTACTACACCTGGTGTTGTAGTTGTTCATTCGCTAAGTCGTGTCTGACTCTTCAACCCCATGGACTGCAGCATGCCAGGCTCCTCTGTCCTCCACTATCTCCCACCAGACTCATGTCCATTGAGTTGGTGATCCCATCCAACAATCTAATCCTCTGTCACCCCTCTCTTTTTGCCTTCAATCTTTTGCAGCATGAGAGTCTTTTCCAATGAGTCGGCTCTTCACATCAGGTGGCCAAAGAATTGAAGCTTCAGCTTTCAGTTCAGTTCAGTTCAGTTGCGCAGTCGTGTCCAACTCTTTGTGACCCCAGGAACTGCAGCACGCCAGGCCTCCCTGTCCACCACCATCTCTTGGAGTTCACTCAGACTCACGTCCATTGAGTCCGTGATGCCATCCAGCCATCTCGTCCACTGTCATCCCCTTCTCCTCCTGTCCCCAATCCCTCCCAGCATCAGGGTCTTTTCCAATGAGTCAACTCTTCTCATGAGGTGGCCAAAGTACTGGAGTTTCAGCTTTAGCATCATTCCTTCCAAAGAAATCCCAGGGCTGATCTCCTTTAGGATGGACTGGTTGGATCTCCTTGCAGTCCAAGGGACTCTTAAGAGTCTTCTCCAACACCACAGTTCAAAAGCATCAATTCTTCGGCACTCAGCCTTCTTCACAGTCCAACTCTCACATCTATACATGACTACTGGAAAAACCATAGCCTTGACTAGACGGACCTTAGTCGGCAAAGTAATGTCTCTGCTTTTGAATATGCTATCTAGGTTGATCATAGCTTTCCTTCCAAGGAGTAAGTGTCTTTTAATTTCATGGCCGCAGTCACCATCTGCAGTGATTCTGGAGCCCCAAAAAATAAAGTCTGACACTGTTTCCACTGTTTCCCCATCTATTTCCCATGAAGTGATGGGACCGGATGCCATGATCTTTGTTAGCATCCCTCCAATGAATATTCAGGACTTATTTCCTTTAGGATTTCCTGGTTGGATATCCTTGCAGTCCAAGAGCCTTCTTCAGCAACTATTCTTCAATGCTCAGCCTTCTTTATGGTCCAACTCTCATATGTGTACATGACTATTAGAAAAACTGACTAGACAGACCTTTGTCAGCATAGTGATGTCTCTGTTTTTTATTAATAATATGCTGTCTAGGTTTGTCATAGCTTTCCTTCCAAGGAGCAAGATTTTTTAAATTTCATTGATGCAGTCATCCTCCACAGTGATTTGGGAGCCCAAGAAAATAAAACCTGTCACTGCTTCCACTTTTCCCCCTTCTATTTCTCTTGAAGTGATGGGACTGGATACTATGATCTTAGTTTTTTTTTTAATGTTGAGTTTCAAGCCAGCTTTTTCATTCCTCTTCCACCCTTGTCAAGAGGCTCTTTATTTTCTCTTCACTTTCTGCCATAGAGTAGTATCATCTGCATATCTGATCTTCAGTTCAGTTCAGTTCAGTCGCTCGGTCGTATCTGACTCTTTGTGACCCCATGAACTGCAGCACGCCAGGCCTCCTTGTCCATCACCAACTCCCAGAGTTCACTCAGACTCACNATAGTGATGCTTTCTAAGGCCCACTTGACTTCACGTTCCAGAATGTCTGGCCCTAGGTAAGTGATCATACCATTGATATTATCTTGGTCATGAAAATCTTTTTTGTATAGTTCTTCTGTGTATTCTTGCCACCTTGTCTTAATATCTTCTGCTTCTGTTAGGTCCATACTATATCAAATCCATGTTGGTATGAGGAAGCATACAGTAGGTTCTAAATGAAAGTGGAATGAATGAAAAATTCTGCCAAATTGAGTTGAGTCTTGATGCTATTAAAATTGTTTCTTGCCCTTCAGTTTTTAATCTTACTATACCATTATAGCTGTTTCAGTGTTCAGAAGTGAAAGATTATTCTTTTTTTTAAATGAGATATGATATGCCATCACAAATGATATCAATGATAAAGAAAAGAGTTGTGTGGACATCTCAAGGAAAAAAAAAAAGCACATCTACATAGACAATTCCCAAATGAAATTGTAGGGGGTTTTAGAAGAATGTTATCAAAAGAAATAGCTGGCAAGTCTGTTGATCAAGGTAAAATATTTAAATGGTCCATGGCATTGGGAAAGCCACAGATTAGAATACAAAAAAAATCTAAAGATAAGCAACAAGGAGTTTTCTTAGCTTAGTTTGAAGCTAGAAAAGGGAGCAAAGGAAAAATGACAGCTTAGAGAAAACGGCTTGTTAAAGTCTAACGACTCGGCAGAAGGACAGAGGTATGAAATTCCGTGTTTCATTTCTTCTCCATAAAAAAATATAATATTCAATCTGGAAAGGGTAAATAACCATAATAAAAATAAACATAAAGTTCAGATAGTTAAACTTACAAAAGTTCAAGTTTCCAGGTCCTAAGAACCCCATCCAGGGTGCTCAAAGAATGCTTGGCTGTCACCACTCAGCCACTGTTGAGGAATTATTAAAAAAAGGGAGAAAAGCTAAGAGGTTGAGAATGGGAAAATATTATGCAATCTGCCAAAAGAATAAAAAGTGGATTCACGGGATGGTAAATGAATCCTGCAGTAATCCAGTCTGAATTAACAACTCTATGATTTGTAAACTTTAAGGAAAATATGTGGTGGTTTTACTAGAACCAGGAGGATATCATCAAGAATGTACTGAACCAATCTGACTCTAACCATTATTAACAGAGTTGCTCAGAAAATAAATTATGAGCATGTCAAAGGCATAGTTTCTGGTCCTTAGCAAAACATTTGAAAAAGCCCTAATCTTCCCTTTAAGACAAAAAAAGATAAATATGGGATGGAAAAAGATAGAAGGTAAGTTAGTTCATAATTAAAGTCATAACATCAAAAAGTATTAATCAATGGCATGTGAAAAAAATTCTATCTTAACATTCTTATCACTTACCAAGGTTAAGACACAGGAAGCATACCTATTCAATTTAAGGAAGATGCAATGTTAGGAGAGTTAGTCAAAGTCCGTATATTTGTCAGAACTCTTGATTACCAGAGACAGAAGCTCAGTTTAAGTTAGCTTCAGTAAACAAGCTATCTGGGGTGGGGAGGATAATGCACTTAAGGCACAGGTGGATGTAGCTGCTGATGTAATGAAATCAAGCTTCAGACACTCTACATCTTGGCTCTGCTTTCCTTTGTGTTTGCTTCATTTTCAGCCAGGTCCTCCAAATGAGATGAAATATAACATTAGATTTCCAGATTTATTTTCTACCAGCTCAGCAACCATAATGGGAAGAATGTCCCTTTTGCTCAAGAGTTCTAGTGAAAGCCCTGAGTTGCTTAGTATCCTGACTTGGGACATGTGCCATCAGAGAACCAACTACAGCGATTTAATCCTTTGGTTTTCCAAGCTTGAAGGACCCATCCACACAAAGTCCAAGGAGGAGAGGAAGTTGTTTTTCAAAGAGATGCAATGTAAGCAAATTACAGCAAACAAGTACACCAAAAATAATAAGCTAAAGTAATGGTTTAAAAAGCAAGATCAAATAATATATTAAAAGTCCTGAACTTGATTTAAAACAGTTACATAAATTTTAGATGAAGATAGACCACATTTGTTAACAAATGGTTCATGTGAAAGAAATTCAGAGATTATGTTAGACAATACACTCCTTGTGAGCCAACAATGTATTACAAAAACTGGAAGAACTAATTCAATTTACGTTGCCTTAATAGGAAAATCATAACCTAATTATGGGATGTTACGGTCCCACTGTTTTCTTCATAAGTCAGACTGCTGCAGCTGAATGTAACATTTTAAAAGGACATTCCCAAGGAACAGAGCATCCAGAGGAGGCTCACTGGGATAAAGAACTAAAAACTTAAGGGGAAGACCTGAAGAAGTTGGAGATTTCCATCCTAGGAAAGGGAAAACCAAATAGCAATATTGACATACTTAAAAAGCAATCATATGGACTTAAGACTGACTTTATCTGTGCCACTTCAACAGTAGGAACTACTGTGTGCAAGGAAATTAAAAGGAAATAGATTCTGGAACCATCCAGTACTGTAGTACAAGTAATATTATCCTGCAAAATAACTGGCTACCTTGAGGTGAAGTGAGCTTCTCTCAAATGTAATTACAAGGATGCTGTAGTACTGTGTTAGGAACTAGTTATCTGACCCAGTTTTGAAGTTTATGATGTTTGATAAATGTTTGGTAACTTCTCCAAGATTGGAAAAGTCAACAAGAAATGCATAATCTTTCTTATTTTTAACGGTGAGAGAAGAACCAGGCCCTCTGGGTTTGCGATATGAATATGATTAAGGGAATTCACTTCTCTGGGTGACTGGAAGAATTTCAGTCAACTCCACATTGAAGAACCTCGTAAAACAAGACACCAAGGGAATTGAAGATTTGGGCAAATGTCTCATCACCTTGGCACCATCATGCATTTGTCACAGATCAATGTGTGTTTTAAATGAATTAAACATCACTATCTGACAATTATTCTTTTATCTACTTTTTCTGAGAAATAGTTCAAATTTCTATTAAAATAATGTTTATCATCCATGAATTTATTTACTAATGTTATCTTCAACACAAATAGTGTAAAAATGTAATAAAGTATCTAAAAATGTTATATAAATTATCAGAGTATATACATATTGGGCATCCCCACTGGCTCAGCAATAAAGAATCTGCCTGCAAAGCAGGAGATACAGGTTCGATCCCTAGGTTAGAAAGATACCTGAAAAAGGGCAAAGCAACCCACTCCAGTTTTCTTGCCTAGAGAAGCCCATGGACAGAGAAGTCTCTTGGGCTACAGTCCATAGGGTTGCAAAGAGTCGGACATGACTGAAGTGACTTAGCATGCATACACATATATATGTGAAAGGAGTTATTATAATTATTACTCATTCTACCATGACTTAGATAATGTAGAGTTTGTTATATGCTAAATTTTTCTTTATAAAATTATGAAGATTCACTAAATGCTTGAAAGGAACAAAATAACCAGGTAAAGGATCATATTCGTCTGAACTGAGAACTAGTTCTAGACTAAGGAGATGTTACATCAGTAGAGTGTACTTAAATGTCACTGAATAGCCCTAAGGATGAAGTGAAATCTTGTCCAAGAAAAGTGTTTTCAAATACATTGTATAAATCCAAAATCAGGATATTATCATTCTGTTCCTACTATTAGCAATTTTTCACTATCCTACTATAATGAATTAGCTGCAGAAACATAGATGTCTAGGCTAGGCCAATGCTACCTGATAATTAATATCTGAATTCTGGCACCCAGAATGGGCAAAATCAGGTAACAGTTTCCTTTACCTATGAGAGGTTGGAATACATTAAATCAGCTTAATTATTAACTATTACCAGAGGACATGATCTTAAACATAGGGACTTTGTGGCCTCTCTGTATATCACAAATCACTCTTTTAATATCCCTTATGTTACCAAATTGCATGGTAAAAGCTCTAGATCAATAATAGAAGTATGTGGGAGACCTATATTAAGACTACATCTTTAAAAAGGAATCGTTGAAACCATTTTGAGTCTCTGTTACCATAATTCCAAAAGGCCTATAGGTAGGATTCATAAAGCCTAAATATTCTATAGATTTATGTTAGTGGCTTTTGAACAAGATGAATCTCATAACCTGGGGATGAGCGCAACAGAAAGCTGCACCTTCTCATTTTATAAATGAGAAAACAGAGGCTCAGAGCAAATAAATTCCTTAACCAAGGGGAGACTGGACTTAGCAAGAGGCTGAAATTTTTAGGAAAGCTTGTATTTATTCTTAACAGTAAAATCTGACCACATATTTAATAAAATCATCCAATAAATCTGTAGCCCTTTCTTTTATGGTCACCATCCTCGTCAGATGTATATTATTAAATACATAAAAGGAGGCCTGGTAGAAACTGGATGTTACATTTGAAAGGGCATGATTTATTTCCATCAATAGCCAAGATTATAATCAAAAAGGTATAAAACTGCTCCTCTATACAGCCACATAGGCTTCCCTGGTAGTTCAGCTGGTAAAGAATCTGCCTGCAATGTGGGAGACCTGGGTTCAATCCCTGGGTTGGGAAGATCCCCTGGAAAAGGGAAAGGCTATCCACTCCAGTATTCTGGCCTGGAGAATTCCATGGACTGTATAATCCATGGGTTGCAAAGAGCTGGACATGACTGAGCGACTTTCACGTTCGCTTTCATACAGCCGTATGTGCTTACTTCCATTCCAAGTGTATAAGGAACCAGAATCACTCTGCTGCATGAGCAAGGTCTGCAAAGAAATGTGTTCATGCATGCAGAGCTATGGAGATATGAAGGACTTGTAAGAAATGGATGATAAGTAGGAAATATTGACCTTGCTTCTACTTGGGGTCAAAAAATGCAAAGAGATTCTTTCATATATTTTATTTCCCTGGGGAGAGCAAGTGACTTACTTAAAAAAAAAAAAAAAAATCCTTGAGCAATGCAATCTCTCTAGTTTCCAGTAGTGCTTTTTCTTCCTAAGCACTATTTTACCTCAAAATAATTCTTGCATAGTTCAAAAGCAAAAAGGAAAATTTGGGCAAAATCTAACCCAGTCAAGATGGATGTTAATTGCAGTGTTATAATACTAATTTGTGCATCCTTACTCAACCATAGGAAACTCATAATGACCTCATTTAACATTCTGAAAACATTTTTAGACCTTTTATAGGTTCAAATGGAAATAAATATAACTATATGTGTGGAATTGTCATTTTAATCAAATTAAATTTTCCAATTAGAGAAAGAAGTCTTGTTAAGATCACCCATAATTCGTATTCATAGGAGACTTCAGTTCAGGTTCTAGAACTCTGAAAGACCATTTGGGACAAGAAATTTGATTCTTGCAATGATATGTTTATAAGTTTTTGGTGATTCTATTAAACACAAAAACACTATTTTGTAATAATGTATTAATGACCCATAGTTTGAATCTTTCAAAATGTCAGCTAGTTTAGAATTCAAGGGTCAAAGATTGGATATAATTAGAAAGTGAATAAATATATTCCTAAATCACATCACCTGTTTAAAAGATACAAAGAATTAAAATTTTGCTTCTTATGGCCAACCTAGACAGTGTATTAAAAAGCAGAGACATCACCTTGCTGACAAAGGTCCATATAGTCAAAGCTATGGTTTTTCCAGTAGTCATGTAGGGATGTGAGAGGATGGACCATAAAGAAAGCAGAGAGTCAAAGAATTAATGCTTTTGAACTGTGGTACTAGAGAAGACTCCTAAGAGACCCTTGGACAGCAAGGAGATCAAACCAGTCAATCCTAAAGGAAATTAACTCTGAACATTCATTGGGAGGACTGATGCTAAAGCTGAAGCTCCAATACTTTGGCCACCTGATGTGGATAGCTGACTCACTGGGAAAAAACCTTGATGCTGGGAAAGATTAAGGGCAGGAGGAAAAGGGAATGACAGAGAATGAGATGGTTGGATGGTATCACCAATTCAATGGACATGAGTTTGAGCAAACTTCAGGAGAAGGTGGACAGGGAAGCCTGGTGTGCTGCAGTCCATGGGGTTGCAAACAGTTGGACACAACTGAATGACTGAACAGTAACAATAAATGAAAACGCTGATACCTTTTCAGTGTAATTTACTCAATTCTTGTCCAGGCTGTTTTTGTTTTTTTTTTTTTTTTTAAGTACATGGCCTTAATATCTATAAAGTGTAAGTAAGAGGAACTAAATCAAAATAGAAAGTTGAATCTGATCAGCTTGAAGCATTTAATAGTATCATTAATAATAGATCCATAAACTATGTCCATTTAAATAGCAAAGTTGAATTCTTAAGCAGAATAAATAAATATACTCAGTGGAATCAAAGACTTAGCTGACGTTCAGCTAATGATGATACATTACATTGCATTTATTTCACATTGCATTTATATTACATTAGGAACAATCTTTATGACCTGATATTCATGATTTTTTAAATTTTTTCTTCCAAACTTACACATTTTTTTAACATTGGAAATCAAAAAGCACAAATCTGTGCACTATAATTAACATACTGCCTGAGGTTTATAAAATTCAGAAAGCAAGAACTTCCAGGATTCCTGAAGAGATCTAACCTTATGAGACAGATGGTCTGCAGCCATCTCATCAGCAGGCTTAGAATTGGGTCTAGGTAGAGGAGGCTGTGACCCCAGATGTGTGATTGGAGGGGACTGGAAAAGGTCTTCTGTTCCACCCCTGGCCTATAGTATTCATTATCTGCTTTTTTAAAAATTGCATTCTTACAGCTCAGGGCTGTATATACCAGAGTTCCCTGTCACAATTCATCTCACACATGACTGAATACATTTTTTTTTTCACAAATATTTACAAAGTACCTACCATGTTCTAAGTATTGTTAAGAATACAAAGATGTATGGGCCATAAGACTGCAGAATAATAGCAAGTGACAGCAAATTAGGGACAGAAAAGCTTAGGTTCAACCCTTTTCATCACCTTTTACTGGCAATTAGATCATGGATAAGTAACTAAGTCTCAGCTTCTTGAGCTGTAAAATGGGAAGTTGATAGACCCATATCTCAGGACTGCTGCTGCTGTTGTTGCTAAGTCACTTCAGTCGTGTCCGACTCTGTGCGACCCCATAGACAGCAGCCCACCAGGCTCCGCCGTCCCTGGGATTCTCCAGGCAAGAACACTGGAGTGGATTGCCATTTCCTTCTCCAATGCATGAAAGTGAAAAGTGAAAGTGAAGTCGCTCAGTCGTGTCCAACTCTTAGCGACCCCATGGACTGCAGCCTACCAGGGTCCTCCGCCTATGGGATTTTCCTAAATGAATAATTGTAGATATTACTATATATATAGTAGATATATATTTCTATATATTACTATTATTATATATATAGATATTATTATTATATAAATATATTTGCCAAGCCAAATGGTTTGAGAGATCTTAATTCCTCAGCCAGAGATTAAACCTGCACCCTCAGTAGTGAAAGCATAGAGTCCTAACCACTGGATCACAAGATAATTCCAGCAACTATTTTTATTATCATTATCAGCCATAGACACTATCTCCAAGGAATTTAAAGTGAAATAGGGAGATGAGGTATGTGCACACATAACAGTGAGACAAACTGAGTAATAGTTCAGAAAAAGAAAAGATGTCTTTGAGATAGTTTGAGGAAAAAGGTCACATTTGAGCTGGATCTTAAAGTCTGAGCAAATATTTCTTAAAAGTCGGAACTACCTTAACACCCAATCAAAATTTAGCTTACTCATTCATTCATTTATTCATTCATTCAACAAAAAACACTTTTGGAACTTAAGAGAGATACTTGAAGAGAATGAGTAGCTTTGATTACTGTGAATGAATACAGGGCTTTGTTTTGGTGGTTACATTATTTGGGTCCTTTCAAAGTCTGTTTTTAAGCTTTCCTTTGGTAGGTCTTATAGAGCATTTACTCCAGGCATTCAACTCTGCTGCTTCTGTGTGATCTATGGATATTGTTGAGCTTGCAAGTAATTGGTTGGACTTTGTTCAGCTCTGTGGTGACGTATCTAGATATACATACACATATGCATACACATACAGCCTGGTATTCAGCAAAGATTCAAGGGCATTCCCTTACAGGTTTCTAGAGCTCTTGTTTTGAATGGCTCTTTCCTTTCTTAAGTTCTGCCCTGCAAATCTCAGCCATCTCAGCCTCCCCAAATTCGGGTCATCATTTCCTCAGTGGGTTCTGCCTTCCTGTTCCTATTGTCTATTTTTTCCAAACCAAAAGTGGAAGATTATAGAACTAACACCATTTTTCCTTCTCTGAGAGATCACAGTCCTGTAGCATCTGTTGTCTGATGTCCAGAAACCGTTGTTTTGTATTTTAAAAATAATTTTATAATTTACTGTAAGAAGGTAAGTCTAGTCCTTCTTATTCACTTATGGCCAGAAGTACAAGTTCAAGATTGGAGATGCTGAAGAAATAAATTCTGACTCTTCTATGGTGAATAACACCAATCAAAAGGACAAGAAACTAAGTCATCCTGAGAGTCTATTAGGGTTTCTTTTTTTTTTTTTTTTTATGAATGCCTAAAAGCATAATCTAATTTTATTTTATTCATTTGGAGGGATATTTCTAGAGGAAAATTTCAGATCACTATCCAAAGTTGTTTTTATCAACAACTTCAATTAAACAAGTCTATCAAATTTGACAGAAATATAAAGCTAAAAAGATGAGCTACTTTTCTGAGTGAATTCAAGAATATTTCAATAGCTGGGACAAGCTGGAATTTAATGAGAATAAATGAAAAAAAAAAATGTTCAAAAGACCAAGGACACAAGTACAAGACCAAAAGATCTGCTGTCTTAATACAATTTACATGAGAAATATCTATCATTTAATTTGGCCAGAAGCATAATATGAACTGTGCTGTCATTGATTTTTTAAACACAGGAAAAAAGAAGAAAAGGAAGAAAGGAAGGAAATGAAAAGAAAAAACTTTAAGCCAAAGACAATAATCCTGACTTCAGACTCCAGAGGGCAGGAACTTTTATTTATTCAGGTATCCTCTTAATTCCTCAGCCAGAGATTAAACCTGCACCTTCAGCAGTGAAAGCATAGAGTCCTAACCACTGAATCACAAGGCAATTCCAGCTATTATTTTTATTATCATTATTAGTCATAGACACTACCTTAAAGGAATTTAAAGTGAAATAGGGAGAAGAGGTATGTGCATACATAACAGTGAGACAAAAAGAACAATTAAAAAGGTCTCAATATGCTTTTGTACAGTAACTTGTGTTCAGTTTCAGGCATCACATCTTAATGTGGAAATGATAATTAAGAGTATACCCAGAATGAGAAACCCAGTATTAAGATGATTCTGGAGGGTGTCCCAGTAAAGAAATATTTAAAAGCATTTTGTACTCAAATCAAAGAAGATACAGCTAAGGAAAGAAATGAAGACTATCTTCAAACAGTTGAAGAGCTAGCAAATATTTGATGCTGTCAAATTGCTCTGTGTATTTCCAGAACAGAATACTACCACTAGTGGGGGAATGTTTGGGAAAATAGGTTTGCACCAAACAATGGAACAGCATCTTTTTAGAGTAGGAATGAGATCACAAACATTAAACTTAATCAGCACACCAACCATTTAAAATATTTTGAAGAGGTGTTTTAAGACTGCTTAGAAATACTATTTTTTTAAGACTATTTAGTTTTAAGACTGCCTAGGAATTCATGAACTTTCAAGCTGGATTTAGAAAAGGCAGAGGAAACAGAGATCAAATTGCCAACATCCACTGGATCATCAAAAAAGCAAGAGAGTTCCAGAAAAACATCTATTTCTGCTTAATTGACTACGCCAAAGTGGAAAAAGAGACAGGAATACTAGACCACCTGACCTGCCTCTTGAGAAATCTATATGCAGGTCAAGGAGCAACAGTTAGAACCGGACATGGAACAGACTGGTTTCAAATCAGGAAAGGAGGATGACAAGACTGTATATTATCACTGTGCTTATTTAACTTATATGCAGAGTACATCATGTGAAATGCTGGACTGGATGAAGCACAAGTTGGAACCAAGATTGCCGGGAGAAATGCCATTAACTTCAGATATTCAGATGACACCACCCTTATGGCAGAAAATGAAGAGGAACTAAAGAGCCTCTTGATGAAAGTGAAAGAGAAGAGTGAAAAAGTTGGCTCAAAACTCAACATTCAGAAAACTAAGATTATGGCATCTGGTCCCATCAGTTCATGGCAAATAGATGTGGGAAACAATGGAAATAGTGGCAGACTTTATTTCAGGGTGCTCCAAAATCACTACAGATGGTGTCTGCAGCCCATGAAATTAAAAGATACTTGCTGTTGGAAGAAAAGCTATTACCAACCTAGATAGCATATTAAAAAGCAGAGACATTAGTTTGCCATCAAAGATCAGTCTAGTCAATGGTTTTTCAAGTAGTCATGTATGGATGTAAGAAGTGGACTATAAATAAATCTGAGCACTGAAGAATTGATGCTTTTACACTGTGGTGTTGGAGAAGACTCTTGAGAGTCCCTTGGACTGCAAGGAGATCCAACAAGTCCATCCTAAAGGAAATCAGTCCTGGGTGTTCATTGGAAGGACTGATGCTAAAACTGAAACTCCATTACTTTGGCCACCTGATGCAAAGAACTGACTCATTGGAAAATATCTTGATGCTGGGAAAGATTGAAGGTAGGAGGAGAAGGGGATGACAGAGGATGAGATGGTTAGATGGCATCACCAACTCTATGGACATGAGTTTGAGTAAGCTCTGGGAGTTGGTGACAGACAGAATCCTGGCATGCTACAGTCCATGGAGTCACAAAGAATCAGACATGACTGAGCAACTGAACTTAACTGAGGAGTTCTATTTCTCTTCTATCTCTATAAATACCTGACTACTTAGTATCAGTGAAATAGAATAAATACTTTTACTTTTCTCAAGGTCATGGCAAAAAATCCTTAGTCAACACTGTTTTACTATTATGTCTTCTACCAAAAAATTGATGGTTTCAAACTGTGGTGCTAGAGAAGACTCCTGAGAGTCCCTTGGACAGCAAGGAGATCAAACCAGTCAATCCTAGAGGAAATCAACTCAGAACATTCATTGGAAGAACTGATACTGAAGCTCCAATACTTTGGCCACCTGATGCGAAGAGCTGACTCACTGGAAAAGATCATGATGCCGAGAAAGATTGAAGGAAGGAGAAGAAGGGGACAACAGAGGATAAAATGGTTGGATGACACCACTGACTCAATGAACACAAATTTGAGCAAATTCCAGAAGGTGGTGAAGCACAGGGAAATCTGGCATGCTGCAATCCATGGGGCTGCAGAGTCAGACATGACTTAGCGACTGAACAACTTCTACACAGACCAGTGTTCTTGCAACTAGAGGGTGATCTCAAACTTTGCCACCATAGAGAAACTCCTGAGGTGGAGAGAGAGGAGGAAGAAGAGACAGGAGATAATGCAAGAAGCACATAAGTATTCTGTGTTGGGAGACATGAGAGTCATTAAAAATAACTCTTATGATTTCCATGGACTGGTATGAGTCTGTATATTACAAACCAACAGTCTATTGCACTCAGTGTTCCACCTTAATACACAGTATGTTCATTCTGATACTAATTCTTGACTGTTCCAATCACTAAAATATAAAAATATAGACTTATGGCAAAATCCAGACAATTGTTGAATAATGGGTACACAGGGATTAATTATACCATTGTCTCTATTTTGTGTATGTTTGACATGGTCCATACTAAAAAGTTCTTATTTTCGTCAGCAGCTATCTTCAGAATATTCAGAAACATTCAGGAGAAGCACTTAACCCTTCTACTAACTGTGCTGTTCTGTGTGGAGGGAATATCACTAGTACAACACTCCCTGCCTCTCCAGCTTCCCCTGGAAAGGAACCTATCTGATAGGTGGGTTTGGGATAAGAAAATGCATGTGCTGCTCATCCCCTGCCCTCCCCCATTTCAAGGAAAGCACAAACTTGGTCTACCATTCATACTGTAAGTTATGCAGGGTCAGCTCCATGTTAGGAGGCTGATCCAATGGTACCTGCTGCCAAGAGCGTTAAGTCCACTTCTGGGGTGGATTATTAGGGTGTCTGTTGTTAGTGCTGGAGAAGGCAGTGGCAACCCACTCCAGTACTCTTGCCTGGAAAATCCCATGGAAGGAGGAGCCAGGTAGGCTGCAGTCCATGGGGTCGCTGAGTCAGACACGACTGAGAGACTTCATTGTCATTTTTCACTTTCATGCATTGAAGAAGGAAATGGCAACCCACTCCAGTGTTCTTGCCTGGAGGATCCCAGGGATGGGGGAGCCTGGTGGGCTGCCGTCTATGGGGTCGCACAGAGTCAGACATGACTGAGGTGACTTAGCAGCAGCAGTTGTTAGTGTATATCTAAGGTTTTTTTCATCTAATCCAGGTATTACAAAGTTGACTGTTTACTGTGAATCTACCTGAACTTTCTGTCTTTCTCAGAGAATTCATAACTCTGAAAAAAAAAAAAAAACAAACAAACAAACAAAAAAAACAGTGCTTAGACCCAGCTAAGCCCTAGTAATTTTTACCCCATGACAAGAAAGCCTTTCCATTCCTCCCCTGGCATGTTCATCTTTATTAGTCAACTTTGTAAGAAGTTTCTTCTGAAGTGCTACATCAGGTGAGTCACTACTCACTTATGCTTCCTCCCTCAGTGCTCTGAGTATATACACATTGTATTATTTATAGAATTTGTTGTCATCTGTTTTCACACCAGTTTTGCCAACTAGACAGTGCTTTCCAGAGAAAATAGTGTCTTATTCATCTGTGTATATCTAACCTTGGAATAATGCCTGGTTCTTAGTTAGGTGTGCTCAATTGTTCTATAACAGAATGAATGAATGTCTTTTGAGTAAGTAGTTATTAATTCTGAATAGTGGTTCCTTCTTAACACCTTAGTCATTGTTGCTGATAAAATCTCAAAGCTCTAATGCCTGAGACAACCATCATGTATACCAACTGAATTTAAATTTATGTTGACTTTATTAATTTAGTCTGTAGGTCCAAACGCAATGCTGACTCATTAATTTACTGGGTTCTTCAATCATTACACTGTGGGCCAAGGAGTCAGGGATCCTGAGTTTTATTTTTGGCCCTATCACTGACACAGCTTTGCGTTTGAAGAAATCACTTAAGCAACTGGTGTCTCAGTGTGTATCTATAAAATATAGACAATTTTATTAGTAAAGTGCTCTAATAACATACTATGCATGTGTCAGTCAGTCATGTCTGACTCTGTGACTCCATGGATTGTGACCCACTAGGCTCCTCTGTCCATGGAATTCTCTAGGCAAGAATACTGGAGTGGTTAGCTATTCCCTTCTCCAGGGGATCTTCCCAAATCTGGGATGGAACTCAGGTATCCTGCATTGCAGGCAGATTCTTTACTCTCTGAGCCATGAGTGAAGCCCAAAATGTTCTAATATCCCTTGCCAACTAACACTTTCTGCGTGAAACCTGTATTTTCAATTTTTAGTTATAATTTCAAACCATAGATAAACCTTAGATATACTTGAAA
Organism: Neotragus pygmaeus; assembly: GCA_006410875.1. Taxonomy (NCBI): domain Eukaryota; kingdom Metazoa; phylum Chordata; class Mammalia; order Artiodactyla; family Bovidae; genus Neotragus; species Neotragus pygmaeus. Next base: position 1,505,660 of record SJYV01038068.1, on the reverse strand, counting down.
AGCAATTATGTTTAATAGCAAGATATATATATATATTTTATATTTTCACTGGTATAAAATAATTCTTTAATATTGAAAGAATCTGAATCCATAAAGTTACCTCTGTTCAATGGTGAAGTAATCATTTATATACTTTGACTAAATTAAGGCATAAAAACAAAATCTGAATATTATTAAACTTGGTGATACTTGAGAGAAAATAGTCACATTAAAATATAATAATTTATTGGTTGAATTGTTAATTTTAGAAGAAGGAAAGTATGAAACAGTATCAGAATAGCCTCTTCCTTTCTAGCAACTGGAAAATCTCCCATTGGTACATGCCTGTTTTTATAGCTATTGCAGAGAAAGAAGGAAGATGAAGGAAAAGAGCTATTACTAAAATGAACAAAACATCTGTAACCAAGACTGAAATTTACCCAAACAATATCCATTCTCTTCTTTTTCCTAAAGGTAAAACTCCAATTTTATTCCAAGCAGCAAGATTCTTGGGTTAAAAAACATTTTCCAGCCTCCCTTGCAGCTAGGTGCAGCCCTGAGGTTGACTTCTGACCAATAAGATGATGACAAAAACTGTTGATGTGCTTTCAGAGATTCCAGAGAACCCCTAAAAGGCCGACAGATATTTATCACATCCCTGTTGCCCCTTGCCTTCCCCCTTTCTATCTGGAACGTGGACATGATAACAATCTCCAGGAATCATTTTGTAACTTTGAGGGTGGAAACCAGTGCTAAGGATAGCAGAGCAGTAAATTAGAATGAGCCTGAGTCCCAGGAACCATCATAGAATCATCTTATCAGTCCCTGGGACTTCCTTTCTGTGAGAAAAATGAACCCTTCACTTCTTAAAGCCATTATGAGAAGGATGCAGATTCTAGCTGTCAAACATGATTTCTAAGTGCCACACCACATCCTACCTCAAAAGAAAGGCAATCCCAGATCCACATAATTTTAAAAGTTTGGGGGGACAAGAAAAGCATTATGAGATGTTTTACTGCTTTCATTTGCCAAGTAAATTTTAAAATCTCATACTGAGAAAGGATCAACTACCCTTAGAAACTCTGCATGGGGTCATGGTCCAAGGGCAATTTGTCTTATTTTCAACAGTCATCCAAAGGAAACAGCTCTCCACCTAGTACAAAAACAAGACTCAGTTTAACTTTGAACACCTGTGACTCAAAGTATATGTTACCCCACGAGGGATATGATACTGCCTCTGATGGATATTGTTTTTTTTTATCATTACGAGTATCTGTTCATAGGTATGTTTCTCCCTAGACTGTGAGTTTCTTGAGAGCTGAGATGATCATATTGGTAATTGTGTCCTGAAGGAACAGGCACTCCATAGATGCAAGTTGAATGAATGAGTGATTGAATGCATGAGTGAATGAATGAATTCCTAGGGCCTGAAGTTCTCAGGGACAGACTACAGAGGTAACTAAATTCTGATGCGAGGACTGGTGGGAATGAGAACCTTCAGCAAGTGTGAAGCATGTCCAGAAGCCAATAAGAGCCAGTTCATCCTTTTCGCTGCTGGAAAAAGTGGTGCGTTAAGAAGGGAGAGAACGTCCCCTTCCTCTATATTCAGGAAAGAGACATTTCACATTAAAATGATGGTACTGATTACACCACTGGTTAATCTTTTCAATATTATGACAACAGGAACCTTTGTATCCTTGATGGATGTAGGAAAACAATCTATGTTTAGAGCCATAGGAAAAATCATAAACTTGATGAGAAGGGGCTTGCAGGGTGAATAGATAGTCATCACGTAGAGGAAAGCATTTCTGTCAGAGGGAAAAACATGGCAGTATGAAAAGTCTGGAGCATTTGGAGGGTCTTTACTACTCCATGTTATGACTGTGTACAAGCACAAAATTCTGATCAAATAATCAAGAGCAAATTCTAACATGAGTCTTCAAAGTGGCTTTTGTCTTCAAACATGTTGCTCAAAAGAAATCTTTAAATAAAGTTCAATATGCAAAACAACAAAAGTGGGACTTTCTGGTTGAAGAGGCAGGTGAGAGACACAAGGACTACCTGTTTCCCATCCTTCCACCTACCACATCCTCATGTTGCCCTTGGGGAAGAAAGCACAGTTTGAAAACCACTCAGGACTGCCTCCTCGGTTAGTCCACAAATAAACCCATAGGCTATGGAAATATTCATTCCTTTATTCATTTCCCAGCAGCCAAAAGCCCATTAGCCCCAGACAAGAAGCTTGAAACTTGAGAGCCTGGAGTCCAAAATCCCTCCCCTCTCCCTGCTGTGTATTTTACCTGCCTGCTGTTCCTCAAAATGAAGCAAGAGACTAAATTATTTTTTTAACATTTGGCTGAATGTATTCACTTCATTTGATAGCATACCTTAGTTTTAAAAAAGTAATTTGTTAAATGGATTATGCAAAGTCTTAGCATTACCGACTAACATCTTCCCTCACATATGCTTATGTTAACTTTCCAAAACAGCCTTTGGCCATCAGAAAGACAAGGAGAGAGTCCAATTAGCTACCTTGGTCCATTCTCCTTGATCAAACAACCTATTTGGTGATTCACATTCTTTCAGTTTCTCAGGTATAAATGTGATTTAGTGCCTTCCTATCTGGACACCAGATGTTTTATTTGAAAATAGTTACTAGAATATAAATGGAATGAAAACTAATCAGGTTTTTATAAATTCAAATAAGGTAGTTTGTTTCTTTGAGAAAATCTTTGGTGACTGAGCAAGGAAAAGGAGTGTTTTCATCAGATGAAACTTGGGCATTGCACAAGAAAACCCTGTGTAATCTTCCCACATAGCTTTGGGCACTCCATAAATATTAAACAGCAACAGTAAAACCACCATGGCCATGACCTGCAGTACCTCTGGATTCTCTTGGCTTCTCATGAACGCTGTCTACCTATCTAATGGCATAATGTTTGTTAGAGAAAATCTAAAGTATAATAGTCTGTCTCTACTTAGTAGGAGAGGGAAGTATGGTTCTTGTCAAGCAAGTTTAAAAGTTTGAGTATTTCTTTATAGATACAGATAATAAATTTAGTTGCTTCTCCTATGCTCAGTTGTTTAATAGGGATAACTTAGAATCAGAATGTTGTTGTTAAAGCAAATTTCAATTATAAGAACAAATACGGTGTGTTTTTCAAGTTTATTTATTGTAAGGGGGAAATCGGTGAAAGTGACAAAGGGTATAAACTTCCAGTTATAATAACATTCTGGGGATCGAATGTACAGCTGGTGACTGCAGTTAACAATATTTTACTGTGTATTCAAAAGTCGCTGAGAATAAATCTTAAAAGTTCTCCAAAAATCTTTATAACTATGTGAGATGATATATGTGTTAACTAATCTTACTGTAGTAATCATTTAACAATATATACATATACTGAATCATTATGATATACACCTTAAACTTAAACAGGGTTATATGTCAAATTACGTTAATAGATCAATAAAGCAGGGGAAATTTTTGCTTATTATATTTGTTTGCAAGGGCTGCCATAGCAAAGTACAACTGATTGGGTGGCTTAAACAACAAGGTTTTCTCACAGTTCTAACACCTAGATATCTGAGTTGGAGGTTGGTTTCATCTGAGGCCAGTCTCCTTAGCTTATAGACGGTGATCTTCTCTCTGTGTGTTCACATGGTCTTCCCTTTGTGTTTATCCGTGCTCTAATCTTTTCTTCTTATAAGGACACCTATCATATTGGATTCAAGTCAACCCATGTGACCTCATTTAAATTTAATTACATTTTTAAGGCTTTATCTCCAAATATAGTCACATTCTGAAGTATCTAGAGTTATAATTTCAACATATGACTTTTAAGAGGACATAATTTATCCCATAACACACACTTTAATTTGAAGGAGTCTCATGCTCACTTACTACAAATCCCTCATTTTGTATTTGAGGAAATCTGATCTAGGGAAGTACAGGGATATGCACAAGAAGAGATTTGCCATAAGGACAGAATGAGAAAGGGACAGGAGAGTCCATTGTTCTTTTTTCTGAAAATTTAGAGAGGGAAAAAACTCTTCCATGAAAACCTGGCTGTGTCCAGTGGAGCTGTAGCATAAAAGTCATTCCACTTGATCTATGGATTGGACATGGTGAAGTTTACACTAGAACTGTACACTTCCTCTTAGTCCCAGATGTAATTGCAGACTTATGATTTATGAGCAAAACTATGTGATTTTACTTACCTATCAAAGAGTGCATACATTCTAGGTATCTTCAAGACAATCCACAGGGAGCAGGAAGAAAATATTAGAATTCCTATATCATCTTTTTCATGCTAAAGTGAGAAACAAATTCGTTTAGATGCATTAAATATATAGATTGACACTGGTCCCATGTCATGTGGCACTGAGGGGAGAACAGACATTTTCCAGAGCAGCACTGTGAGAAGTTGCCATGACTTACAGCTTATAATCATGTGTCTGGTTAAATGAATATATGGTTTATACTATCCAGTTTGAAATAGATTATCCCTCTCAAAAGTGAACAAATGGCTTTAAAACTTTCTTTCAAAGAAACAGCAGATTGAAGATAGCATAAATAATACAGCACAAGTAAATAAGAAAGTGGCTGAACTGAATACTTTTATTCCTAGTAGATGCTCATCATCGGACACAATATAAGATAAAAGCAGTGATGACCTAATTACACCTGACATACTAAATGAATCACATTCTTTTCACACTCTTTTCTTTTTAAAAGAGAAAAAAAAAACCTTATGAGATTTTATATGATTAATAGAAAAAACCCTTATTTTAAAAATATAGCTTACTTTATCTTTATTTCATCCTTTATACACTTAATTATGATCATGTGCTCACCATGTGCAAACATGTACATCGGATGCAATAATTCACTACATATATGTTTTACAACATTCACAATGAGGACATGTGTAAACATTTACATATTGCAAACCTTCATTCAAACTATTTTTGCTGCTGTATGACCTAAAATGTTTGGCCACTGGCCATAGCATTTGAAATGGTGAGAGGCAGAGGAGGTGCTTTTCCACAGCAGGCGCCCTGACTTTCCTCAACAGCTTCCCGGTACTCAGCAGATCTGGGTTTTGGTGCATCATTTTTGGTTTTAGTTTTTCATTAAATTTTAACGTACGTACAAATTTGCATAGATCAGAATGATTTTTCCCAACATGAACACTTCATGTCTGCAATACCCAGATCAAGAAATAGAACAATGCAAGACATCAGGAGCTACTCTCATGCCCCCTTTGAATCTCTAGATGAGCCAAGGAAAATAACTATCATGTATTTACACCATAACCTAGTTATGCTTGCTTTTAAACTATGTTTAAGTGGAATCATGCTATCTTTTCATTTTTGTCATTTAAGAGTTCTTTAAATATTCTGAATGAAAACCCATTATATTGAAAATATGTATACATTTATATGTTTTAAAAATATCTTCTCCCATTCTATGGCTTGGCTTGCCCTTTTATTCTTTTAGTGGTGTCTTTTGATGAGAAGGAGTTCATTTGAATATAATTCTAATGTATCAAAAATGTTTATGTCTTATTTAAGTAATCATTGGAGCTTCCCTTGTGGCTCAGATGGTAAAACCATCTGCTTGCAATGCAGGAGACCTGGGTTCAATCCCTGGGTGGGGAAGATCCCCTGGAGAAGGAAATGNTGTAGGGAGTCTAATTACTCTATAATTTAGAAATAAAATAGTATTTTAAGGCTCTAAATTCATTTATTTACATTTTTTTCCCTTGTTTACTTACACGAGATAAATTTCAAGTCATTTGTCAATTTTTAAATGCAAATATGAGTAAAAATGAATGCTTAGAAATTCCTGTTCCTTGAATATTATTTTATTTGTACAATTCATATGTACAACATAAATCATAGTCAATAGATATGTAATGACTAATACCCAGTAGAGACTTTGAGACTTTTATAAATTTAATAAAATCAGTACTAAACACAGTAAACTGAATTGTTAAGGGATCTATCTAGCAAAATGTTAAGAAAAATCTGTTGAACCTGACCATGGGAATTCTGATCAGTTTTCTTATTCCTCAGACTTGATTTTTTTTTTTTTTTAAATAATTGAATTGAATGGGGCTAAAAGTGGAAAGTTTCTGTTCTTGACCTAAAGTCAATGAGTATGCTTCTTCAGTCTTGGGATTTGATTAACACTCTTGAAGAGAGATCCCACTTGGGTATTTAATTACAAAATAACTCATTTTGAAAAATACATAATTAATTTTAATGTATTAGTGCTCAGTTTAAGCAAACTACAACGCTTAATTAGAAGCATAACCCCTCCCCCATCCAGTGTATAGTTTTACTTTATCTCTCTCAGCCAATATAATGGCACTTAATTTAAGAGAATTATAGGCTATATAACAGGATTGATGTGAAAATTAGGTGATCACAGTTATCTTATTTAACTTTTTGGTTTAATTCATAGTGCTGGGTCTTACTGTCAGGAAAATTGTTTGCTTCTGAGCTCATTGATGGGAATTCTGTTAAATTAAATGCCCTTGCAAAGGAAAATCTGTAAAGAAACACCAGATCTACTGGTTAGGATAATGAAAGCAACTCTTGAAATAGTATATATACATAAAAGCTACTGTGAAATAGTCCAACACTGGGTCAGTTAAGCTGGAGAAAAGAATTCAGCTGGGATAATTATTTTACTGAATTTTTGAATGTTTTTTAAGTATAATCACTGATTTGTCAAACATCCAGTAAGGTAATGTTGGTAGTCCACTTTGTGAATCAATGGGAATGTGTGTTCTAGAAGACTTTGGTAACCAGGTTAACATACTGAATATAGACACTGCATGATTCAATATTTCCCAGTTGCTTCATGCATGCTTTCATTAGTGTTGCTCACATTTTGCCCAGATGTTCTCCAGTCAACTCTCTTCAGTGAAACCTTCACCAAAACCTTAGCTTCACTCCAATTAAAGCTGAATTCTGAAGCTCTCTTTTCCAGGAATAATGGTTTCTTAAAAGCTGGATTTAACTTCACCACTGCCAAACAATTAAAAAAAACAAAATTGACCAGTCATGTGAAATGACACAATTTAAATCCTGTAAACTAGGCAGATCATGACTGAAATCCCTCAGAGGAGGAAAGAAGCGGAGGCTTCCTGTCATTCAGAGTTTCTTCAAGGACACTTCTAGATCATCCATCAGGCAGAATATTAGCAGTTACCTTGCTGAGTTGAGATGACAGAATATAGAACCTAGAGATCCTGAAGGCGCTAGCAGTTTCAGAACAGAGTTTTGGAGAGGAATAAACTACTCAGAAAAAAAAAAAAAAAAAACACATGTCAGAGTTTGTCTAGGGAGCTCCTTGATTCTTCATTAATGGTTGAGAACCATATGCATAAAGTAAAAATCCAAGTGGTTGGGCAAAGTGTAAGCAGGCAGCTCTGAGGTGAAGGACATTTGAGATCTCAGAGAGATGGGGATGTTCACATTTCCACCGTTCAGAGGGAGAGTCTGAAAAAGTCCCACAGAAAACGTAGTAGACACTGCAGAGGAGATGGCCTTCAGTAGCGAGGGCAACTTTTATCTCATTTAGAGTCAATAGAGGAATGCAGGAAACAAGTTAAAAAACATTTCGAAAGGTTCAAACCAAATCTCAAGTAACACCAACTAAATCTGCATATTCAACCATGAAAAGTAAACAATTCTCAGGATATAATTAAAATCCTAGGTGAAAACTCAGGAAAATGTGACATATTAACAGAGGAAAATAATTTAGTAGAACAGATTCAAAAATGATAGAGTTAGNAAGCTGTGGAGGACAGTATTATAGCTCAAGCTTGGCCATGTGACTTGCTTTAGCCAATAAAATGTGGGTGGAAGTGAGATGTGCCTCTTCCAAGCAGAAGCAGAAGAACCATTGAACGGCCCCACCATGCTAGCCTTTCATTTGGCAGTAAGCCATGTTTTCTCAGATAAGGCACAAAACATGAGTAAAATGAGCCTTTGTTGTTGCGATCTGCTGAGATTTGGGGATTGTTTGCTACCTGAGTACAGTTTCACTGGAAAAGACCCTGATGCTGGGAAAGATTGAGGACAGGAGGAGAAGGGAGCAACAGAGGATGAGATGGTTGGATAGCATCACTAACTCAGTGGACATGAGTTTGAGCAAACTCTGAGAGACAGTGAAGGACAGGGAAGCCTGGAGGGCTGCAGTCCATGGGGTCACAAAGAGTCTGACACAACTGAGTGACTGAACAAAAAATAGTAACGTTTAGTCAAATCTGCATGATACATCCTGCATTCTCATCCCTTCCCCTGAGGTTCCTGTCTATCTGTGTTACACCATCCACAAATTGCTAGAAACCCACCAGCATATGCTATGCAGATCCATCAGCCTATTCTGGGCAGTGTTATGAGTTTTTTCCTGACCAGATAAAACTCTAACTCCTTTTTTTCCCTCTATTAGCAATCAGGAAAGCCACTTGACCAAAATGATACATAGGAAGGTACATACATGGAAAACCCTGCTGTTCAGCTTGATGTATAAAATACTAAACAGTCCATGGAATTCTCCAGGCCAGAATACTGGAATAGGTGGCCACTCCCTTCTCCAGGGGATCTTCCCAACCCAGGGACTGAACCCAGGTCTCATGCATTGCAGGCGGATTTTTTACTATCTGAGTCACCAGGGAAGCCCATGGAAAACCTTTTAATTTAAACAGAGATGTATTGATCCAAATAAAAAGTCTCTCTAATAATGAGATTTCGAAAGTGTTGTTTGGGGAAAAGGAAAGCCATTCCAGTAACTCTAACACTGCCTTATCTACTTACTAGATAACTCTCCCTGCCACTGGTACAAAAGTTTTAAAGCATAAATGCTAGGGAGGATACTCAAGCTACAACTTGATCTGTATATCCCTATCCCTACAGTTACTTACCATCTGTAGGCACTGTGCAGGGCTCTTCACATGGAATCATGTACCCTCTTCAACAGCTCTATACAATAGTTACATCTTCTTATCCCAACACTACAGAGAAGACTCTGGTCATATAGCAGGTGAGTTGTACAGCCCATGTTCATAATTGTTGTGCTGTTTAACAATGACATCAATGCATTCTTTACTCCCAGAATCTAAGAAAAATAAAGCATCCCTGTGGATTTTCTAAGATGTGTCTTCCTTTTAGTTTATGATCTATACTTAACTTGTTTGATGGCATTTAGGATAAAGGGGTAGAGAGGGCAGGAATAGAGGCAGGTATTTCCCACTAAAATAACTTAGTAAGTTCAAAACCCAAAGTTGATCTAAACCCATGCTTCAAACACTTGTAAATAATAGATGAGAAATAAAAAATAACAAAAAGAAAAATAAGCGACAAACAGGAAAGATGTATCAAGGTTAGCCAAACTGTCTTATGGATCTGAAAAGAGAAACCCAAAACAATGATAGACAGGAGTAAGGATGCTCAGACCATGACCTCTCAGACTCCACTAGTAGTCAAAACACTTGCTCCTACAAGATAATGGAGATTAAAATGGTTCCGTGCCACATAGATACCTAGAGCCAAGTTCACTACTTGAAGCCAGAAGCTAGAGGTGGTTTGCCGCTGCTCCAAAGTGTCTTTTTCTAATGCTACTGAATGAAGCCCAAGGCTTTAGCTATTTGAAAGGCTGGGATCTGGCAAAGGAGGAACCAAGCCTTCTAAGTCTGTGAATGGATCAGCTATTTTCCTAGTACCGTCAGAAATTTTGCACAATTATAAAACCTTGATCATAAGTAGGGTGTAGGGGCCTAGGTGAAAGCAACAGCCGAGTCTCTAAGCAGAAAGAGGAAAATATGAAGGAAAAGAGCAAGAAAAAAAGTGAGAAAATCACCCCACTTAATGTGAGCTTGCACACTCAAATTCTAGAACACAGAGAAAACTAATGCTAACAAAGAGAATGATAGATAAACAAATAAACAAATCACTCTAAATAAAATGTATGTCATAAAACAATCTAACAAAGACTTAAAAATATGTATGGCGAGTATGGCCAAAAAGCAACAACAGAAAAATATAACAATAAATAATAAAATAAAAACACAGAAATGAAACAAGACACTTATGAAATAATTAGGAATAACTAGGAATTTTGGAAAGGAAAAAATCAGAAACAGAAAAATTAATAGAACAAATTATAGACCAGGATGAAAAGAATTAGTAAACTTAGGTAGTTCCAAGATGCATTGAAAAGGAGTTCCAGAAGAACTGAAGAAATAATGGCTGAGAATTTGCCAGAGTGGAAGAAAGACAGGAGTCCTCAGATTCAATGTATATTCCAACCTCTGAGTAGGATTTTCTTTAAATGAATGCCCAAATGAAATTTAAAAATCTAAGAGCTGCCCAAAATGATAGATGATGGACAAAATAATGACAATTATTTTTTAATGGCAACAAAATTTTCATTAGCAACCATAGGAGCCAAAAGACAATGGAATAATATTTTCAAAGTGCTCAGGGAAAGAAATACTAAGCTTCAAATTTAATACTCAGCTAAACATTTAATTAAGAGTAAGAACAAAATAATGGCCTTTTATACTTACAAAAAGAAAAGAGTTACCACCCACAGATACTCATTAAAGAAATTATTAAAGAATATGTTTTGGCAAGAAGGACAGTGAAGCCAGAGTGAAGATGGACATGACTTGCACATAGATCAGATCCAATCTATGTTCCTTTACCCAGGGAGAACTAGATTTTCCTATATCTCTTGATGTCAGGCTTGGCCATGCAACTTGCTTTGGCCAAAAAGAACAAAAGCAAGCAAGTGATGCCTAATTCACTTTCATGGAGGCTTTAAGAGCCAGCTCAAGTCTACTGTGCCCCTTCCCCTCTGCCCCCACCACCCACACTCTTCAAAATGGGTGCTATCCCTTAAGTGGCTTCAGAATGCAGGAGTTGAACCTCTAGCCAACCAGGGATGTGAGCAAGAAATAAAACTGTTGTTCAAGCCACTGCTTTTTAAGGTTGTTTGTTATGGCTGATACAAAGACAAATCATACAAAATCAGAGAGATTACAAAAATTGATCAAATATGCTCAAAAATTGAATTAAAAATCAATTATAAAAATGCTAAATTTTAATGAACGTCTAAATCTCTAGGTAACAATGTGGAGTATGTTCAAAAGAGAGTTTAAAATATTCTAGAAGACAATAGAAACATGGAATAATCTTAAGCTTTGTTTAAAAATGTATAAAGACATACACATGTTTACAATTTAAGGATCCTTACCAGAAGAATAAAAAGGCAATTTATAGCTTTCAAACAGCAAGGTAGAGAAAGTAGAATATTGAAAGCTCACCCAATTCATGTGAAATTTGGAGAAGAAAAAGGTAAAGAAAATGATACTAAACAGAAATTATAAAAAGAATGTGGCAGAAATACATCAAAATATTAAAATCACAATAAAATGAAAGAAGTAAAGTTATATATTAAAAGAATCCCACTGGATCAAACAATCTAATCAGATTGCATGTTTTTAAGTCCAGTCATTTGCTGCTTTATAAAGAATATACCTAAACAAAGCAAAATTAAAAAATGAAAGGAAAGATGCACTAAATGAACAATAATTGTTGCGGACTGAATTGAATCTCCTTCCTCCCAAGTTATGTGTTGTAACCTTACCCCTAGAACCTCAGAACACGACAGTACTTAGAGACAGGCTCTAAAAAGAGTTAATTAAGTTGAAATGAGGTCCTTTGAGTGGGCCCTAATCCAGTATCACCAACATCCCTATAAGAAGAGGAAATTTGCACACAGACAGGTACCGAAGAAGTGTGGGGCACAGGAAGAAGATGATTGTCTACAAACCAAGAGAGGCCCCAGAAGAAACCAGCCTTGCTGACACCTCACTCTCTGACTTCAAGCCCGCAGACTGTGAGAAAATTAATTTCTGCGTTTAAGACACCCAGACTGAGATACATTGTTACATAATAGCAGCCCTAGCAAGCTAATACACTAACCAAACACACACACAGACAAAACTGGTATGGCAATATAACATCCGATTAAAATAAAACTCAAGTCAAAACACATGAATAGCATTACAGTGGAATATCAACCACAAAAAAAGGGCCAACCCACCAAGACACAAAGTCATTCTCCCTTGAACCCTCTCCAGTCAAGCTATGGTTTCTACTTCTCAAAAAAAAAAAAAAAACACACACACACACAAACCTATCTCGTAAGTGTTATCAAAGACTTTCATGTATCAAAAACCAATGGTCAGTTTCCAGTCATCATTCTGAATATCTCTCCTTTCCTCTAAGCAGCACCATACTCTTCACTCTCTATTCCTGGCCCTTCTGATTTCCCCAAACTTACACACTACTCATGGGGCTGAGGGCTCAAGCTTCCAGTATCTTCTCCATCTACAAGCTCACAGCAGAGACTGCTGTTGCCTCCTCAGAACAGCCGCAGAGGCTGCAGGCAGGATGCGGGTGGTGGTGGTGGTGATGTTCAGTCCCTAAACCATGTCTGACTCTTTGCAAACCCATGGACTGCAGCACACCAAGCTTCCCTATCCTTCACCATCTCCTGGAGTTTGCTCAAACTCATGTCCATTGAATGGATGATGCCATCCAACCATCTTGTCCTCTGTTGCTCCCTTCTCCTCTTGCCCTCAATCTTTCCTAGCATTAGGGTCTTTCCCAATGAGTCAGCTCTTCTCATCAGGTGGCTAAAGTACTAGGGTAAAGTTAATTGCATTAAAGTTCCCTGTGATACAGGGCAGAGAGACAGGGGGTCAGGGAGTAGATATGCAAGCGAACAGACAAACAACCGACAATAATCGATAGGCAGCACCAGGCTAATACTCTGAGGACAAGCTCCTCACTTTTACCCCAGACCTGATCTTCCCAAGTCTTTTCCCTCTCACTAAGTGTGATCTCATTCACCCAGTTGCTTAGGCCTTACTCTTAGAAACCATCCTTGACTCCTGTCTTGCTAGTCTATCTAACGTTCAGTTCATCAGCAAATAGTGGGCCACATTTCCAAACTACATTCCAAATCCTCCCACTTCTACCAGTTCATGCCTCTTACCTGGACTGTCATCCTAGCCTCCTTACTGCTCTCCTTCCCTCTTGTTTCAATAAGTTAGTTCCCTTGCAGGTGACACAGGTATCCATTCAAAGGGAAAGTCATCTCCTGTCACTCTGGCCTTCTTGCCATTCTTCAAACACACCAGCTGTGCTCCCTCAGCATAACCTACTCCCTCCTCAGGGTCTTTCTGCTTCTCTGCCTGGAATGATAGTCCCTGGGTACTGTGTGGCTCACCTTGTTTAGTCAGTCCTGAAGCATCACCTCCTCGGGTACCATCTCTGACCACCTCCTGCAACAGCAGCTCCTCATGCCAACCTGTCATCTCTCCCCTTCCCTGCTTTATCCTCACAGCACTTGTAGCTACCAAACCTTAGAGACTGGTGGTTTATGCTAAATTGTCTCTCTTCCCACTGGTAAGCTCCGTGAAAGTAGGAATTTGGGGTGGAGGGAGTTGTTCACTATTTTATTCACAGTACCCAGAACACTGCTTGGCACATCATAAGTATTCAGTAAATATTTGTTGAAAGAATGAACATAGAAGTCAGTGAGTTAATTATGATGCTGTTTGTACCAAATAACAAGAATGAACAGAGCTGTTCTCTCTTGAACCCACTCTAGTCAGAAAGGCCTTGAAATTTATAAGCCAAATCTGAGAGATCATGAGAAATTAATAATTCTCAAGTTATGTCTTTCTTAGATGAAATAAAATTGATACCTCAAATTTTGAAATAGAGTAATAACATAGAATATTTGAACAGCAAATTAATATGTTTTATCTATGAAATATCATATATGCCCAAAATAGAAAGTACAGGTGCTTTCAAGCCCATATTGTAAAAATGGAAGATATCTAAGTCAAACAGGAAGCCTTAATAAATTTTGACAGATACATATCATGCAGCCTATATTCTCTGAAAACAACACAAATAAAGTCAAAATCAACAATAAAAACATAGTAAGTTGAGAAATATGTGTTTGGAAATTAAAATTGGACCTCTAAATGTTAATGGGTTAAAAGAAAATCAGAAGTTACTACATAATGCTAAACATACTACATTTCAACTCTTGTGATATGCATCTAAAATATTACTTAAAGTGAAATGTATGGTTGTCAATGAATGTGTTATAAAATAATCAACTATTTTTAAGGTGGACATGTTAATTAACTATATGGTGAGAATCCTTTCACTACGTGTATGTATATCAAGTTACATTTTAAATATCTTGTGATTTTTGTCAATTATATCTCAGTAAAGCTGTAAAATGTAAATAAAGAAGATAATAATTAAGCATTCAAATTAAAAAACTAGGAAAAGAACACTAGGGTACAGTATAAAAGCATATAAAGTAAAATGTAAAACAAGACATTTATGAAATAGAAACAATAAAAGTTTATCTTTGAGAAAATAAGATCTTAATAAGTAATTTTACAATTAAAAGGACATAATTACAGATAGAGATGAATAAAATTATGTAAAAATAATTTAATTTATGCCAATAAAGGGATACTTTTCCATAAAAGTTTAATTTACAAAATTGACTGAAGAAATAGAAAACCTGAGTAAATTATTAAACCACACATCAAAAACAGTAGCAGCCAAATATTTCTTCTACTCACAAAATCTCCCTCCTCAAAATAAGGGGTACAATTTTACAGATAAAGTTGGAACAAATCTTCAAGAAATGTATAATCTTCACTTTCTTTTTATCTTTGGTAATATTTATTTATTTGGCATTGTCAGTTCTTAGTTGCAGCATGTGTATCTAGTTCCCCGATGACTGGGGCCGCCTGCCTTGGGAGGGCAGAGTCCTAGCCACTGGCCCACCGGGGAAGTCCTTAATGCCACAAGAATCATTTCAGAAAATAAAAAAGTAGGAAGGCAAGGCAATTAAGTTCATAAGGTTATTATAACATGTAATAATACATGTTATATTATTATTATAAGACAAAGACAGAGAACAAACACAATAGAAGAAAAGATTTTTTAAAAGAATAGAAAATATAAAAAAGATTGCTACATTTAGCTCATTAGAATTAAAAAGCTTTCCTACATCAAAAGATACCACAAATAAAATCTAGTCCCAAACTAAGGGAAGATATAGATAGACAGACAGACAGATGTGTGTGTGTGTGTGTGTGTGTGTGTGTGTGTGTGTGTGTTAGTCGCTTAGTCATGTCCAACTCTTTGTGAACTGTAGCCCACCAGGCTCCTCTGTGTATGGAATTTTCCAAGCAAGAATACAGGAGTGGGTAGCCATTCCCTTATCCAGAGGATCTTCCTGACCCCACATGCATTGCTACTGAGCACACAAACTGGGTCAACAGCTCTGGAGATCAATATGGCAATAATTAGTAAAGACCGTGTGCCTGATAATAATTATTCGTATGTAATCCAGGTAAATTCTCTAGTATATGTGCTCAAGAAGACATGCACAAGAATAATTGTAGCTATTTTTGTTGTAGAAAGAAAAAAATTGGAAACAATTTAATGTTCATTAAGAGTAAATTATATAAATAAATTGCAGTATATTCATACAAAGGACTTTATACAGCTATCAAGACAAATGAATTAAAGGTGAATTTATCAACACAGATAAATCTCAAAAACATTAGATTGAGGGGAGGAAGGCCAGTTATAGAATATCAATATGTTATCAGTCCAAAGATCAAAAAAGTACAAAACAACACTATTTAATATTTATATGTGGTATGTATGTAGTCTCAGTAATAATATAAAAACATGCATGGAAAAGAAAAGGAAAAATTCAAGACAGTGCTGACATCTGGGGAGTGTCATGGTGTGGAGGAGATGCACAAACAGATTTCATGCATGTGTGAGATACATCTATATCTATACTTATACAGAGACACAGGGAAAGAGTATTTCTATTTCTTAAAAAAAGATCCAAAGCAAATAAAGCAAAATTTTAACATTTGTAAAGTTTCAAGATGAGAGAGTATTTTTTATATTGCTTATTCTTTATGATTTTTTTTCTGAATGTTTGGACTATTTCATAACAAAAAATCAAAATAAAACAGATGGCAGGAAAAAGTTCTAAAAGAACAGAGGATGGGAAACACTTGGGGTTAAATATTTCCCTAGCCCCAATTATTTCCCATCTCTGTACTTTCAGACCATCTCTCTGAGTTGGAGAGAAGGAAAACATATGAGAAGGTAAAACCAAAAGGAAGAGCCAAACAGATAATAAAGATGAGCAGGAAATGGGCAAAAGAAATCAACTGCTGGCCAACGTGTGAGGGAATGCAAGTGTACAGATACCATCTACCATCACATTCTCTCTTCCCCTGTTGACACCACCCACTCAGTCGCTCCCTCGGGGATAAAGAGGTGGTGAGGGAATCCAGGGCTGCCTTGACCCCAGCCAGCTCACCTCTGCGTTCCTAGCTCTAATCAGGCAGATCCTTATTATTCCTGAGGACTTGAGGGGGTCAGCTTATTTACCTGTCCTGNGGAGAGAAGGAAAACATATGAGAAGGTAAAACCAAAAGGAAGAGCCAAACAGATAATAAAGATGAGCAGGAAATGGGCAAAAGAAATCAACTGCTGGCCAACGTGTGAGGGAATGCAAGTGTACAGATACCATCTACCATCACATTCTCTCTTCCCCTGTTGACACCACCCACTCAGTCGCTCCCTCGGGGATAAAGAGGTGGTGAGGGAATCCAGGGCTGCCTTGACCCCAGCCAGCTCACCTCTGCGTTCCTAGCTCTAATCAGGCAGATCCTTATTATTCCTGAGGACTTGAGGGGGTCAGCTTATTTACCTGTCCTGAAGTACATGTTGTAATTTCAACAACTCCTGCAGTACAAACACTGAGAAAGGCAGGTCAGTGCTCGTAAGACTGCAGTAGGAAGTCACTCCCTGGGCAATGCCAACTTTAAGAAACTTTTGACAATTTATTCCTGGGAAGGAAAGCAATTTTTACTTTTAGGAGAAATTTTACTATGAAAAGGAGAAATCACTGTGTTAAGAGAAATTATATGGTCTGCATTTTCATGCAGCATGAAGTAGAACTTACCATCTTTAGCTCCAAATATTTCCCACCTCTGACTTTCCTTCTCCCCACTCACATTTGGAAAGTGTGAGGCCACCTTGACCCCTCCTTCCTTATCTTCCACATTCAGTCATCAAGTCCTGTCAGTTCACTCCTTAGCATAGTCCCCATCACTCGTCTAATTGGTCCCCATACCTGGTGTTGCTCCTCCTTAAAAGCATCCTCTCCACCACCATTGACAAAGGTTGTCCTAGCCCAGCTCTGGTCTCATTAAACTTTCCTCAGAAAGAACAAATGGTACCCCAATGGGTAAGAACCAAGCTCACACTCTCCAGTATTCAAGGCAAGCCTGCTCCGATCTGGCCCCTGATTTATCTCCTGCAGCTGTTCCTCTTGGCTCGTTCCAGCATTCTGCTCCCACACTGTGCCTTGCCAAATGGTCATTCTTAAACATTCCCTGCCACTCTCTACCTCCGAACAGTTCCTTAGAAAGTTTTCTGTTACCTCTTCCCCCATCTCCACCAAAGGAAACCCACCAAGGCCTCCAGGGTCCAGTTCAAATACTGTCCACTTTATGGAGCATTCTCTAAGCCAAGCTCGACCCTCCTCAGGACTGACAAAAGGTGATTACAGATCACAAAGAGGCAGAGATTATGTCCAACTCGCTATATTTCCAGTCATGCTTACCACAGTACTTCACTTTTAATAGGTGCTCAATACTCAAATGAAACCATGAAAACATGCATTTATATATGTACCACCTATAACCACATGTATTTTTATAACCACAGAATTGATATAGATCTCATTTTAACCCTGAAATTCAGCCACCTAGTAAGCCTCCAATATGTAGCTGTGTGTAATAAGGGATGACTGAGTGAATGAATGAGTGGATTTCTCTACATTTACTCTATAATTGAATGAGATATCATAGGTCACTATATATTGCTGTCAATTGCCTTATGTTCTTGGCAATATCTTTGCTCAAGATCCTTGGGAGTACATTTCTAAGGTCTGAGAGCAACAGATAAACATTAATTCTCTTTAATATGATTCTCAGGGGAAAACATAAATGTAAGAATCTGTCTACATGGATATAAACACACTGCACTTAATATTGCATCAATGTTAATCACATAATTTCACATTCTTCTAATTCTTTTCATTATTTCCAAACCCTCTTGCCTGAATAGATTCCTTTGCCCTATAGTGAGAACAAATACTGGTGAGTACTAGCCATTTGATTCTTTTTTTAAAATCTTAGTAGCTCTCCTTAGGGACTAACAGCAGCTTTCCCTACAAAGGTCTGCTGCAGGTTATTAGGTCATACTTGCTTGGAATATTCTGTCTTTCATTTATAATTTTTAAATTAACCCAATTATTTCTAAATGTGAGCTGAGTACCTCTAACCACACACACACACACAAAGTATTGCTATGTGACTTAATTTATTGTTGAAAAGAGTAGGAAATCTTGTGTAAGTTGAAGTTGATCATTAAATCAATACATCCTCTGTGCCCTTTACAACACCCCCTCCCAAAGGAGGCATCACTGTGCCTCCAGCACCCTCTTGCTTCTGCACATCTAACCGAGAAAATGACCATGTAAAAACAGAACTCAATATTTTAAAATGTCAATCAACCAATATTACTTCCAGTGTAATATTTTCACCACACAGCATTAAAAATATATATGCACTAAAACTTCCATCAGCTAAAAAAGGGACTAACAAAGTTTCACTCTATTTCAATAAGAGTAAGCCAATTTAAGGGCCTTTGTTGTGTCTAGAGGCAAGATTTTTCTCTTGGGTTATCACAATACCAGGGGTGTCAATCAAAGAGTCACATTCAGAGGACCAAGAGAATATGTGATGAGACCCATCAGCAGGCTGGATTTTGGCCTGTATTTGTAAATGATTTCCTTAGCTGGGTCATCAATCACAAAGTCATCTGCATGGAGAGGACACTTTATTATTGTTCTATAGGGCTCCAATTAAGTAGGACATAACAAACAGCTATCAAGTTGACAACTCATCCAAATATTCAGCAATTGCCACAACCCGTGACCATGAGAGGAACAGGGGCTTCTCTGCTTCCCCCTCAGGTGTAGGCAAATGGGAAGGAAAGATTTACTTCAAACAGCCTTCCGAGTGTCTTGCTCCTCACCAAGAAGTCTCCTTGAAAAACAGTCATAGATCCTCAATCTAACATCTCACATAGAAGTATCACGAGTTAACACTGATTTTAAATTCCGCTATACATGCAGACAGTGTGACACTAATACAGTGACTTTCCATGCAAAAAGGATAATGCTATGTTTTTATTCACTTCCAGAGCTTCTAAGAAGCTTTAAGCAGACTTTAGGGTCAAAATCAGAGTCCCCCAGTGGTTGAGGGGTAAAGAACCCACCTGTCAGTGCAGGAGCTATAAGAAACACAGGTTGGATCCCTGGCTTGGGAAGATCCCGTGGAGGAGGGCATGGCAACCCACTCCAGTATTCTTGCCTGGAGAATCCCACGCACAGAGGAGCCTGGTGGGCTACAGTCCCTATTGTTGCACAGAGTCGGACATGATCGAAGTGACCTAGCACACACACAGAGAGGTAACCAAGTACTAAGGACAGGTACAAATCATTGAATTGATTTTCATATTTATGCAGACATGCTTAACCTCCGTTGCAAGGAAGGAGCTGCAGCACTCATAGGAATGATAGGTGTTTTCAGTTCTTCAGGGAGAAGAGCATAGTGGCATTTAAGTTGCCTTTGATTGACTAAGGTGATTTGATTTCCACTAATAACTCACAAGAGCTGTTAGGAAAATTGCATGGTATTTATAATTCTAATTTGTTTTACTCTGTGACTCTAGGAAACATCATTGTGGTAAATATATTGAAATGTCAGGGTTATCACTTGCCACACAAAGTTTTTTTTTTTTTCCTCCCCACTGAACAAATGCCAGCAGCTTAGCCTGCTGAGCCCAAGCTTATGTGAACTAGTGATCCAGGCAGCCTTTGGCAGCTCCGAGTGGCCATTTGGCCTGCCCGAGCTGATGCTGCGTAGATTCCCTGGGACGGCCTCCAGCTTCAGGGTAGTCGGAGACTTTTCAGCACTGCTGGGGCCCCATGTCATCCCGCAGCAGCCGGTTGCTTCCTAAGAAGCTGGCTCTTCTAGCCGCTCCAAGAGGGAAACTTGAATCCTGATTTGGCAGCTTTGCAGCACCATTCACTCTCTCCCTATGGCTGAAGAAACTTTTTGAAAGTGCTTGGAGCACGGGCTCAGAATCTTCATCCAGAACGACTTGGAGGAAAGCTGCCTTGAAAGTTGGGACTGACTTCTTTGGCTGGCTCTGCTGAGCAGCCAGATGCCACGTTCTTCCACGCCGTACGTGCAGATGGGGAATACGGCTCCGAGGACAACATCCAAGGAATGACAGCTCAGATGCACCAATAGCTTCTTCATCAACACAACTTCGGTCCTATGAGTGCAAATCTGTTGCCTGAAGTGTCCTAAGGTATTCTATTCACTCAGGATTCCTAAGCTGTTTGCTGTTCATAGCTTTTTTCTCATTCACTAGTAAGTCTGACCAGATGACACAATTATAGCATACCTCTTTCAAAGTATGTTATCATTGGCTTTGTTAGGGATCCATGTTACTTTTCCTGTGATATGGCCATCTACCAAATAAAGAAAGTAGGTGTAATGAGAGGAGACTAGTCAACCAACCAATATTCACAAGCAAATCAGAATTCCAAGATGCCTCCTCCCATCAGCTGGAGTTCAGCTCTTAATTCTTCAGTTTCTGGGTCTGAACACCAACAACAAAAATGTGTGATTCCACTTCCAGGCCTGAGTTCGTGTGCATCATAAGGGATGGATTATTTTAATAAATTTGTTTCATTTTAATTTTGATTTGGAGGGCTTACTAGTTTCAGTTTGATTTTGTTTCTTGATCGTGTATGGAACATACACACAGATCAAAACCCAATACTACAAAGCACTGATCCTATCTGCTGTGTCCCTCCTTTCCTACAGAGATAACTATTTTTATTAGTTTGGTCTTATCCTTCCATTATTTGAGTATGAGCAAAATCTTTATACAGGCTTCTCTGGTGACTTAGGGAAGAATCTGCATGCAATACAGGAGGCCTGGGTTCGATTCCTGGATCAGGAATATCCCCTGCAGAGGGGAATGGCTACCCACTCCAGTATTCTTGCCTGGAGTATCTCATGAACATATAATCTTATCACACACCTTTCTTAGATATAAGACAATTTATCAGATGTACTGTTCTGCTCTTTGGTTTTTCATTTGTCCAGGAAATCATTCCAGAGCAGTGTATACATAGATAACTCCACATTTACGTTTATAGCTGCATAGTATTCATTGTGCAATTGTACCTCTGTTTATCCATCTAAATCTTTGTTGATAGTACACCGTTCCCAGTCCTTTGAAACAACAAGCAACACTACAATGAATAGCCTTGGGTATATATGTTTTCATATTTTTCCAGACAGTCTCTGGGTAGATTCCAAAAAAGAGGATTGCTAGTCAAGAGACAAGTGTATGTGATTTAGCTAGCTACTGTCTAATCCTCTCCACTGGGTTTATACCATTTTTCCTTCCCACAAGAAATGTATGAGAATGCCTATTTCCCCTCAGACTCACTGAGAGAGAATATTTTCAACACTATAGATTTGGGGTAGGAAGACAATGTGTTTCACCCAAAGGCTCACTTCAGAAAGCAGCTTGATGATACTATTATTATTATTATTAATACCAGTGTTGACTCCCTTGTTCATCATTGCTCCTCATGGCTGAATAATATTCCATTGTGTCGAGTGTATATGCCCCATGTTCTTTATCTATTCGTTCAGTGATTGTTTAGCTTGTTTCCATATCTTGACTGTTGTGGATGATGCTACAGTAAACATGGGAAGGCAAATATTCTCTTCAATATCTAGTTTTCATTTTCTTTGGATATACATCCAGAAGTGGGATTGTGGGATTGTATGGTAGTTCTATTTTTAATTTTTTGAAGAATCTCCATCATGGCTGTACCCCCATACATTCCCACTAACCAGGTGCAAGCATTTCCTTTTTTCCATACTCTTGCCAACACTTGTCTTTTTGGTGGTAGCCATTCTAACAGGTGGGAGGTGATATCTCCTTGTGGTTTTGAACTGAATTTCCCTGATGATTAGCAATGTTGAGCACATTTTCATATACCTGTTGTCCATTTGTATATCTTCTTGGGGAAAATGTCTATTCAATTCCTCTGCCCATTTATTAATCAGATTACTTTCTCCTGTGTGATAGTTACTGTTATTGGTTATATAACTGTAGACCTGAAACAATGGTTGCAGTAACCTCTCTTGCTCATTTAGTCCACAGTCATTAAATGGAATGTGATACAAAGCTACTAAGCATAGAAAGATAAGTAACCTCCTTCCTTGAGATTGTCTCACTCTTATAAGTGAAATGGCAAAAAATCAAAAAGTCACTGGAAAATAGTTAAGTGCTACTAGAAAGTAATATACTAATTTCTTTGCTACTATCCACATATAAGAAAACCTAAACAGAGATTGCTTTTATAATAGGAAAAATACATTTTAATGCTTTTAAAAGTCTTCGGAGTTGTTTGAAACTCCAGGAACTTTACATCTGAAGTCCATGAGGGCAAGGTTCATTCATCCCTGGCTATTTCTCAATTAGGACAGAAATGCTATTTATGTTGGAAGTCACAACTCTAAGTGACTGTATCTTCTCATCCTTGAAGCAAAGCAAAAGCAAATGATCACAAAGGAAAGGAAGGTTCCCTTTATCACTGCCAGACACAAGTGTCAACTCCTGTGACTACATGTTTCTGATAAGTCCTCTTATCACCTAACCACACCAATCAATTCATGGACCTTGAAAAAATGCTGTGGTTTCTTTTCAAGCTCTACAAGTTCTTTCATTTATTAAAAGTCTTGCATGCAGTGTCTTGGGCTGAGTACTTGAAGAAGAGGAGAAGCTCACTGAGCACTGAGGGATAAACAATTGACCAGAGATGACCCCTAACAGGAAATATTACTTTTATTAAAAACATTTTGAAATTCAAAAACTCTAAATCCAACATGACCAATATGGGGATAAAGAATAAACTCAAGGCAGTTCCATGAATTGCAATGTTATTGGATATCCCCTCACCCACTACTTGCTCTTAAATTGTGATGAACTACTCCAGATACACTTCATTTTTCATATTTCCTCCAAAATCTAAAATTCAGCATATCTCTTGTAAAATTTAAAATATCATAATCTTTTCTCACCTCTCAAGAGAATGCTTTTTGGTATAGATGTTGAGAAAAGTGTGAGCTACAGAGAATGATTTGACAGTTGGTATGTGGAAAAGCTTCAAAGAATGAAGCATTTTGAAGCCTCTGGTGGCTCAGACAGTAAAGAATCTGCCTGCAATGCAGAAGACGTGGATTTGATCCCTCGATGAAGACCTCCTGGAGAGGGCATGGCAACTCACTCCAGTGTTCTTGCCTGGAGAATCCCATGGACAGAGGAGCCTTGCGGGCTATTGTCCATAAGGTCCCAAAGAGTTGGACATGACTGAGGGANGTCCATTTGTATATCTTCTTGGGGAAAATGTCTATTCAATTCCTCTGCCCATTTATTAATCAGATCACTTTCTCCTGTGTGATAGTTACTGTTATTGGTTATATAACTGTAGACCTGAAACAATGGTTGCAGTAACCTCTCTTGCTCATTTAGTCCACAGTCATTAAATGGAATGTGATACAAAGCTACTAAGCATAGAAAGATAAGTAACCTCCTTCCTTGAGATTGTCTCACTCTTATAAGTGAAATGGCAAAAAATCAAAAAGTCACTGGAAAATAGTTAAGTGCTACTAGAAAGTAATATACTAATTTCTTTGCTACTATCCACATATAAGAAAACCTAAACAGAGATTGCTTTTATAATAGGAAAAATACATTTTAATGCTTTTAAAAGTCTTCGGAGTTGTTTGAAACTCCAGGAACTTTACATCTGAAGTCCATGAGGGCAAGGTTCATTCATCCCTGGCTATTTCTCAATTAGGACAGAAATGCTATTTATGTTGGAAGTCACAACTCTAAGTGACTGTATCTTCTCATCCTTGAAGCAAAGCAAAAGCAAATGATCACAAAGGAAAGGAAGGTTCCCTTTATCACTGCCAGACACAAGTGTCAACTCCTGTGACTACATGTTTCTGATAAGTCCTCTTATCACCTAACCACACCAATCAATTCATGGACCTTGAAAAAATGCTGTGGTTTCTTTTCAAGCTCTACAAGTTCTTTCATTTATTAAAAGTCTTGCATGCAGTGTCTTGGGCTGAGTACTTGAAGAAGAGGAGAAGCTCACTGAGCACTGAGGGATAAACAATTGACCAGAGATGACCCCTAACAGGAAATATTACTTTTATTAAAAACATTTTGAAATTCAAAAACTCTAAATCCAACATGACCAATATGGGGATAAAGAATAAACTCAAGGCAGTTCCATGAATTGCAATGTTATTGGATATCCCCTCACCCACTACTTGCTCTTAAATTGTGATGAACTACTCCAGATACACTTCATTTTTCATATTTCCTCCAAAATCTAAAATTCAGCATATCTCTTGTAAAATTTAAAATATCATAATCTTTTCTCACCTCTCAAGAGAATGCTTTTTGGTATAGATGTTGAGAAAAGTGTGAGCTACAGAGAATGATTTGACAGTTGGTATGTGGAAAAGCTTCAAAGAATGAAGCATTTTGAAGCCTCTGGTGGCTCAGACAGTAAAGAATCTGCCTGCAATGCAGAAGACGTGGATTTGATCCCTCGATGAAGACCTCCTGGAGAGGGCATGGCAACTCACTCCAGTGTTCTTGCCTGGAGAATCCCATGGACAGAGGAGCCTTGCGGGCTATTGTCCATAAGGTCCCAAAGAGTTGGACATGACTGAGGGACTGACACATTCCCACTAAGTCATGAGACTGGATCAACTTCTGGAGCCAGTCTTGTTAAAATAGAACTACGTGAGATCCTGTTCAACAAATTTTTCCATTAAAACTTTGATCAACAACAATGTTCCCCCATATGTAACTAAGAAAGATGATTTTCCAACCTCAGTTTCTTGCTCAATTTCAACATCTGTCTCAGAATATATCATGTCCTTCTGCTAAGACACTGCTTACTTGTCACATATTAAATGTCATTTAATATCTAATTTCTCTTCAGAAGGAAAGATGCAAACATTTTTTGATTCCAAACAAAGATATATGAGAAATAGCTCCTCTTCTCTCCCAATAGCTGTTTTTGGCTCTATTTTGGTTTAAATTGGAATCATACTTCCATTATAATGAGTTAAAAATTCACAATCAGGTGTATTTGAATTTTATTTCATATAAACCCCTTCAGACCACAACTTCTAATGGATCCATGACTATAACACCCCAATTTATAGAATTCCCTGCCTTTAAGAATCCCCATCCAGAAAATGTTACTAAATTTTGTGACTTGCAATGGTTAATTTTATATGTTAACTTAACTAGGCTAAGGAATTCTCAAATAGCTGGTAGAACATTATTTCTGGGTATATCTGTGAGGGTGTTTCCAGAAGAGATTGACATGTGACTCTTTAGATTGAGTAAAGAATATTACCCTCACCAATGCAAGTGGGTATCATCCAAAATGTTGAGGGCCTTAAGAGGACAAGAAAATATAGGAATGGCAAGATTGCTGTTTCTCTAGAGAGAGAACAGCCATCTTCTCTTGTCCTTGGACATGGTGCTCTTGGTAATCAGGCCTTTGGTCTCAGGCTGAGACTTACATTAGCTTCCCTTCCCCTCCCCCAATTCTCAGGCTTTTGGGTTTGGACTGGGACTTAGACCACTGGCTCCCTTGGTTCTCAGGCTTTTGGATTCGAACTAAATTATACCACTGGTTTTTCTGAGTCTCCAGCTTATACACACAAATCATGGAAATTCTTGGCCTCCATGTGAGCCAACTCCTATAGTAAATCTCTCCATATATATATATATATATACACACACACACACACACACACACACACACACACATACACACACACACACATCCTATTGGTCTGTCATGATCCACTTTGGGCAGCTTACGATTTAAAGGCTTCTCTTAGGTTTAGAAAAGGATGTTCTATTGGGAGTTGGTTAAGTGGATGTTGAGCTCAGAAAAGAATTCCGTATAGATTTGTGGGACATCAGAAAATCAGTAGTAGTTGAAGCCACAACTAGACCTAAAGTATACATTGCTATCTGTTAATAATATATCGAACTGGATCAAAATTGATAAAATTCTTCAAATAATATTCATTCATTCATTCAATAAATAGTAGCTGAATATTCAATAAATAGCATCTGAGTGAGGAGCTTGGGGTAAAACTGTGAAGAAGACAGTGTTCAGCTTCAAGACTTGTGTATTCTGACTGGAAATTCAGATATTAAACAACTGGCTGCACAATATATTATCTAATAATATTTGAGATGTGGGCCACCAAAAAACGATATACAACTTTTAATTGAAAAAACAGATCTAGTTTGAAGCAAAGTAGATTTCATGTAAGATCCTCTGAAAAACTACTTTGTGCTAAGTTTTTAAGGTACATTAACTGGGCAAAAAGAAAGAGAATTCCAAGTAGAAGGAATCTCATGTGCAAAGGGCCTGGGGCAGAAATAGTGCTCTAGGATATGAAAGAAAGTGATATAAGCAAAACTGTCTGCGGCTTCCCTGGTCACTCAGATGGTAAAGAATCTCCCTCCAATGCAGGAGATCCGAGTTTGATCCCTGGGTCAGGAAGATCCCCTGGAGAAGGGAATGGCAACCCACTCCAGTATTCTTGCCTGGAGAAATCCATGGACAGAGGAGCCTGTTGGGCTACTGTCCATGGAGTCACAAAGAGTTGAACACGACTAAGCACACACACATATACGTTTGTATGGCAAAGCCAATAGAGTATTGTGAAGTAAAATTTTAAAAATTAATTAATTAATTTTAAAAAAACTGTCTGTAACTATTCCACATCATAAGTTTGAAATAAAGCATACTTTTTGGGTAAATATTAATAAATATGATCATAATATAGAAATATGAGATCCATGCCAGCTGGGGTTTTATTTAGAAATCCAAACCCTAACTGATGGGGAAAAAACAAACAAACAGAAAACCCACAAATATGGTTTGGAAGGAGAACAGATTAATACAAAAGTAATCTTATTGAATGCCATTAAACTCCTTTTAGCTCTGCAAAGGCAAGATCCTAACAGAGAAGTCAGAAATCAATCACAAAGATAGACTTCAAGGTCATATCTAAATGGCAATATAAATACATTACAGAAAAATATGTTTTTATTTTTATATGCATTTAACTGAAAAATGTCCAAGGAGCACTAAAGGTCCAGAACTGGAAAAAGATCAACCCTACTTTATTACTTAGCCCCAACAGGAGATTATGCATTCATTCTGGGTTTGTTAGCCGAGAGTCTCCCTCTGTTACTGTCACTGTCTAACTTCTAATGGGGCCTGGCTATGCCATATAGATAGGTTACTACCTATAGCCATTCTACAGCTATAAAAACCAAGCCCAAATATTAAAATTATATAATACCAACTAGAATAATTAGGAGTAACAGCAGCAAACATTCTCATTCCTCTTACTTCCAAGAGTGTTTTGGGTTGTATTCTGAATTATTACTCAAGTACCAAGTTGTATATTTCACTCATGCAAACCAAAGGTGGTGGCAGTTATACATTTCGAAGGAACTTACACACAGTCAAAAGCACTCAGAATTGTTTTATGGAAAAGACAAATATTGTCTGAAGCACTGTGTCTTGCCCTACAGTTTTTGGACACTTCCATGAGACCTTTCATCACACCTAATGGTTCACAAAACATTGCTTTAGCATCTCCATGCCCTAGTGATTCCATGTATAATGTTTGCAGCTCTCTCCCACACTGCCCTGCAGGGCTACCCTGGGAACCCACCAAAGACCTTTAGCAGATCATACACAAGAAGTCACAGGTCCAAAAAGGAAAAACACACTAGCTTAGTCCTTTACAATCAAAAGTCAAATCCAGAGCTTCTTCACAGTATCATAAAAGCAAGACCATCACATTTGTGAAAAAAGCAGAACATATTGTAATGGGATCATTAAGATCATGTTCACAAATATCATGATAGCATTGTGGATACTAATTGCTATCTAAAAACTCCACTCCAGTCTAAGTGCTAGTATTAGACAATGGTGCATTCTGTCAAATGCTGTTCGGCCCGAAATTGAAAGATCATTAAAAATTTACTGAAAGGAATACTAGAAACACCATAGAGGACAAAAGGTGTATTTGAAGCTCCAGTCATTGTCAGTGATGCCACATCAAGTGACAAGCACTAGGGGTCCAGGTATGGCAGAATGGATTTAAGGCAATGGTACAGAGCACTTTTCTTTTTTTTGACATAAACACCAAGCTCAGGGAAGCCTGCCTTTGAGCTCTGTCAACCACAGTGTGATAAAGCCCTGGTGGTCCCATGTACTCCCCATCTAAGAAATGTACCTATGGATCTACATCTTATGAATATTTGATCCAGCTACAAATTTGAAAAAAAAATCACTAGTTTCTGAATTATTTAATTGTTTTTGCTGAAGCCCTCAATTATTTTTCCTGTAATAAAATAAAATATATTGGGTGGGAAATGAGAGTCCAAAGAAGCAAATACCAACTCAGGTCCTAACAGCTGAGGTTCCAGCCGTGCTGATTCTCTTTACGATATAAGTGGTCTACTTGGCTGATAGCTGCAGAGACGTGGGTCAATACTGTCATTCCTGCCTGCCAGCACTACAGACTTCATGCATTCTGCTTTGAATTAACTTGACCACAGGCTATTTCTTGTAGGGTATAATGAAAAAATTGGCCAAAGTTCCTGCAAGAGACATAATGTTGATATGAATTCTTTAAAACACATAAACAAGCCTTGAAGACTAGAAAGGTCATGGTGAAAGAAGCAAATTTCCTTCCTTTAATATTTATGGGAAGAAAAGAATTCAAATCTGGGAAATGACTTATGAGCATAAGCAATAGGTCAGGGACAGAATGTTGCATGTGACCATAGGGACCAAACAGGTGACTAGTCTTTGGGAAGGACTCTGAGGCAATGCTGTGAGTTATTCTGCTGCATGTGCACTTGTATGCGTGTATGTGTGAGTGTATTGTGTGTGTGTGTGTGTGTGTGTTAGTCACTCAGTCATGTCCAACTTTTGTGACCCCCTGGACTGTAACCCATGAGGTTCCCCGTCCATGGAATTCTCTAGGCAAGAATACTAGAGTGGGTTGCCAGTTCTTTCTCTGGAGTATGTTGTGTACCTGTGCTAAAATAGTGATATTAAAGAATTATAACTAAAAGAACTCATTATATGCTGAAAGTTTATAGAAGAATAGTGGATTCAACAATAGAAAAAGAACGCGTTAAAAATAAAAAATAGAAAACAGCCAGAAGGTATTTCTGTGGTCATTTAAGGGTAAGTTGACAAGGAAAATCCTCAGAGAACTGCAAGAGTCACTATGCAAAAGCATGGATGCTGTGCTACATGGACGCTAAAAATGGTCTCCAGTGTTCCACTTCCTGGTATCCATGTCCTTATGGCTTCTTCTCACCAAGTACATGTGGACTATGGCTTGCTTCTAACCAACAGAATCTGGCCAAGGTGACCAGATGTCCATGAATCCATGCGTGATTATGTTACGTAAGATTGTAGTGCCCGTCTCATGAGGAGAGTCATGAGGCTTCTCATGAGGCTTCTCACGGGGAAGACGTGCTGGGAAAGCCCATGTGGGCATGGTGAACCCAGGCTCTCAGTCCAGCAGCCTGCAGGGGACCGAATGCTGGGAGTGTATCTGGCCCCAGTCAAGCCTGGGGCCTGGCTGAACCTTGAGAGCACCTTTGTGAGACCCTGAAGCCAAGGACACAGTTAAATTGCACTCGGACTCCTATCTAGTGGAACTGTGCAACAGTAAATCTATGTTGTTGTAAATGGCTGCTGTGTGATGCTGTGCTTATTCATTCAGTCATGTCTGACTTTTTGCTACCCCATGGACTGTAGCCCGCCAGGCTCCTCTGTCCATAGGGATTCTCCAGGCAAGAATGCTGAAGTGGGTTCCCATGCCCTCCTCCAAGGCATCTTCCCAACCCAGGGATCCAACCCAGGTCTCCTGCATGGCAGGTAGATTCTTTACCAGCTGAGCCACCAGGAAAGCCCAAGAATACTGGAGTGGGAAGCCTAACCCTTACCCAGGGATCTTCCCGACCCAGGAGTCAAAATGGGATCTCCTACATTGTAGCTGAATTCTTTACCAGCTGAGCTACCAGGGAATCCCTGTAAGTGGCTACCTTTGTGGAAATAGTTATGCAACAACAAAAAACTGATGATGGACACCAAGAGCTTTACGTAGGCTCTTTCATTCTGAAGGGCGCCTCTTCTTTTTATGATCACCAATTACAAGTGCTACAAAAAATAAAGAATGCCACTTGATGAAAGTGAAAAAGCAGAGTGAAAAAGTTGGCTTAAAGCTCAACATTCAGAAAACGAAGATCATGGCATCTGGCTCCATCAGTTCATGACAAATAGATGGGGAAACTGTGGAAACAGTGTCAGACTTAATTTTGGGGGGCTCCAAAATCACTGCAGATGGTGATTGCAGCCATGAAATTAAAAGACGCTTACTCCTTGGAAGGAAAATTATGACCAACCTAGTTAGCATATTCAAAAGCAGAGACATTACTTTGCCAACAAAGGTCCGTCTAGTCAAGGCTAGTCCGACCAACAACAGACAGTGGTCATGTATGGATGTGAAAGATGGACTGTGAAGATAGCTGAGTGCCAAAGAATTGATGCTTTTGAACTGTAGTGTTGGAGAAGACTCTTGAGAGTCCCTTAGACTACAAGGAGATCCAGCCAGTCCATTCTAAAGGAGATCAGCCCTGGGATTTCTTTGGAAGGAATGATGCTAGAGCTGAAACTCCAGTACTTTGGCCACCTCATGCGAAGAGTTGACTCATTGGAAAAGACTCTGATGCTGGGAGGGATTTGGGGCAGGAGGAGAAGGGGAAGACAGAGGATGAGATGGCTGGATGGCATGACCGATTCAATGGACATGAGTTTGGGTGAACTCTGGGAGTTGGTGGTGGACAGGGAGGCCTGGCGTGCTGCGATTCATGGGGTTGCAAAGAGTCGGACATGACTGAGCAACTGAACTGAACTGAACTAGGAAAATATAGAGAACCAAATTTATGTCAAGATATCATGGAGAGGAACAATGTGACACACAGAAGAAATAGTAGCACTGGTACTTTGGGATATCCATTTACCCTCTAAGGAAGATGAATTCTGACTTTCTAAAGAAGTGGGAACAATCTGTAATTCATGGAACACACAGATATGCCCAGAAATGGGAGTAATTAGCTCTGGTACATTAGAAGGAGTTTTGGAATCGGACAGATTCAGGCTAAAATGCCAGTTTTACTCTTTACTAGGTTGGACAATATACTGAGTATACTGAGCCTCAGTTTTCTCATTCGAACAATTGAAATAATCAAACCAACTTCAAAAAGTTTTGAGAACGTGAATAAGAGACAACACTGGAATGAAGGGTTGTAAATAATCAATAAACACTCACTCTTTTCCCCTTTCTTTATGCCATAAGATTAGCACATCTTAGATTTTAGAAGGGAATTTTTTTTTAATCTGAGAAAGTACCTCAGTGAAAGAAAATATGGCCTAAGAAGTACTGGAGGCACTGAAAATGGAAGTCTGGTTATACATTTGTGAATAATGCTAACAAAGGGAAATATCCCCCAGAAATCCAGGCAGCTGTTTAGAGTATCATCTAATATGTTCAATTTTTATAAAGTATGTTAATGAAAAAGAAAGAAAGTTGCATAATCAATGATTCAGAGGAGAAAGAAGAGGGAGAGGAGACAATGAAACCACACAAAGAATGTCACCAAGTTCACAGGCCATCAGTTAACTCTGACTGGTGAAGAATACCCAAAAGAAAGCATTTATTGTGTGCCATAGTTGAAAAATAAAAGAAATGGTGTCTTCATTTGGAAAGATGGCACAATACTATCAGGTGTCAAAAATAAAACAACAGTTTTACTTTGCAATCATCTTCCCTAAATAGGGTGATCATCAATAGAAAAGTTGAGAATAAACATAATTAAGACACAACCAGAAAGTATGAGTGTAGAGATGACAGGAAAAAAGTGTACTTGAACTCGGGCAAATACTCCCAGATAATAGTTTGCAAATACAATTGGAGAGGCACTGTTAGGAATTTTTGAAAAATCCTGTAGAACCGGAGAGGCCAAAAAACTACAAGTAGGCAAAAGTTTTAATTTCTAAATAGCAAACACTTCAGAATACATCTTGATACTGAGTCCCAAGCAAATTCTCTAATGGATAATTAATAGATGGTTTGTAAGCACTTTAAGAGGAAAAGATTATCACTAGGAGCCAAAATGGGTTCACTCAGAGGACATAAAGCCAAACAAATTTCATTTATTTTCTAACAAAGTTACAGAATTGGTAAATGAGAAGATATTGGAGGCATACTTATGGTGTGTGAAAGTGAGAATTGAAAGGATTATTTTATGTTTGGCCTACAGTAAAGGACTTGAGGGAAATACTGTCTTNCAGAAAACGAAGATCATGGCATCTGGCTCCATCAGTTCATGACAAATAGATGGGGAAACTGTGGAAACAGTGTCAGACTTAATTTTGGGGGGCTCCAAAATCACTGCAGATGGTGATTGCAGCCATGAAATTAAAAGACGCTTACTCCTTGGAAGGAAAATTATGACCAACCTAGTTAGCATATTCAAAAGCAGAGACATTACTTTGCCAACAAAGGTCCGTCTAGTCAAGGCTAGTCCGACCAACAACAGACAGTGGTCATGTATGGATGTGAAAGATGGACTGTGAAGATAGCTGAGTGCCAAAGAATTGATGCTTTTGAACTGTAGTGTTGGAGAAGACTCTTGAGAGTCCCTTAGACTACAAGGAGATCCAGCCAGTCCATTCTAAAGGAGATCAGCCCTGGGATTTCTTTGGAAGGAATGATGCTAGAGCTGAAACTCCAGTACTTTGGCCACCTCATGCGAAGAGTTGACTCATTGGAAAAGACTCTGATGCTGGGAGGGATTTGGGGCAGGAGGAGAAGGGGAAGACAGAGGATGAGATGGCTGGATGGCATGACCGATTCAATGGACATGAGTTTGGGTGAACTCTGGGAGTTGGTGGTGGACAGGGAGGCCTGGCGTGCTGCGATTCATGGGGTTGCAAAGAGTCGGACATGACTGAGCAACTGAACTGAACTGAACTAGGAAAATATAGAGAACCAAATTTATGTCAAGATATCATGGAGAGGAACAATGTGACACACAGAAGAAATAGTAGCACTGGTACTTTGGGATATCCATTTACCCTCTAAGGAAGATGAATTCTGACTTTCTAAAGAAGTGGGAACAATCTGTAATTCATGGAACACACAGATATGCCCAGAAATGGGAGTAATTAGCTCTGGTACATTAGAAGGAGTTTTGGAATCGGACAGATTCAGGCTAAAATGCCAGTTTTACTCTTTACTAGGTTGGACAATATACTGAGTATACTGAGCCTCAGTTTTCTCATTCGAACAATTGAAATAATCAAACCAACTTCAAAAAGTTTTGAGAACGTGAATAAGAGACAACACTGGAATGAAGGGTTGTAAATAATCAATAAACACTCACTCTTTTCCCCTTTCTTTATGCCATAAGATTAGCACATCTTAGATTTTAGAAGGGAATTTTTTTTTAATCTGAGAAAGTACCTCAGTGAAAGAAAATATGGCCTAAGAAGTACTGGAGGCACTGAAAATGGAAGTCTGGTTATACATTTGTGAATAATGCTAACAAAGGGAAATATCCCCCAGAAATCCAGGCAGCTGTTTAGAGTATCATCTAATATGTTCAATTTTTATAAAGTATGTTAATGAAAAAGAAAGAAAGTTGCATAATCAATGATTCAGAGGAGAAAGAAGAGGGAGAGGAGACAATGAAACCACACAAAGAATGTCACCAAGTTCACAGGCCATCAGTTAACTCTGACTGGTGAAGAATACCCAAAAGAAAGCATTTATTGTGTGCCATAGTTGAAAAATAAAAGAAATGGTGTCTTCATTTGGAAAGATGGCACAATACTATCAGGTGTCAAAAATAAAACAACAGTTTTACTTTGCAATCATCTTCCCTAAATAGGGTGATCATCAATAGAAAAGTTGAGAATAAACATAATTAAGACACAACCAGAAAGTATGAGTGTAGAGATGACAGGAAAAAAGTGTACTTGAACTCGGGCAAATACTCCCAGATAATAGTTTGCAAATACAATTGGAGAGGCACTGTTAGGAATTTTTGAAAAATCCTGTAGAACCGGAGAGGCCAAAAAACTACAAGTAGGCAAAAGTTTTAATTTCTAAATAGCAAACACTTCAGAATACATCTTGATACTGAGTCCCAAGCAAATTCTCTAATGGATAATTAATAGATGGTTTGTAAGCACTTTGAGAGGAAAAGATTATCACTAGGAGCCAAAATGGGTTCACTCAGAGGACATAAAGCCAAACAAATTTCATTTATTTTCTAACAAAGTTACAGAATTGGTAAATGAGAAGATATTGGAGGCATACTTATGGTGTGTGGAAGTGAGAATTGAAAGGATTATTTTATGTTTGGCCTACAGTAAAGGACTTGAGGGAAATACTGTCTTAAGTTTTGGAGACCATGGGGTCGTATCATTGAGCATGGCTGTATCCTTCAGGCTTCCTAGGTGGCGCTAGTGGTAAAGAACCTGTCTGCCAATGCAGCAGGCATAAGAGATGCGAGTTTGAGCCCTGGGTCGGGAAGATCCCCTGGAGGAGGGCATGGCAACCCATTCCAATATTCTTGCCTGGAGAAACCTATGGACAGAGGATCCTGGAGGGCTACAGTCCAGAGAACATATCACACACCCTTCACTGTCAGCTAGATGACCCTCAGAAAAGCTCTCTCAGATCACTCAGGCTCAGATCTGACATGCTCCTCAACATTGCTATAACACATCTATATGTCCACTGTCATAGTACTTGTTAGAATGCATTATAATTATTTGCTTAACTGCCTGCCCTTTCAGTGGAGTGTAAGATCCCTCAAAGCAAGTCTGTGTTTTTCATTGGTTTATCTCAGGGGTCTAACATGGCACCAGATAAATGATGGATACTCTATTAATACTTGCAAGCAGAATGAGTGAGAAATTAAATGAATGAAAAAATCTGTATGTAATAGAGGCATATTTTACATCTCAACATAAGGAAGAACTTTCTTATATGTGGGAATCTTTAAGATTCCTTTAAAAATAATAAACTCCTTACACAGAAAGTGTCTGGGAATAACCTGAAAAACCAAACATCCATATGGTATTTTATACAGTGGAATGGAAGTTCAATTAGATGACCTCTAAACTCCCTTTTGACTCTAGACTCAAAGCCACATCACCTTTGACTATAAAATAAAGTCGGTCCCCAAGAAAAATCAAGACCCACAGCCCCAAAATTTCAAAAGCAAAATAGACGTGCTAAGTAGTGATCTCCTATGGACTGATTTTGTTCTCCTGGTGTCTCCTATCTGATCTGGAGCAGGGCTTTGCTCAAATTGATGGTTAACACATTCTTCATAAATAAATGGTTATGATAAGTACAGATTGTTTCTGAAATGAGAAGAATGATTAAGATTTTCAGCCTAATTCCCTTAGGACTTCCCTGGTGCCTCAGACGGTAAAGTGTCTGTCCATGATGCGGGAGACCTGGGTTCAATCCCTGAGTTGGGAAGATCCCCTGGAGAAGGAAAAGGCTACCCACTCCAGTATTCTGGCCTGGAGAATTCCATGGACTGTATAGTTCATGGGGTCACAAAGAGTCGGACATAACTGAGCAACTTTCATGTTCCACAGAGAGGAAGTATAGTGCTAAAGGTTTTGGTGACCTCTCAAAAGTCACAGAGTTCTTGGGAGCAGAGCTTAGACTTGAACCAGTTTACTGCCATTTTCATCATTCTAAGTTTCCTTGAAACTCTTTGCAGAAAAGAATGAAGACAAGAAACTCTGGATCTCTTGTCTACTTAGGGACACCATAAGCATCTCTATAGGTAGAAAAGGGGTCAAGTCATCACTGTAAAAAGTTCAAGACAAATGTGGGACAGAACCAGAAGAGAACACACAGAACCAGAGGAAAGGTAAGGTACCTTTCCTCTCATTCACTGACCATCTTGTCATCACAGTTGCTGAGTTATGAAAAGACAAAACAGTAGTAGTAGCAGTAGCAATAGCACTAGTAATGTTATATTTTAAGGCTCTATGGCAATACATAACCCAAGATCATAATCCTAAATGTACTTGTATAATTAAAGGTCTGAACAAACTCATTAAAACTCAATATCTGATTCTACAACAGTGGACAAGAAACAATTTCTTGGTTACCTGGATCAGTAAGAATATAAATATAGGTGGTGAGGGGAATTTTTTGGCCCATTTCTCTGACATATATATGGCATCCAAGTTGACAACTTTGGAGGCCTTTCTTTCTTCTGCTTACATTTTTTTATATCGATCTAAATCACCACTGGTGTGCTGTAGTCCATGGGGTCACAAAGAGTCGGACACAACTGAGCAACTGAACTGAACTGAAATCACCGCAAAATTGCCAAAGTACCATGAGACTTTACACTTTATGGCTACAGTCCACGGGTCTAGAATCAATAGAAAAGATACCCAGTGATATATCCTAGGATGACAGGCACTTTGTATTGTTTTGTTGAAGTAGTTGATGAAATGACAGTTTAGCTACTGCATTTGGCCATCAAAGGGCATTCATTGAATGCCCGCTGCTTGGTAGCTGCTTTTATTACATATGCCCAATGAGTAGGGCCCCCTCCAGAAGACTATAACCAAGTACTAAGTAGTGTGGTAGAAGCTTTATCAGAAAGACGTCAGGTTCTATGGGACTCCAGACGAGGGACACCCAGCTCAGCCTGGGGAAAGGGGGCTTGCCAGAGGAGGTAATGCAAGAAGTGAATCTTAAAGTAAAAAAGAAGCCAGCAGGCTGGACGAGGGGTCAGCAGTTTTTCAATAGCATTTGCAAAAGCAGGAACTGCAAATGGTCTGGTGTGGCTGAAATCTGAGGTCCACGTGAAGGAGGGGCTTTAATCCCTCTGGTCATTTTGATGTCACTGGGGACAGATGCCAAGGACTTCTCCCTCCTCTTAACCTACTGTCATTGCCTTCTTTCAGGTTGGCAGCGCCTCTCTCTGGAGGTATTCTAATAACTTTCTGACTGCTCTCCTTTCTGCCAATCTTTGTTACCACTATTCAATTCATCTTCCACATTTCAAAAGGCTTAGCTTTCCAAAACACAAATCTGTTCGTGATATGCTTTAATTTCATCTTTGCTATGAGACAAAATCCAAATTTCTTAGTGCAGCACGTCAACACTTCATTCCAGCCCCTGCCCCTCTAACGTGTCCTCCTGCCTCTTCTCTCCTCACAACTTAAAATGCAGTAACACACAAGTACTCAACAAATTGTCCCACGCCATNCAAAATCCAAATTTCTTAGTGCAGCACGTCAACACTTCATTCCAGCCCCTGCCCCTCTAACGTGTCCTCCTGCCTCTTCTCTCCTCACAACTTAAAATGCAGTAACACACAAGTACTCAACAAATCGTCCCACGCCATGCCCCCTCCCACTTCTGACCTCTGTGCCCAGTATTTCCTCCGCCTAGAAGGCCTTTTCACAGAAAGAGTCCAACTCATCTTTCAAGATGCTCTTCAGGAAACCCTTTCTCACCAGATTTAGGAAGTTATTCTTCCATCTTCTTGTGGTCCCTTGCACATAGCTCAGCTATATCAATTTGCACGTCATATTGAGTTTCTTTCTATGTGACCTCCCCATCCAGGGGATTAATCATATCTCAGTTCTATT
The DNA here is from genome assembly GCA_006410875.1 of Neotragus pygmaeus. Classification (NCBI taxonomy): domain Eukaryota; kingdom Metazoa; phylum Chordata; class Mammalia; order Artiodactyla; family Bovidae; genus Neotragus; species Neotragus pygmaeus. The sequence goes on along the minus strand of SJYV01038068.1, from coordinate 1,467,484 downwards.
TGATTTGCCATTACCCTTCAGAATTAGCTGGTGCCTGGGAAACAACAGGTACTCAGTGTTGAATAAATAGAGGAGTCACTGTTTCCTCATATTAAAATTTAAAGCCTTCATTACTTCACCTTTTTATTAAGACCAGTCATCACTGCTGTTAAAAACATCTCAGCACCCCCTGCCCCAGCTTCTATGCACACCTCATACCAGCACTGTCCTACCTGTCAGCTGCTGTTCATTCCAAACCACTCTTTCCCAAAGCAACAAATAGGCTTCCCATCCTGTAAGGATTCACACCCAGAGCACAACAGCCTACTAGTAAACAGTTACAAACACCTGTGTTAGAAATAAGCTGATGAAATTTGAGTGTGAAAATGAAATTTACTAATTTATAGGCACATCTCGCAACGTTAACACAAACACAAAAAGCTGCCTTGACACAAAGACCTAAATGTGAGTTCCTCCTGCCCTGGGACCAATTAATGTGTGTCAACAGGAGAACCATGAGGAGTCTTCACACGGCTGTTCCCCAGGGAAGAAGGAAATGGCAACCCACTCCAGTGTTCTTGCCTAGAGAATCCCGTGGACAGAGGAGCCTGGTGGGCTGCTGTCCATAGAGTCACAGAGTCAGCCACGACTGAAGTGACTTAACATGCATGCATGCATTGGAGAGAAATGGCAACCCACTCCGGTGTTCTTGCCTGGAGAATCCCAGGGACGGGGGAGCCTGGTGGGCTGCCGTCTATAGGGTCGCACAGAGTTGGACACAGCTGAAGTGACTTAGCTTAGCTTATTGGAGAAGGAAATGGCAAGCTACTCCAGTGCTCTTGCCTGGAGAATCCCAGGGACAGAGGAGCGTGGTGGGCTGCTGTCTATGGGGTCGCACAGAGTCGGACACGACTGAAGCGACTTAGCAGCAGCAGCAGCAGGAAGGAAAGGGGCACGTGTTCATTTTGTGGTGGAATCAGTGGGAAGAGTCCACCCTGGAGTCTGCTGGTCATTTCTATTCCTTCATGAAAACTGGCCCATGACCCTTCTATCATCCAAAAGAACATATGTTCTAAGAGGGGAGCATTTACACATGATTTGTCATAAAAGTTAGTTCTAAAGTTCAAATCTTAATCTCAAGGTTCTTTATCAGCATGTGAAAAGCACTTAGAGGCACTGATTGTCCAAAAGACCAATGGCCTCTGTAAAAGGTAGAAGCATTATTGTGCCAAAAAGAAAAAAACCAATCATATATATTTATATGCATATATATATACATATATACAAACTTAATGTACTATTTTAAGGTAATCAACTTTTCCACAATTATTTCATGGTCACAGATTTTGTGCTAATGCTGGCTAATTAGCCAGGTATGAATTATATATGTATATTTTAAGTAAGTGTGTATGCATATTAAAGGGCTTTTTCCTCCATTTCGTTGTGAAGCAAATCATTTGATGTGGCTGCACATAGAGCTCTAATACACATCAAAAAGCAATCAACAAACTCTTTGAGTACATCAAGCAGGATAATTTAGATGGTTTTTAATCATGATGATGAAAATATAATTACGTGGTTTCATGTTTGTTGTTGAGTATATGTAGGAGAAAGTGATTCTCCAAATAGAAAACGTGGGCAATATTACACAGAAACCACAAGAGAACGGTATGCATGAGGCACAGGCATGCACACACACAAGAACGCGCGCGCGCACACACACACACACACACCACTGCCGTTTTCTCCAACGTATCAACAGCTTTCTTACTTTAAAAGAATATCATTTCTTTCAAGGTGCCAAAAGAAGTCTTATTTAATAAACTGATGACATAGAAGTAGTTTAGAAAAATGCCTCCCTCTAATGTCACCATAAACTTTAGTTGTGGCCTGCAATTTAAAACAAGTCCTCTCTGTCATGGACCCAACAGAAAAGGGGCGAAGGGGCTCATGAGTGCTCAAGCAGCCCATGTGTCATTAGTGACTGCTGGGAGTAGGCAGAGTCATGGATCGGCACAGCCATGGATCGGCACAGCTAAATAATGGTTCACTTGTGGCCTTTTCTAATCCATTTGAAATACTCCTGATATTTATCTATCTCCAATCCCCTGGTTTTAAAGTTGAAAGGATCTATAAGTTCTCATGCCAGAGGATGAATCACACCCTTGGTAAACCACTGCCTCACATCAGCCTGTGCAGGCACCTACCCCTTGGCCAGGAGAGGTGACAAGAGGGACTCTGTTCCCCCTCTCCCAGACAGTCTCCATTCCCCCAGAGTTCCCTGATAAAGTCTCCCAAGCCACATCTTATTTTTTTCCCCTGTGCAGCCAGAGTTGATTACGGGCTCCATTAGAAAAATTCATCTTTCCTAGTCTATCTCAGAAATCATGTACAAGAGCCTGGGGTTGCACTTGGAAGTAATTTGGTCACCAGCAAGCAGGCCCCTTTTGCTGAGAAATTCAAAGAGTTGCAACACCATGACCTTAACGAAGCCACAATTAGAGTGGCTTTCTTCCAGCACCATGTGTAATCTGTTCTACCAGGAAAAAAATGAAGTTGCTGTCTGTGCTCACAATTTTAGCATTTCTGGTTTTTATGCCACCTTACTTACAAGAAACTCCCAGCTGTTATAATTTGTCTCATCCATCGCTCTCTTGTAGAACCAGCCTTTGTTCCTTTTTTTCGGTGCCAGGGACTTGCTGCGTTTCACCTGATGTGATTTGTCCAGGCATTAATAATGCATCTTCAAGATGCAAGATGCATGAATTCCTTTAGTAACAGATCTGCTGGCAAAGGAATGTATTGTATTGTGTGGCTTTGCTGCAAAAAGGAAAGACAAGAGGACAAAGGGAAGGTCATCAGTCTCAAGAGTGAGCGGTATCGGTGATAGAACATCGTTTCCACCAGCTCCTAGTAAGGGCATGCTGAGGACTCTGAATATCAGACCAACAATTCCTTAAAATAAAAAGACTTTTGCCAGATCTGAAATTTGTCTGTATAGGACCAAGGGGCTTCCCTGGTGTCTCAGTNAGAACATCGTTTCCACCAGCTCCTAGTAAGGGCATGCTGAGGACTCTGAATATCAGACCAACAATTCCTTAAAATAAAAAGACTTTTGCCAGATCTGAAATTTGTCTGTATAGGACCGAGAGGCTTCCCTGGTGTCTCAGTTAGTAAAGAATCCTCCTGCAATGCAGGAGACCTGGGTTCAATCCCTGGGTCAGGAAGATCCCCTGGAGAAGGAAATGGCAACCCACCACTGTATTCTTGCCTGGAAAATGCTATGGACAGAGGGGCCTAGTGGACTACAGTCCATGGGGTCTGAACACAGCTTAGTGACTAAGCCACCACCACCAGGTGTCCAAGAGTTGCATATACACACATAGATGACAGTTCAAGAAGTCCAGGGTATCTGGTAGTCTCATATGACATGTGGTATACATCAAGGGAAATTTCCTATACGTAGTTCCTAATTCCCCCTTTGGACCTCTGGGCACTCTCCAGTCATCTTCCCAGTGGTCTTGATAGAATTATTGTTATTGTTACTCATATGAATTTTTTATCATCTTGCATTTGTGAAGAGCTTGTATTTTCAAGCTGCTTTGTAATCATTAATAAGTTGTTTCTCACAATTATCCTGAAAAGTAGGACAAGGATTCTTTCCTCAATGTAACAGTTAACAGAAAGTAAGCGTAGATGGGTTCCAATGCAAGAAGTTCACAGGGGATGCACTTTCCAAAGTCGGAATAAGGACACATCTAGAGGGCCACTCCATCTCCTCAACCAAATAGCTACCTCTGGAATGGTAACGTGTAAAGCAGAGTGTGGGACCCAATTAGAAATAATCAGGTGCTTAGAGGATGTAGCCATAAACTCTGCAGAAAACAACATAGCTTCAGGTGATCGGATTTTGAACTCAAGGCTAGCTTATACCAGCGGCTGCATGCAGCATGTTGGATTTTCTTAAGAAACAATGAATTTACTATGCAATGTTGAAATCCAAAAGTTCAACCACGGAAACGGTAACTCATGCAGATGATCATTTAACTTCCTGTTTCTCTGAGGACTCCTGACAAGATCTGTCAATATGCAAACATTTCCCTGGTGGTTCAGTTGGTGAAAAAAAAAAACCCACCTGCCAATTCAGGAGACCCACGTTCGATCCCTGGGTCAGGAAGATCCCTTGCAGAAGGGAATGGCAACCCACTCCAGTATTCTTGCCTGGAAAATCCCATGGAGAGAGGAGACTGCCAGGCAATAGTTCATGGAGTCTCAAAGAGTCAGACATGACTGAGTGACCAAGGAAAAAAAAAGAAAAAATGAACCACACTCTCCATATGGTCACTAGCATAGGTTCACTGGCCTCTACGCCCATTCTCACCACTTCTAGCACCAGCCCCCACCACACCACAAAAAAAAAAAAAAAAAAATCTCATTTAATCAATAACACTTGCTTTCAGGGCAGCTCTCCTTTACTGCTGTTCCATCTCTGTCTGGGTTACCATAGCAACTATTCTCAGAGCAGTGTGATACCCAGTTTATACATTTCAACCCTGTCACATGACTGACTACCTGCTTCTACTTTAATCATTGCTAGAGGGGACACTCAAAAAGTGGCTGCTTCCTGCTTCCTGTTGCAGCCCACCAAACCACCGGCATGGTTTGCATTTCTTTCCATAGCCTAAAAAACACGTATTAATTGTGCTGACTTCCAAGGCAAAGAGAATGAAGACTATAGGGGTGGCTGAGGGACCCCTAACTGCTAGAACTGCTAGAATTAGCAGAGCCTTCCAGGCCTTCTCAGCCAAATTCTTCTTTTTCCCTATAGAGATGCACTCAGATGTAGCAGGCCCCTTTTTTTAAGACCTTAATTGCAGAATAAAAGATGTTTTCAACCTCATCCAAGCCTGAGATCCATCATCCAGCAGCCCCATGACCTCTAAACACTCATCTCCATTCATGTAGCCATTTTGTGGGCCCCCTGCGAGGCAAGGCCTGGAACTTGGGACTCTCAGGAGCCTCCCCTGTTACAGCTTTGAGGGGTCCGTTTAAATCACATTATAAACCTAATGAAACACAGCTAATGAAGCACAGATGTCCTATCGGATTGGAGCTCTGACTCCCTGTAAAAAGACCAGTAAAAATAAATGAAAGGAGCCTTGTATCCATGGAAATGGGCAGCTCACGTGTTAATCCTTTCCCCTCAGCCATCTATGAGTTCATTACCATCTCTAATTTCAGGGCTTCTGAAAGCACTGTGGCTTCTGGGTCAGTCATTTCCTGGAAATTCATGACAGACTGGACTTGAACATCCTTGGCTTGGCCTCTTTGTTCAGAGCATTGAGAATGTAAGTAGGTGCTTATCAGCTGCACAGGCTCCTAGTTACTTTTTGTTTCCCTGGTGGCTCAGATGGTAAAGAATTTGCCTACAATGCAGGAGACCTGGGTTCAATCCCTGGGTTGGGGAGATCCCCTGGAGAAAGGAATGGCTACCCACTCCAGTATTCTTGCCTGGAGAATTCCATAGACAGAGGAGCCTGGAGGACTACAGTCCATGGTGTTGCAAAGAGTCAGACACGAATGAGAAACTAACACTGGGCTTCCTTTGTGGCTCAGCTGGTAAAGAATCCACCTGCAATGCGGGAGACCTCGGTTCAATTCCTGGGTTGGGAAGATCCCCTGGAGAAGGGAAAAACTACCCATTCCAGTATTCTTGCCTGGAGAATCACATGGACCATATAGTTCATGGGACTGCGATGAGTCAGACACACCTGAGCAACTTCCACTTTCAGTTTTTGAATTGGCGAGATGAATCTAGAGCCCTGTGCTCTCCTGGGACCTAGAAGCAGGCCTCTCATAGACAGACTTCCATGTCTGCTGAGAATAACACACAGGAATTAAATCAGAGTGATCTGATAGCAAAGAGCTCTCCATCACAGCATTGATTATGCCAAGCATTCATTTCTCCTGTAGATTAAAACATTAATATTCCTTCATTGGACAGACATGCTTTCATCCATTATTATAGTAGCTATTACTGATAGACAAAGTCATGAAGGAAAATAATAAAAGGGGGGAATTCTGTTGGAAAATAGGATTGGATGAAATCCAGAGCACTCCCTGGGGTGACAGGTGTAGGCAGGACACTTAGGAAGAGCTGAGAAGCATCACGAGGGCATCAGCTGCCCAGGGATCAGAGAACCGTGAGAAGAGAGGACATAGTATAGAAGGAAGAAGAAAGGGAGTACAGAGCATCTTTGAAAACAAAATTTGCCTTCCTCACGTTTCAGCTTAAAAATAACTAAGCAGCTTCTTTAAGGTACATAACAGGGGATAAGAGACCCTCTCTGCTAATCAGAAGTTGTGTGGTGTTTTTTTTTTTTTTTTCCTCTTTGAGATTTTTGATTACTGGGTAATTTCATTTTCTCTGTTAGACATTTGCATACAGAAAAAAATGTTGGTGTTGGAGCCACAGTGCTTCTCTCAGGGACATCCTTTGGGGATAATTCTCCACGTGGGCTTCCCTGGTGGTTCAGACAGTAAAGAATCCACCTGCCAATCCAGGAGACCTGGGTTCAGTCTCTGGGTTGGGATGATCCCCTGGAGAACAGAATGGCAATCCACTCCAGTATTCTTGCCTGGGAAAGGCATTAATAGAGGAGTCTTAACAGGCAATAGTCCAAGGAGTCAGACACGACTGAGTGACTAAGCAAACATTATTTTTTAGGTTTATAATTTTAAATTCTTAAATTTTCAAAGATGTCTTCTGAAGGAAAGAATTTAAATTCTCAGCTTAAAAACACATATCTGAGTGTCAATAATACCTTGCATTAAAGAGCCGCCTCTAGAGAAACTGATTATATGTCTCTGTTACTCTAGAGAAACTGATTATATGTCTCTGTTACTTCATGAGCGCTGAGAACTGAAGATAAGAGATGTTATAGATGAGGAAACTGAGGAAGAACGTGATATAGAGATGCTCCTGGGGCCATGCATTAGTCTGAGCAATAGAACTGAGGCTCTAGTCAATAAACTTCAGGTCTCAAGTAAGAAAGCATTACAAGCTCTAGATATTTTTTCAAAACAATTTTGTCTACCCTAACAGCTGAAAAATAAATACTTTATAAAAATGGTTCAAGAAATTAAAGCTTAGGCTTGTGATTATTACAGTGATTTGTCAGCGGTAGTGTATGATTTTTGGAAGAGGACCAGCTGTATTAACAAGAGGATAAGAGCACTGCTCATTTTTCATTTGCCTAATATAGATATCCTTGCCTGGCCAAAGAAAGAGTGAAAAAATAAGTGATAAAGCATCAATGATGTAGCAACATAAGCAACTTCACAGAAAATGATTTAAGCCTTTCACTGCCCGCTAACATGAGAGATTTCTACCACAGATTTATGTGATGAACTGTCTTAACTGTCAGAAACAGAAATAACCCTGAGCAAAAAAAAAAAAAAAAAGGGAAAAGTTATGTGAGCAGCTAAGACCATTCACCTACTCTCTACTGTCTGAGTCAGGACCTCAGAGGGGTAAAGTGTGTCACAAAACTAAACACAACCTATATGTTGACAGGAACAGTGTTGAAAGGGCCAACTGCTTACCATGCCAAAGTGTGAGATGTGCTTCGATCAACAACCTGTTGCTCCAGTACTTTCCTCTTGCTGTTAGGACAAAGTTGTTACATTTGAGCAATAAACTCAGTTACTAGACAAACTCAGGCAGACAGCTGTCCTAGCCTTCTTCGGCTAGCAGTTTCCTTTCATGTCAACTATCTTTTTTCCTTCTTTGGCCTTTTATTCAACCCACCCCTGTCACACTTAGTCACACATTTCAGACAGTGTCTTAGTTCAAATTCATACAACATCTTAAATATTTAAGATGCTTAAAATTTTCCCTCCACCATTTCAAAAGTGAAATAGGGACCAAAGTGTTCTTTATAAGCAACGGTGAGTAACTGTTGACATTGTAAATTGAGAGATCGCCAACGTTTTTGGCAGAGTAGATGCTCTGAAGTGATGGATTATCTTAAGTTCCAGAAGTCTCAGAATTAACTTTTGCTAATACTGATGGCCCCAGCCAGAGGGCAGGTGTGTGACATGGAGGAGTTGAAACCCTCAGCCTAATGTTATTATCCTTTGTTCTTAACCTTCTCTCCAAAGTTAACAACATTTTTCTCCTTGGTGAAAGTCTACAAAGAAGATAATACCTGGCATTTTGAAATAAAGTCCCCAGGAGTATGTCTTAAGCTAATAGCTCTGCATATTAACATAAACAGAGGAATGCAATTCCATTCTGTAAAGAAAGTGTGTTTCAAAACACTTTGATTTAACTTTGCTCCTGTGTGTCCCCATGATCCTACAAGGGAAAGAAGGCATTTTACAGACGAGCTACCACAGCTAAGCAGAACTCGACAGCCCGCGGAAAGCTGAGGGCAGAGCTACACCAGAGCCCTGCTCTGCCATTGCCTCTTCCCTGCTCTGCTCTGTGCTGCCACTTCTGTCTAGAATCAGAAACTCAGAAAATAAGTCAGTCTTATACTTTGACTCAGTGGCTCTATTTCTTCTGAAAAAGCATGACTAATATATAATCAAGTATATAATTAAAAGAGCAGTTTCCACAAAACTGCATCTTGAAAATGTACTGCTTTATTCTTGGACTAGGAATTAAATGATCTCGTCCTCTACTAAAAAGTTATAAGTAAATTTTTATAATCAAATAATGTTAACACTTTAACTGAATAATTATTCAAGTACTTATATCACCAAATAAGTCCTGGACCAGGGACTCTAAGGTTTGGTCCCGATTCTAGTACTGGGTGATCCTTAGGCATCAGTTTTCCCCTTTTTAAAATAAAGAGATTAAATCAGGTTATTCATTTTAGGTCCAAACTTTATGAATCTGAAANCAATACTCTATTGGCTTTGCCATACATCGACATGAATCCACCACAGGTATACACAAGCTCCCAATCCTGATAAACGCCATATCTATACTGAACCTGCCTCATTTTCCCCAATAAGAAAGGACAAGCAGTGCTTTCACCTCTGCTCCTGCCAAAGCTCCCTGCAGAATGTCGAGGAATGAGAGGAGGTTCGTGCCTGCTAAGTCACTTCAGTCGTGTCTGCCTCTTTACCACCCCGTGGACTACAGCCCATCAGGCTCCTATGTCCATCGGATTCTCCAGGCAAGAATACTGGAATGGGTTGCCATGCCCTCCTCCAGGGGATCTTTCCAATCCAGGAATCGAACCTGTGTCTCTTATGTCTCCTAGCACTAGAAGAGGGGTTCCTTACCACTAGCGCCACCTGGGAAAAGGTTCATGGTCCTATGATATTTATCTATTCTGAAAACCCATAAGCCTCAAAGGGAAACTGTCCAGAGCAGGACTGGAGAACAACAGGTCCCAGAAAATGAGAGGAAATTTGCCCAGCCAGCTCCCCTCCCTCAGGGTGTGACTATGCTCCTTCCCAAGGAGTCCACAGACCCCTCCTTGTCAACAACCCAGTGACCTCTGGTCTTTATGCAAAGACTGTCCTTCTGGACAAAGGGCTATAAAAAGAAAGTGAATCTGCTCAGCTTTGCCCCAGGAAGAGGTTCCCCAGACAGAGTCCAGAAAAAAATTATGCCCCACCACCTACTATCTCATAGGAATAATAATGAGAGAAAGAATGAATTAGTCACCAAAGAGTGCTTGAAATCCTATACCTCCAAGAACACTACCTAAGAGTCTGGTGATGATGGTTGTGACGGTATACTCCATGGTAACAGCAATAGATATCAACCAATATTCACATGACAATCAATTAAGTATTCTATTAAGCAAAACTACTAAAATATATTTGGCAAAGCAATTACCTCCATTCTCACGTTTGCCTTGATAAATTCACTCTGAACGCCTATCTTGAGACTATTCCTAAGAAAAATACATGTAAATACGTTATCTTGTTCATTTCTTTTAAGAATTAATTTATTAACAAATTTGCTGATTACTCTTTATATTCCAGGCACTGTGTAAACAACGAAAGAAGGAAAGTCAAAAAGACAGTTATCAGTCCTCAGAGGCCATGCAGTCTAGGAGAACAACTGACATCAACAGTGATGTAAGTGTTAGGAAAATAACACCACAAAGTACAGTGACAGCCTAGGAGAAGAGAACTTTGGCAGAGATTCCTTTGAGAGAGGAAAAAAGAAAAAAAAAAAACTTGCCATTTAAAAAATAGACTAACTTTAAGCTTATTCCTAGTCAATGACTTAAAGGGAAAAAAATCATGATTATGAAGAAAAGACCCTTAAAATAATATGGACTTGGAAATATACAGATGTCAGAGTCTGGCATCTTTAGAGTGGCAGGTGTACAGAAGAGATGTTGTAATATAGTACTGAGATACCGAGGGAAACTTGAGTTTCAGTCATTCTGATTACATTTACACAGAAAAATCCTTATCTTTCTCCAAGGCACTTACATGCTTCACGTGAGCTGGAAATTGGCAAAACATTTACAGCATCCTACAATGTGTTCCATCACCTCTGAGCAGTCCACTCCTGTGGAGACAGGTGGAGGGTCGGTGCCAAACGGACTCTACAATGGAAAATGTGCTTATAACTCCAAACTTGCGCATTCAGTCTTAAGCACACGTACGACCTTGCCACATCCTGACGTCTGAGCCCCATCAACATTAGTTGGAGCGGTCAAGGTGTCTGAGGATGGCACTGTCATTGCTTAGATGGTGCAGGATTTCTGGCCATGTGTTGGGAAATCTTGGCTGTTAAGGTTTTACCCGCAATTCCACCTCAGTCCTGATGCCATGATGATGCCCATCATGGACATCCTCACCCAGTGCCTATCACTCAGTTTCCCTTTTTCCTGCCACACATGTCCTTTCTTCTACCCAAAAGGCAAGTCGTCCAGCCACACTTTCTACTAAGGTCTGGGAACATGCACCCTCTACTGTTATTGTCTTGTTCTGTGTTCATATGGTCTCTCTCATAGCTCTTCTTACCTCCTTTTTCATCCTGCTTTCCTTGTACTTAAAGTTTCTATTCTTCCTCCCTCTTTCTTTCCATAGCAGTGTACCAAAACAACATTCTTTGCAGACCTATTCTTCATTCTTTAAGCCACCACATCATCTACTATCTGTACATATTCCTTGATATAAACAAGGAAGGAAATTTATCCAATTAAGTCATAACAAATCTAAAAATCTGTATATACATGATCAAACTGAGTTAAGTAAGAAGCAAAATAACACCTCTTCCATTTAAGCGAAGGAATGGACAGGAAATTCTGCCATCAATTATGACCATGATACTGGTAGTCCCGGCCAATACAAGAAGTACAGAAAAGAAATGAGATGGGGAAATGGACAGAAATTCCCACAAAGCTAATTATCTGTGTATGATGTGATTGTCTACCCAGAAATCTAAAATAATCAGCTGAAAAACTATTGTGACTAATATAAGAGAAACCACTAGCATCTTTACTTGTCAATAATATCCACTTTGAAAATGTATTAGACAGATGATCATATCATGATAACAGCAAAGCACTAAGATTAGCCTGATAATAAATGTAATAAAAGATTCAATAGTTTGCATGTAACTGTGCTGTGCTGAGTCCCTCAGTCGTGTTCAACTCTTTGTGACCGTATGGACTGTAGCCTGCCAGGCTCCTCTGTCCATGGGGATTCTCTAGGCAAAAATACCAGAGTGGGTTGCCATGCGCTCCTCCAGGGGATCGTCCCAACCCAGGGACTGAACCCAAGTCTCCCTCATTACAGGCAGATTCTTTACCATCTGAACCACCAGGGAAGCCCAAGAATACTGGAGTGGGTAGCCTATCCCTTCTCCAGGGGAACTTCCCAACCCAGGAATCAAACGGGAGCCTCATACATTGCAATCAAATTCTTTATCAGTTGAGCTACCAGAGAAGTCCCTGTGTGTGTAATAATTCTCTCCAAATTAACATATATTAAAAATAATCTGAAAAAAACACATACTGAGTATAAAGTTCTTATAAAGGAAAATATGATAATTGAATATTTAAAATACACAAGAAATGTAAGGAAAAAATTAAATGTGAATTTGCATGACCAAATATTAAATATACCATATAGTTATTGAATNTATATTAAAAATAATCTGAAAAAAACACATACTGAGTATAAAGTTCTTATAAAGGAAAATATGATAATTGAATATTTAAAATACACAAGAAATGTAAGGAAAAAATTAAATGTGAATTTGCATGACCAAATATTAAATATACCATATAGTTATTGAATATTTACCTACCAGAGAGTTTTAAAATATCAAATGGATTAATAAGACCAACATTGCCAAGAGTGTAGAGAAATAATAACTCTCCTACTCAGTTATTTGGGATGCCCATTGTGTAGTATTTTTAGAGGGCCATTTAGCAGTGTCCATCAAGCTTACAAGGACATATCCTTTGACCAACAGTTCCATTTTGTCCCATAGAAATACTTAGACATGTGCTCGGAGACACACAAAGAGAAAAACTGAAAATAGCCTGTATGTCCATCAGTAAGGGAATGATTAGCAAAAGAGTTAAACATCCAATCATGAATTGAATGTAGTAACAAAAATAATGAATTTTAGCTATGAGAATTGATATGGAGTCTAAAACAGATAGCCAGTAGGAAGTTGCTATATAACAGGGAATTCAACCCGATACTCTGTAACAACCTAGAGGGGTGGGATAGGACAGAGGGTTGGAGGGAGGTTCAGAAGGGAAGGGACTCATGTACACTTATGGCTGATTCACACTGTTGTATGGCAGAAATAAACACAACATTTTAAAGCAATTATCCTCCAATTAAAAATAAATTAATTTTAAAAGAGAGAAAAAAAGAACAGATCTGGAAAGATCCATAAGACATATCCTGAAGTGGAAAAAGCAATTTATCAAGTAATGTGTATACACTGATCTCATACAAATATGTATATATTTCATATTCATTTATTCACTCAACACAACTGCAAAATTAGCACCTACTGAATTATTCTAGTCAATAGAGACAAAGTGGCGGCCAAATAGACAAAGGCTTTCCTAAAGCTGACTTTCAATTGGGCAAGCAAGCAATACATAAGAAAACCAATAAAAAGCCAAGATGATTCTGATGAATTAGTTTTCTGTCATTTCCATAACAAATAACCACACACATAGATGCTCAAACAACACAAATTTATTACCTCCCAGTTTCTTGCAGTTTTAGGACAGAGGCCTCCATTTTCTTGCTGCCTATTATCTGAGGGCTATTACCAGATTCTAGAAGCCATGTGCATTCATTCTTTGGCTGTTCCCCACTTGAAAGTGTTCGTCACTCAGTCGTGTCTGACTCTTTGAGACCCCTTGAGTCCGAGGGGTTGGACCACCAGGGGTTGGACCCCAGAAGCCTGGGGTTGCCCACCAGGCTTCTCTGTCCATGGGATTCTCCAGAAAACAATACTGGAGTGGGCATCCTTCCCTTCTCCAGCAAATATTCTCGACCCAGGGATCGAACCTGGGTCTCCTGCATTGCAGGCAGATTCTTTACCATCTGAACCTAGAGCTACATCCACAGTGGAAACATAGATGGATGGGGAAAGGTGGGAGTTAACTGAGATCCTGCCATCAGAGAAGGCCTCCCTGAAGAAACAGCATCTGAACTCAAAAAGACAGCCGTGTGACTCCCTGGGGACAGAGCGTTTCAGGATTTATATTATATTTAAATGCACAGAGACAGACATCAGTTCAGTCCAGTCGCTCAGTCCTGTCCGACTCTACAACCCCATGAATCGCAGCATGTCAGGCCTCCCTGTCCATCTCCAGCTCCCAGAGTTCACCCAAACTCACGTCCATAGAGTCAGTGATGCCATCCAGCCATCTCATTCTCTGTCGTCCCCTTCTCCTCCTGCCNATATCCTGCAACTTTACTATATTCATTGATTAACTCTAGTAATTTTCTGGTGGTGTCTTTAGGGTTTTCTAGATAGAGGATCATGTCATCCGCAAACAATGAGTTTTACTTCTTTTTTTCCAAACTGAATTCTTTTTATTTCTTTTTCTTCTATGATTACTGTGGCTAAAACTTCTAAAACTATGTTGAATAGTAGTGGTGAGAGTGGGCATCCTTGTCTTATTCATGACTTTAGGGGGAATGCTTTCAATTTTTCCCCATTGAGGATAATGTTTGCTGTGGGTTTATCATACATGGTTTTTATTTTGTTGAGGTATGTTCCTTCTATGCCTGCTTTCTGGAGGGTTTTTTATCATAAATGAATGTTGGATTTTGTCAAAGATTTTCTCTGTATCTATTGAGATAATCATATGATTTTTATCTTTCAATTTGTTAATGTAGTATATCACATTGACTGTTTTGCAAATATTAAAAAATCCTTGAATCCCTGGGATAAAGCCCACTTGGTCATGATGTATGATATTTTTAATATGTTGTTGGATTCTGCTTGCTAGAATTTTGTTGAGGATTTTTGCATCTATGTTCATCAGTGATATTGGCCTGTAGTTTTCTTTTTTTGTGGCATCTTTGTCAGGTTTTGGTATTAGGGTGATAGTGGCCTCATAGAATGAGTTTGGCAGCTTACCTTCCTCTGAAATTTTCTGGAAGAGTTTGAGTAGGATATGTGTTATCACTTTAAATTTTAGGTGGGAAGAATTCACCTGTGAAGCCATCTGGTCCTGGGTTTTTGTTTGTTGGAAGACTTTTTTATTATAGTTTTAATTTCTGTGCCTCTGATGGGTCTGTTAAGATTTTCTATTTCTTCCTGGTTCAGTTTAGGAAGGTTATAATTTTCTAAGAATTCATCCATTTCTTCCAAGTTGTCCATTTTATTGGCATATAGTCATAGCTATGATTTTTCCAGTAGTCATGTATGGATGTGAGAATTGTACTATAAAGAAAGCTGACTGCCGAAGAATTGATGCTTTTGAACTGTGGTGTTAGAGAAGACTCTTGAGAGTCCCTTGGACTGCAAGGAGATCCAACCAGTCCATCCTAAAGGAGACCAATCCTAGGTGTTCATTGGAAGGACTGATGTTGAAGCTGAAACTCCAATACTTTGGCCACCTCATGCNCATGCCACCTGTAGCAACATGGATGCAACCAGAGATTATCAGATTAAGCGGAATAAGTCAGAAAGAGAAAAACAAACACCATATCTAGAATTTACAATATGTCACAAAGGAACCCATGTACAAAACAGAAACAGACTCATAGACACCAGATCTGTAGCTACCAATGGGAGCGGGGGAAGAGGGATGGACTGGGAGTTTGGGGTTGGTAGATGCAAACTGTTACATTTATAATGGATAAACAACAGAGTCCTAATACATAGCACAGGGAAGTATATTCAGTATCCTGTGATTAAACTATAATGGGAAAGAATACAACAAAAGAATGTGTTTGGGTGTATAACTGAGTCATTTTGCTATACAGCAGAAAGTGGCACAACGTTGTAAATTAACTATACTTCTTCTTTTTTTTTTTTTAATTGGGAAATAGGATGCTTGGGGCTGGTGCACTGGGATGACCCAGAGAGATGATATGGGGAGGGAGGTGGGAGGGGGGTTCAGGATTGGGAACTCATGTACACCCGTGGTGGACTCATGTCAATGTATGGCAAAACCAATACAGTATTGTAAAGTAAAATAAAGTAAAATTTTTTAAAAAATTGGGAAATAAATCAATAAAAATAAGCAAGGTCATGTCAATCAGTGGCAAATCTATGAAAAAATGGAATTCTCCCTGTGGGGTGCTTGTGTCTAAATATCCTCATTTCACAAGGATTATAAAGTCCTATTGGATTAGCCCTACACACACACATCCCAAGTAAAACCTCACCTTAACTTATTATATCTGCAATGACTCTATTTAAGGAGGTCCATTCAGCTACGGTGGGGGACAAGATTTACCCCTCAAGGTCTGACCAACTCTTTAGAGCAGAGCTGTTTTCCTCTGTCTCCCCCACATCACACAATAAATGAATGAATACTTGTTGATGGCTGATTAATGGTACATTTTACAATGTGCGTGTTACTGTGTTTGTGTTAAGGCAGTTTGAGATTTGTTTGTGTGCCAGCAACAGATCTCACGCTTAGCAGATAGGAACGTCTTCAATTGTTTCAGGGTCTGATATGATTAGTAACTGTTCCCGGAGACCACGTGGAAAAAAAATAGCTGGCATCTGACGAGGAGCCAGCCCCCTTTGTCTGCCGGCCTGCCTCCCAGAGGCAGCAGAACTGAGAGCTCAGACACAGCTGGCAGAGGTTACGTTTGTTGAAGATCCGAGAAGAGAGCACAGCGAAAGTACAGTAGCAAGAACGCATCCAGCCAGGCCTCAAGGCAGTTCATCCTCCTCGCCCAGCCTGGGGACACACAGCTGCCCCGTCCAGCCTCAGAGGGGCAGATTCCCCCACTTCAGAAAAGCAGCCCTGGGCTGCTAAATGGAAACCTGGCCAGCAAGGAAGCAGCTGGTCTTGGCAAACAGAAAACAATGCCCCAGGCAAAAACAAAGCAGGAGGGAGCCTGGAAGAGCTTCATTCTGAGAAACCACTCCCTCCCTAAACCAGTTCTTTAATCCAACATAAAATTCAATGCCTATTTCAGAAAACATGATGGCAAATTCCTTCGATCTAAATTCTTTGTGATTTGGAACTCCTAGAAAGTTTACTTCTTCCTTTTCTAACAATTTGCTCCAATAGAATAATTCTCATGGTGGCTGGCTATTTTGCTATCCAATCTTCTTTTTCAGTGTAATACAATCACAAGATCTTGTGTAATTTCATGAGGATTTGTGTGACCCAGAATGCATTTTTAAGTGTCATTTACTGGTTTCCTATCTTTTTATCTTATGAAATAAACTATTTATGACAAGTTACTTTTCATTGTTGAAAATTATATTTATGTATACACATATAAATACAGCAATCTTTTATGAAATATGTGCTTAATTCATTTATTAGTTTCCCACTGTGTAAGAAGAACTCATGAGCCTAAAGCCAGCTGTGAATAATGTGTCTTTCAATAAGAAAAGTAATTCCACAGATACAGACAAAACAAGGTCAGGTGAAAATTTCAAAGAATAGTGTAGTTATAGTTAGGTTAGAGAGGCTAAACCAGAAAATTTACCATTCTTACAATAATAGCTAGAATTGATTATAGCATTTCTAATATATGATAGGCTGGGTTAAATGTTTTGTACCTACCTTGTCTTCATAACAATATGTGACTTGCCTGTGATCACAACTGTTTGAGAGTTGAGATTCAGACCCTAATTTGTCTAACTCCAAATATATTTAACTTAGTCAAATATACTGCAAAGATAAAAATAGAGAAAAAATATACAACTAGAACATTAATTGTCAAAGATTAAGTGCTATAGGAAAAATATCACTAGTATTTTTTTAGAGAGTTGATTTATAAAAAGAACTGTAAACATCTAGAAACAATGTTATAGAGGGTAAACTGAGGCATAGAATTTGTAGACACAGCTTTTTAGAGCTTACTCTAAAACACAACTGCATCAAAAGTATCATTTTGCAGTATTTTTGAAGGTAAATTCAAGAAGCACTGGAGACTTATAATGATAAAAATTACAAGATAACCTTTTATGCAATAGACTTATTGAATACAACATTATGTTAGTGATGCTATTCTAAGAAGAACTAGTCATGCTGGGCTAAATTTTCTAAGAATGCAATTTAAGCCCACAGTAAGGTATATTATAAAATGAACGGAATACCGTGGTTCAAACACAGCCCCCCGAATGGTCCATCTGTGGACCTTATCTCACCGATTCTCATTAAACTGTGATTTCATTTCTCTGCATCATCACAAGCTCCACTCCTGGGCAGTCGCTCAGCTGCCTGGTTAGTCTCACAACACATGCAAATATGAATTAAAGGCGGCCGCGCCACAAGGCAGAGGAGAGTTTGCTGATACCCTTCCCAGTGTGAAGCACGGGGCCCAGCCATCACAGATGGGAAAAAGAAATTGGTGGTCCCAGCAGGCCTCCCTTTTATTACCCCCTGCGGCCTCCTCTGGAGCGTGGCAGGCACACACATGCGCATGACACACGTGCACGCACACACACATCCACACGCTCACACACACAGATCTAAACCACTTCACCTGCCCTCCTCGTTTCACGTGCTAGAAGGTTAAAGAGGTGTTTGGATGCTGTGAAAATGAAATCCCAAAGCCTTTTCAGATACCTTGTCACTAACTCATGACTCCCCAGCAAGACATGTAAAAGAAGGTATGTTTTCCTCATTAGACATCTGGGGAAATTGAAGTGGGACATTTAATAATTCGTCTGGAGCTGGGAGGAGAATCAAAGACAGAAAACAGAAGTGGAATTTTTCTGTCCTCTGACCTCCTGTAACAGGCAGTTTGCACCTTTCTGCAGGCTGCACTCGTTTCTGCAGTATGGTCTGGTTATTTGTAAATGCATCTTTTCTGCCTTACACAAGCATTAGCTCCTCAGGATGAGATATGATTTCTGGTTTGTTTTTGCGTTCTCACCACAGCACAGCTCCCTCCAGGGAAGCTGTGGGAACTCCCCCTGTGTGTATGGATTGGAATAAGAGGAAACAGGAGACAAACAGAGAAGCTGAGTGGAAACGGTGACAGTGGCTGTCGGCTGGGGCAATCCTGGTCATTGATGGCTTTTCTTTACGCTACTCATGTCTTCCACCAGCTCTGTCTACTGTTAGTCATCGTGAACAGAGACCAGAAAGCAGACGCTTGAGAGAGAAAATACACTCAACGGTGGTTATAAAAGAGCAATGAGAGATGAAGAGGAGGAGCCTGAAATGAGAAGCAATGGTCTCTCCCCATCTACCGCATGTGAGGTGGCACGTGGCCCCTGGGAGGACTCACCCTTTGGGTGCCCTAAAGCCCTAAACACTCATTACAAAAATGATGTTAGTCCCCAGGAAACCTCACGGGGAGTCACACATCCACTGGCTGAAAGCAGCCTGCCTCTGGTCCATGTGGGGATCTGAGTCAGTCTTGAACTAACCCCAAATAGTCAAAGTCTGTCGTTGTTGTTGCTGTTGTTTAATCACTAAATTATGTCCGACTCATTTGTGACCACATGGACTATAACCCGCCAGGCACCTCTGTTCACAGGATTCTCCAGACCAGAATACTGGAGTGGGTTGCCATTTCCTCCTCTGGAGGATCTTCCCAACCCCGGGAACAGCATCTCCTGCGTTGTCAGATGGATTCTTTACCGCTGAGCCACCAGGGAAGCCACTGTCCACGTCTACAGGTGTTTATCATTCTCTGCGCAAGACCAGGACTGCAAGTATCAACTGCCAGCCATGTAGGGAACCATCTTGGACCTTTCAGTCCAATCAAGCCAAAGATGATCCAGCATCACCCCACCTGGAGCAGAATATTCCAGGGGAGCCCAAACATCCCACAGAATCACAATAATAAAATGGCAGCTAAAGTCACAGTTTTGGAGTGCTCTGTTATACAGCAATAGATAACCAGAACACTGAGCCCAATGCCAAAATGAGACAAGATTTTGTGAGGGAAAGGGGGCAGTGTCTTGGAAGGAGGAGAGAGTATACTTTGCATGTGGAATTGTTTGAATTATCAGAGGTAAAATGTAGACTAGAATAACTACTCTTCAAAGATGGTCCCATGTGAACTATGCCTCCAGCGTTTAAGACCTTAGGTATTATGTTGTACCCTCCACAGTGAATATGTGACCAATAGTGAATGCAGTAAAAATCATTCCTTGTGACTTCTGAAGTTATCAGAAACCTTGCAGCTTTCACTCTGCACCCACTGGGTAACAAGTCTTACTATCCTGAGAGTCCCATGACAAGGAGAGGTCCCATGGTCCTCAGCACTGTCAGGCCTCCTAGATGAGCTATGAGGAATGAGGAAGCACTGGGCATTTTCTGGCCCCATCAACACTTCAAATGACTCCAGATTCAACTATGTCTGACTTCCATCACATGAAACATCCCAAGCAAGAACCCCTCAGCCTAGC
Organism: Neotragus pygmaeus; assembly: GCA_006410875.1. Classification (NCBI taxonomy): domain Eukaryota; kingdom Metazoa; phylum Chordata; class Mammalia; order Artiodactyla; family Bovidae; genus Neotragus; species Neotragus pygmaeus. The sequence continues at coordinate 1,447,473 of SJYV01038068.1, read as the reverse complement.
CAACCAACAGAACTTGAAGAGATGAAATGAAATTGTTCTCAACCCAATAAGTCTGGATTGGTTCCTTTTTTATTATTATTTGTTTTGGCCACCCTGCACCACATGTGGGATCTTAGTTCCCTGACCAGAGATGAAACCTATGTCCCCTGCATTGGAAGTGTGGAATCTTAACTGCTGGACCAACAGGAAGGTCCCCTGGGTTGGCTTCTTTACAAGCAATAGGTAACTGAAAAATTAGGTATGTACAACATAAATATTCCAAACCTTCTGGTTCTTTTGTGCACAAACAACTTCTTTTACTGGTGACAAATGAAAAATCTGACACATCCTATGACCAAAATGTCAAAACAGATCATTTCTATAAGGGTCATTCAGTTCAGTTCAGTTCAGTTCAGTTCACTCACTCAGTCGTGTGAGTGACCCTTGCAACACGCCAGGCCTCCCTGTTCATCACCATCTCTCGGAGTTCACTCAGACTCATGTCCATCAAGTCCGTGATGCCATCCAGCCATCTCATCCTCGGTCATCCCCTTCTCCTCCTGCCCCCAATAGGAAGGAAAAAAAAAAAAAAGTGGAGAGAAAGACATTCTCAGTCAGTCAGTTCAGTTGCTCAGTCATTCTACCATATATCAAAAGAACTTATGACATTGTGATCTATTTCTAGGATAGCAATGAAAATGGGGCAACTAAATATTTAGGTTAAAGAACAAGTGATCCAAAAGGACTTGGAGCTGGCGTGGACATGGGGGAGCCAGCACTAAATGAGGATGAAATGATTATACCGTAGACTCCAAGCGCTCACTCTGGCCCACTTACAAGAAATTTCCCCCAGATGCCTTTCAGATTACAAACCCAGCAAATCGTGCTACATCAAAGAAGTTCCTAAATTATGTAGAAGTCTAGATGATATCAGAAAGCTAAACTAAAGGGATCACTATGGAAAAATAGTTGCTAGGCGGTGTAAGGAAAGGAAGTAAGCTTAGCAGCCATGGGCATCGGTGCAGGAAATGGGGTCTTGAGCCTCCCTAGCTCTCCACCTGGCAGAGCTTCCTCTCCCACCAAACACTGGTACTATCATACATTGCCATTTCTTGTTATACATCCTCTCTCACTCGGGTGCCTGAGTCTTCTCTCATTGACACCCATGTATCATCTATGTTCTCAGACATTTCTAATATCAGCAGTACATATCCAGTCCAGTAAAAGTACTTTACTATAAATGTAAATACATGATTTGATTCTGTAACTTTGCATAGTGCCATAGTTAAAAGGCAAGTTCTAGTGTCACACCACCCTCAAATTGAAACCATGCTCTGACACTGATGAGCTATGAGAATGCAGATAAGTTATTTCACTTCCCTGAACCTCAGTTTCCCCACTGGTAGAATGAGTATAACAATGGTGCCTAGAAAATGGGATGATGACTGAGTCTATTTAATGCATGAAGAGTGCTTGGAACATTGAACATACTGAAGTCTCAAGGATTATATTATCCTTGAGAAATGATATAGGTTTTTTCCCCTTCTTCTCCCTCTTCCTAGGATTTGTACATACAGAACTAAAATTGCTGAAGGAGACAGAGGCACTCTCCAGCTTAAATTCCCCACAGGATGGTTAGCTGTGGTCTGGAAGAAATTTTATTATTTTACAAGTACTTTATCATCCCAACTCTGTGAAGGTAACTTTTCATTCCTCCCTTCACCCACACCACCCTCAGCCTCCTTAGAGGTAACACGGAGGCAGAGAGAGCAGGAGAACTGACAAGGACAAGAGAGACTCTGCGGATGGAGAAACAAGGAGGGGATGAGCAGCACAGAAGGTCCTGGGATGGGTGAGGGAGAAGACAGAGAGTCAGATAAGAAGTCCCTCTACTCCATGATCAGAACGCTGGACTGGGGACTCTGCCAAGGAGGCAATTGGTTGGAGACAAAATCCATAGGACAGAGCAGACAAGCCACCCAGATCTCTAGCTGCCCTGGAAAACTTCAAAATAGTTCAGAAATTATTATTTAAATCCCCAAATACAAGACATCTTGGGTCTTACAATGGCTAATAGCAAGACCAAGGGCATACTGCACACATCTTGCACACGGAGATAGTACATTGCTGTATTTTCTACACAGAGTAAAGCACAACACAGAAAAACTGTTTTCCAGACTACAGATCCTAATTTGAAGGAGAACCAGGAAATACTATCAATAGCCATATAGGCCCCAGTAAAGAAACATTCCTAAAGCACTCTCTTCTGCAGCCGCCTGGTGCCCAGTTAAGCCAACAGCATTCTTAGGAGCCACCTTCTCTCGTCCATGCCAGCCCAGTGTTCTCAGTCATTCCCACCACCCAGCTTCAGGCCACACACACCTGGGGAAACCCTGTCTGAGAGGAGCGGTGGAGAAGCTGTGGGCACGGGCTCCTCCTCCATTGCCAGCCGTTGCTCGTCACAACTGTTGTGAATACGTTCTGTGGTTTTGCTCTGCTCCCTTGGTTTATAATCAATGGATTAGGCAACACAAGCTGCCATGACAAAATACCATAGACTAGAGTGGCTTAACAACAGAAATTCATTTTCTCATAGTTGTAGAGGCTAAAAGTCCCAGATCAAAGCGTCAGCCTCTTCAATTCCTAGTGCGAACTCTCTTTCTGATTTGCAGATGGCACCTTCTTACAGCATCCTCACAGGACAGAGAGAAATATCTGTTTCTCTTCATCTTATAAAATCACAATCCTATCAGATCAGGGCCCCACTATCTTGACCTAATTTTCCTCCGAAAAACCCCATGTCCAGTTACAGTGGCACTAGGTAATGCAACACATGAATTTGAGAGGGTGAAAAATCTATTCCATAGCACTCAGATCGGCAGGATGTCTGCCTTTCCCTGGGCCCCTTTCTCTGGCTCTTCCCATGATGTATCCATGCCTCCTTGCCTCTCTAGGGTGCTAGGCCCTTGACCATCAAAAAAGCAAACAGAGAAATTAAAGACTGTTTATCAATAAAATTAGATTCCTGGGACAATCATTTGACATCACCAATGACTTCCACATTTTGTTTCAGTTGACTCTCTCAACAGGTGTTCTTAACCTCTTTTTCCTAAATGAAGAAACTAAGAACAAGAGAGGATGAGTGCTTGGCCAAGTTAAACAGCCAGCAAGTAGCAGAGTTGAACTCAGGCTACATCTGCTGAAGACCAATGTCTAGATAATCCACAAAGTGGCATCTATGAAATTAAAAAATGCTTGCTTCTGGAAGAAAAGCTATGATGAACCTAGAACCTGTTATACACAGTGAAGTGAGAGAGAAAGAGAAAGATAAATATCATATTCTAATGCACATATACAGAATCCAGAAAAATGGTTCTGAAGAATTTATTTAGAGGGCAACAATGGAGAAACAGACATAGAGAATAGACTATGGACATGGGGAGAGGGGAGGAGAGGGTGAGATGTATGGAAAGAATAACATGGATACTTACATTACCATAGGGCTGTGTGGGGCCACCCAAGATGGAAGAGTCATGGTTGAGAGTTCTGACAAAACGTGGTCCACTGGAGAAGGGAATGGCAAACCACTTCAGTGTTCTTGCCTTGAGAACCCCATGAACGGCATGAAAAGGCAAAAAGATAGGACACGGAAAGATGAACTCCCCAGGTTGGTAGGTTCCCAATATGTTACTGGAGATAAGCGGAGAATAGCTCCAGAAAAAATGAAGGGAAGGAGCCAAAGCAAAAACAACACACAGTTGTGGGTGTGACTGGTGATGGAAGCAAGGTCCGATGCTATAAAGAGCAACATTGCATAGGAACCTCGAATATTACATCCATGAATCAAGGCAAATTGGACGTGGACATACAGGAGATGGCAAGAGTGAACGTTGACTGATGTCAAACTAAAATGGACTGGAACGGGTGAATTAACTCAGATAACCACTACTGTGGGCAGGAATCCCTCAAAAGAAATGGAGTAGCCATCATGGTCAACAAAAGAGTCTGAAATGNTTTCCCAATTAAAAAAAAAAAAAGAAGAAGTATAGTTAATTTACAACGTTGTGCCACTTTCTGCTGTATAGCAAAATGACTCAGTTATACACCCAAACACATTCTTTTGTTGTATTCTTTCCCATTATAGTTTAATCACAGGATACTGAATATACTTCCCTGTGCTATGTATTAGGACTCTGTTGTTTATCCATTATAAATGTAACAGTTTGCATCTACCAACCCCAAACTCCCAGTCCATCCCTCTTCCCCCGCTCCCATTGGTAGCTACAGATCTGGTGTCTATGAGTCTGTTTCTGTTTTGTACATGGGTTCCTTTGTGACATATTGTAAATTCTAGATATGGTGTTTGTTTTTCTCTTTCTGACTTATTCCGCTTAATCTGATAATCTCTGGTTGCATCCATGTTGCTACAGGTGGCATGGTTTAGTCCTTTTTTACGGCTGTGTAGTGTTCCGTTGTAAATATGCACCATACCTTCTTTACCCATTCCTCTGTCAGTGGACAGTCGGGTTGCTTCCCTGCTGTGGCTTTTGCAGATAGGGCTCTGTGAACAGGGGGTGCATGTAGCTTTTTGAATTATGGTTTTGTCCAGGTATACTCCCTGGAATGGGATGGCTGGATCATATGGTAATTTTATTTTCAGTTTTCTGAGGAACCTCCATATTGTTCTCCATAGTGGCTGCCCCAACTTACATTCCCAACAGTTTAAGAGGGTTCCCTTTTCTCCACACCTTCTCCAGCATTTGTTATCTGTAGACTTTTTAATAATGGCCTTTCTGACAGGTCACAGGTGGTACCTTTGTTGTTTTTTTTTTTAATCATCTTTTTTCCCACATCCAAGCTTACACTCCTGGAGGCCGGTGCTCCTGTCTGTTCTGTTTAGTGCTTGGCACAAAATAGATACTTGAAAATTATCTGTTGCAAGAAAACATAAATAGAAAATTAAGGTTTAATTTGGGAAGGTAGACTTTTGCGTGTGGGCATAGCTGTACTTCTCCCCCTTCCCTCCCTCCCTCCCGTCCTGCTTTCTTTCCTTCTTTCCTTCCTCTCTCTCACCTGTCACTTTAAGGCTCGAAGAAAGTATCTGTGCTCACTGCACAGACACAAGTTGTTCTCTCCCTGCTGTGGAGTGCGGTTTTGTCTCGTTTTGCACTTCACTCTGTCTCTGAGCTGCAGAGAGGCCAGGCGGTCAGTTCTCAGTCCTGCTGGGCCACCTCTCCCGGGAGAACAGGCAGTAGAAGGGAACTAGGCCTGCATTTAGGGTGCTCAGAAGCTGCTGACGCCGGATTGCTCAGAGGCCCTCCCAAGAACCCGTGGAGGAAGGCATTACCTCCACCTCTGCATTTGAGTGGAAGAGGTTCTGTACATCCAGGAATGGAGGGCCAGTGTGTAGATATGTCCATGCAGTCCTGTGCATCAGAAAGACTTAGGACGGCATACGTTGTGAAAGTCCTACTTCCTCCCTTTAAACCCCATTAAAACATGAAAAGGGCTCAGAAACATAATTTGGTCACTGGATGATAATGGCTGTGTTTGGGCTCACCAGCTGGAGAAATACAGGAAGGTTGGACTGAGATGATAGGCAGTGGGTGGAGGAGGCTACTGGGAAATGCTTCAGATAAACGTTTCTGGGATAAAATCCTGAACCAAGGGAATGACAGTGGGAACAGAGAGGAAAAGACTGATCTGACTGTTGATAATGTATTTAATGTTCAATGATTAAATGTTATCTTTATTTATGTACAATCCATACTTCACCTACTGCTGAGAAGGATTTGAAGGGGATGACTAGTTGAAGGTGAGGGATGAGTTAAGAATGACCCTAACTCCCCAAGCCTGAGTGATGAGGAAAAGAAGGGTATTCCCACCTGAGGCAGGAAGGGCTGGGAGGAGAAAATACTTGTGAGCAGACAATGACATGTTCAGTTTTGGATTTGTCACTCTTGAGGTGATGACGCATATTCAGATAGAAGAGTCTCCTAGACTATTGTAAACAACTTACTCAAAGAACCCCTGCCATTCATAGGCAGGGTGCCTGAAAAAGAAATATATGTGATGAGCAGATAAATAGGAACCCCATAGCTTGTAGCTGTAGCCATTGTTTGTAAGTGTAGTATCTTTGCTCTAAAGGAGTGGTAATTTTGATTATCATATGTTTGCACATGCATGTACCCTTTCCCCCCCAAACACACATTCCGAGAAGTCTGTTTCCTGTGGTTGCATCCTCGGATCTTGAAACTATACCAAATTGCTGGAAGTTTTGCTTTCCTGTATCCTGGGAGAGCCTTTCTTCTGTTTGCTTCATATGGTCCCTCCACTCTCATTCTCCAATAGGAACCCCCGTGTGTTGTCCTGAGATCTCTTCCTTATTTTTTGAATAGAAGGACTGCATTTCCCACAGCCTCAAGTAACTTTTCTTCAGCTCTCCTTCATCTGAGAGAAGCTTATAGTGTTTTCCTTGGAAAACCACATGAAACAAGGTGTGGTAGGTAAGATGGGTAAGGTGGGAACTCTGCAAATGGGCACCAAGTTAGGACTTAGAAGCAGAGGAATGAGGTTACAGCTGGAAATATCCAACGTTGCTGATGGGTGAAAATATGATTGGCCAATGCACCCTCCTTAAATGCTCACAAGTGGAAGGGCATGGATTTATTACCTCATTTCTAGAACTGATTATTTCATAGAATCCACACCAAGATTTTATTACTTTCTATAGTGTGTGTCAAAATTCATAGTATATTTAATTTTCACCAGTATCTAAATCTTAAACTCTCTTTGATTCAATGGGGCCCAAGAAAAAGATATTTTTCTTTTTTTGTTTCGAAGTTGTTAGAAACAAAATTTTTTAAAATTGTGCAAGCCAAACATTCACAAACAGAAAGATAGACATTAATGAGTAGAATCTGTTATCTTATCCCTCCCTTGAATTCCATTCCTTTCAGGAGGTAGCTGGTAAACAGTGTAATATATAGCTTTCTATGCCAACATCTGCTGGATCATGGAAAAAGCAAGAGAGTTGCAGAAAAACATCTATTTCTGCTTTATTGANCAACCCACTCCAGTATTCTTGCCTAGAGAATCCCATGGACAGAGGAGCCTGGTGGGCTACAGTCCATAGGTTGCAGAGTTGGATACAACTGAAGCAACTTTTACTCCAATCCCAAAGAAAAGCAATGCCAAAGAATGTTCAAACTACCACACAGTTGCACTCATCTCACACACTAGTAAAGTAACGCTCAAAATTCTCCAGGCTTCAGCAGTATATGAACCATGAACTTCCAGATGTGCAAGCTGGTTTTAGAAAAGGCAGAGGAACCAGAGATCAAATTGCCAACATCCGTTGGATCATGGAAAAAGCAAGAGAGTTCCAGAAAAACATCTATTTCTGCTTTATTGACTATGCCAAAGCCTTTGACTGTGTGGATCACAATCAACTATGGAAAATTCTGAAAGAGATGGGAATACCAGACCACCTGACCTGGTTCTGGAATACCAGAATCCACCTGCTGATGCAGAAGACATAAGAAACATAAGTTTGATCCCTGGGTCAAAGGAAATGGCAATCTACTCCAGTATCCTTGCCTGGAAAATCCCATGGACAGAGGAGCCTGGCAGGCTACAGTCCCTGGGGTCTCTTGAGAAANCCACCTGCTGATGCAGAAGACATAAGAAACATAAGTTTGATCCCTGGGTCAAAGGAAATGGCAATCTGCTCCAGTATCCTTGCCTGGAAAATCCCATGGACAGAGGAGCCTGGCAGGCTACAGTCCCTGGGGTCTCTTGAGAAACCTGTATGCAGGTCAGGAAGCAACAGTTAGAACTGGACATGGAGCAACAGATTGTTTCCAAATAGGAAAAGGAGTACGTCAAGGCTGTATATTGTCACCCTGCTTATTNTACTCACAGTGATGGGGACATGTCAAAACAACACAGAAATCAGACATAAATTAATGTTGAGGTTTGACAGAAAACAACAAAATTCTGTAAAGCAATTATCCTTTGATTAAAAAATAAATAAAGTTTTAAAATAAAAAACACAGGAGACAACCTGAAAGAGCTCTGAATAGCCAAAGCTAGAATAACTGGAGAAACAAAACAAATAACAATGTATGCCTGCTCAGTCACTTTAGTGACTTTAGCCACTTTAGTTCATGTTCAACTCTTTGTAACCCTATGACAGTAACCCACCAGCCTCCTCTGTCCATGAAATTCTCCAGGCAAGAATACTGAAGTGGATTGCCATTCTCTTCTCCAGGGGATCTTTCTGACTCAAGGTTTGAATCCATGTCTCTTGCATCTCCTGCATTGACAGATGGGTTCTGTACCACTCGAGCCACCTGGGAAGCCCCTTAAATAATAATAGTATTGGTTATAACCCTGGAACTACACAAGAATTAATAAATATACGTGAGCCCGTAGTGATACAAATAAATAAATGGGGGAGAAGGGACCAATCTTCCTTACAGAAGAATTCCAAATAATAAATGTAAAAGTAATGAGAGAAATGGAAAATTACCATTAGAACACCACAGTAATCACTGCCACAGACAAGATCTGCTAATGAACACTAAAACTAGAAAGTGAAATATTAAGGAGAAACAAGATGTGTGTATAGCCTCAAATATCTTTCTGTATTAATTATTCGCCACTTACTGTGGTGGTTTTAACATATGTCCACAAATGTTTTGATACTCCTCTCTCCAGGAAGTGAGACAAGTCCCCTCCCTTTGAGTACAGGCTGGACTTGATGAACTACTTCTACAATCAATTCAGGCTGCTATAACAGAACATCATAGACTGAGTGGACTATAAACAATGGAAGTATCTTTCTCACAGTTCTACAGGCTGGCAAGTTCAAGATCAAGGTGCTGGCAGAGTTGGTGTCTGGTGAGAGCTTGCTTCCTGGTCCATGAACAGCTAAGTGCTTGCTATGTCCCACATAGCAAAATGAACAAGCGAGCTCTAGAGTCTCTTTTTTATTTACAAGGGCAGTAATCGCACTTATGGCAGAAAGTGAAGAGGACCTAAAAAGCCTCTTGATGAAAGTGAAAGAGGAGAGTGAAAAAGTTGGCTTAAAGCTCAACATTCAGAAAACAAAGATCATGGCATCTGGTCCCATCACTTCATGGCAAATAGATGGGGAAACAGTGTCAGACTTCATTTTTGGGGGGGCTCCAAAATCACTGCAGATGGTGAATGCAGCCATGAAATTAAAAGACACTCACTCCTTGGGAGGAAAGTTATGACCAACCTAGATAGCATATTCAAAAGCAGAGACATTACTTTGCCAACAAGGTCCGTCTAGTCAAGGCTATGGTTTTTTCAGTGGTCATGTATGGATGTAAGAGTTGTGAGAGTTGTGGAGAAAGCTGAGCAATGAAGAATTGATGCTTTTGAACTGTGGTGTTGGAGAAGACTCTTGAGTGTGCAGCCGGTCCTTTCTAAAGGAGATCAGTCCTGGCTGTTCATTGGAAGGACTGATGCTAAAGCTGAAACTCCAATACTTTGGCCACCTCATGCGAAGAGTTGACTCACTGGAAAAGACGCTGAGGCTGGGAGGGATTGGGGGCAGGAGGAGAAGGGGAGGACAGAGGATGAGATGGCTGGATGGCATCACCGACTCGATGGACATGGGTTTGGGTGAACTCCGGGAGTTGGTGATGGACAGGGAGGTCTGGCATGCTGCGATTCATGGGGTCACAAAGAGTGGGACACGACTGAGTGACTGAACTGAATCTCACTCCTGAGACCCTCATGGCTGAATCACTTTCCAAAGGCCCTACCTCCTAATACCTTGGAGATTAGGAGTCCGGCACAAGGAGGAGGCAGGGGAGGGCAGGGAGACACAAACATTCAGTCCATAACAAATGGAGTATGAAAAGGGAAAAACAGTAACATCGCGGCAAAGTCATTTAACAGCACCCACCTTAACTCATCTGTCAAACATTCAGATCGCCCTTAGGAAGTCACGGGGTTCCCATGTATCCCTCAATATGACGCACTGAGAGGGTACTTCAGCTCTGTGGTGTTCTTCCCCCGAATCCATAATCCCAGTCTAATGATGAGAAAATATCAGATAAACCCAAACAGAGGGACGTTCTACAAATATCTGACTCACACTCTCCTAGGGTGTCAAGTGCATGGGAACAAGGAAAGACTGAGAAACTGTCACAAATTGGAGGAGAAGATGTGATAACTAAATGGAGTGTGGGATCCTGAATTCCGTCCTGGAACAGAAAAAGATGTACATGAATAAACGGCTGAAATGTAAATAGAACTATGGTTTTGTTTAAAAAACAAAACAAAACACCTTCCAGTGCCTAAACAGCAAAGTACAAACTCCTGGGCCGGCCACACGAGACCCTCTGAACGCAGCGCAGCTGCCTCTTCTGCCTCCCTTGCCCCTTCGCACTTTGCTCTCTGCTCACACTAGAGCGATGGCCCCGAGGGGGCTGAGCCAGTTGCACCTTCTCATTTCTTATTTCTCCCTCTGCCCAGAATGCCTTCTCCCTCTGCTCCACACGGCTCCTCATCTGTTTCCCTGATAACTGTCTCTTTAAAGTTCAGTCCAAACATTTCTTCCCTGGCAAATTTTGTTTCTGACTTCCCCTGCACTCCAGCGCTCGGTCTCTCCTCGCTGCCCTCTTTCACTTTCAGTGGCACCAGGAACACCATAGCTATTTTATTCGCATCTGCAGCACTTTGAAAGTGTTAGTCACTCAGTCATATCCAACTCTTTGAGATACCCGCCAGGCTTCTCTGTCCATGGAATTCTCTAGGCAAGAATACTGGAGTGGGTTGCCATTCCCTTCTCCGGGGGATCCTTTCATCCCAGGGATCAAACCCAGGTCTTCTGCACTGCAGGCAGATTCTTTACAGTCTGAGCCATCAACACTGTAGTGCTCTTTAAATGACTTATATCTTTCCCTCATAGATAACAAAGTTCTTGAGGGAAACCTGATCTTATTGACCTTTTATAGCATCAGAGGCTGGCACATGCTTTATACATATTAAATGAATTAATGATAAATAAAGAAATGAATTAATGAATAAGTGAGTAATGAAAAAACCCACACTAGAAATCTGTTGGCTAGAAATAATAAATGTGTAAATTCATCTCAGCTATACAGACATGTTTGAAGAAAATTTTCACTCAGAATTTCAAAGTGCTTTGTAGGAATTCATAAAGCAACTTTTTCCCCACAGAATAATATGCTTATCATAAAGCAACTCTTAAAACACATCTTAAGGTCAGCAGACATCCTGGTCAGTGGAGAGCCAAGGCCTTCCACCAATGAGCCTATGTCACGGAAAACCCAGGTTCTGGACCTCCCCTCTGGACACTCTCATCCCCAGTGACTTGGTCAGCTCAGTTAAAATAGCCCCACACAGAGCCACATGGGTCCTCTTTCAAATGCATGGCCTTTATTTCAGTCAAAACTGAACTTTGAAGTTATATACCTTTCAAAACTCTCCCAGGTCAACCAAGTTGTTTCTTATCACACTTGAAAAGCAAAAACTCCTTTTCTGTGGCATCTTTCACCAAACTCCTCATATGAACTTTTAGTTCAACACCATTTACCTGGGCATCTCTATAAATTTTGTATTCATTCTCCCAGGATAGTGTCTGAAATCAGGCAAGGGTTCTGCAGAGATGAAAATCACTAAGTATATGTTAGACCAGAAAGAAGATAAGATTCTCTGATGTGATTATAACCAATAGATTTACCTATTAAATATCTATTGCACGTGCACATATAAAGCATTGTGCTAAAACTATGGTAGCTGGGCAAAGGTTTAACATATTGTCTCTGCCATGAAAGGACAAAAGATTCAGAGATGAACACCATCCACAGCCCTTTAATACATGACTAGCCCTACAAAAAATATTGATAAACTTCAGTATCAGAGATCCCCATCTCTCCCTTCCCAGAGGATGCTCAACAACAAAGCTAGAACCAGGGCACCATCTTGATTGATTGTAGGAAACGTCAACAACAACAGTTCTTACCTATGACCAAGACTCAGAACTTAAAATGTGTCCCCCAGCTCCAGTCTGGCATCAAATAACTGGTTTTCCAACCCACTTCTCTCCCACCACCTCAGAAACAGGGAGCTCTTCTCTCATTGGCTAATTTCCTTAGGATGTAGGCAGAGGAGAGGATGACTGATTACTACTAATATAGGTTCAACTACCTTCTGCTTTATTGACTGCAGATTGAAAGCCTTTGACTGTTTGGATCACAACAAATTGGAAAATTCTTCAAGAGACAGGAATACCTTATCTGCCTCCTGAGAAATTTGTATGCAGGTCAAGAAACAACAGTTAGAATCAAACTTGGAACAACAGACTGGTACCAAATCGGGAAAGGAGTACATCAAGGCTGTATATTGTCACCCTACTTGTTTAAATTATATGCAGAGGACATCATGTGAAATGTTGGGCTGGATGAAGCCCATGCTGGAATCAAGATTGCCTCAGATATGCAGATGACACCACCCTTATGGTAGAAAGTGAACAACTGAAGAGCCTCTTGATGAAAGTGAAAGAAGAGAGTGGAAAAAGCTGGCTTAAAACTCAACATTCAGAAAAATGAAGATCACCTCATCCAGTCCCATCACTCCATGGCAAATAGAAGGGGAAACAATGGAAATAGTAACAGACTTTATTTTCTTGGGCTCCCAAATCACTGCAGATGGTGACTACAGCCATGAAATTAAAAGATGCTTGCTCCTTGGAAGAAAAGTTATGATCAACCTAGACAGAATATTAAAAAGCAGAGACATTACTTTGCCAACAAATCTCCACCTAGTCAAAGCTATGGTTTTTCCAGTAGTCATGTATGGATGTGAGAGTTGGACCATAAAGAAAGCTGAGCACAGAAGAATCAATACTTTTGAACTGTGGTGTTGGAGAAGACTCTAGAGAGTCCCTTGGACTGCAAGGAGATCAAACCAGTCAATCCTAAAGGAAATCAGTCTTGAATATTCATTGGAAGGACTGATGCTGAAGCTGAAAACCCAATACTTTGGCCACCTGATGGGAAGAATTGTTTCCTTGGAAAAGACCCTGATGCTGGGAAAGATTGAAGGCAAGAAGAGAAGGGGACAACAGAGGATGAGATGGTTGGATGGCATAACTGATTCAATGGACATGAATTTGAGCAAGCTCCAGGAGATGTGAAGGACAGAGAAGCCTGGCATGCTGCAGTCCATGGGGTTGCAAAGAATAGGACACAACTGAGCAACTGAACTGAACAGCTACCTTATCTAACTCAGGAGGAAAAAGTTTAATAAGTCGGAACAATCTTCCAGTTGGATCCCTCCAGTTGAGTCAACTCCATTCCTGTAATCACCATTACAAAGTTATCTTTTGACTCAAGAGGTCTTTTTTTTTTTTTTTTTACTTTATTTTACTTTACAATACTCTATTGGCTTTGCCATACATTGACATGAATCCACCACAGGTGTACACAAGCTCCCAATCCTGAATCCCCCTCCCACCTCCCACCCCACAACGTCTCGAGGTCTTTTAAACCAACACGTGATCACTGTCTACTGTCTGAATTGTCAACTTAATGATCCTGACATCTGTCTTATCCAAATAGAAGAGAAAAAAATACACATGGAAAGGGAGTTTTTTCCAGGAAAGCAATAGAGAAGTTGAGACTTCAGTTTAGCTTTGAAGAGCTAATCGAATTAAAATGGGGCTAAGAAGAACAAATATTCCAGGCAGGCAGCGCAAAGACAGAGGCAGGAATGCTTAGGGTGAGTTCATTTTACTCCTCATCTTGCTGAAGCAGAGCTGTGTGTCAGAGCAATGGGAGATGTGTTTAGAAAGTCAGGTTGATGGTAAATGTGAAAGGTCTGCAGTATCAGGAGAGAGAGATTCCTCTGTAGATGTGGGGGCAGAAGGGTGGGAGTCACTTATGATCTGTGTTCAGAGGATGTATATTTTAGAAGCAACATCTTAGGAGACCAAAATATGCTAGCTGGATTGGTGAAGCCCCTAGTCATGTGTGCACGCTAAGTTGCTTCAGTCGTGTCCGACTCTTTGCAACGCTATGGACCATAGCCCACCAGGCTCCTCTGTTCATGGGATTCTCCAGGCAAGGACACTGGAGTGGGTCCCCGTGCCCTCCTCCAGGGGATCTTCCCGACCCAGGCATTGAACCCATGTCTCTTACATCCACTTGCTTTGGTAGGTGGGTTCTTTACCACTAGTGCCATCTGGGAAGCCTGAAGACCCTAGAGGCCAGAGGAAAGTAATAGAGACCTTATCTTAAGAATAGTTGAAATAGAAAGATATGTGAAAAAAATCCTGTGAATAAAAAATCAACAGGACCGAAAACTGGGTGTGGAGAGAAAAGAAACAAGGCGACTCTCAAAGTAACACGCAGAAATAGCCATGCAGCCTAAGAGAAGGCCCAAGACTCTGAAGCCAACTGCCTGGGTTCCAATTCTGTCTCTCACGCTTATTCACTGTGTGACATTAGGAAAATTACTTAGCCATCCTGTACCTCAGTTTCATCATTCATAACATGAGGATGATAATAACATCTACCTCATAAGGTTGTTGTGATATTAACTGAACTGAAATACGTAAAACAGTTAGAATAGTACCTGGTACCCAGCAAACAGTGGCACAGTTAGATGCTGTTGGTGGTGCTGTGGTTATTACAGAAATACGAAGGCTATTAGCAATAGGGATAAAAACTAAATCCCTTCAGAAATTGCTCTGGGGAGAATAGAAAGGTAAACTTGGAACTGGAATATATTACAGTAAGTTGTTTTTACCATTTAATGGTGAGTCATATTTGCCATTAGGGTATGAAGTCCCCCTTTCCTCTGCCTTACCCTCAACTACATATTTCCCCAGCTACCCTCGTGTGTCCAGGCCTCCTAACAGATGCACCCCAAAGTCTCCAACCTTGGGCTTTTTAATGGAAATGAAGTTTCACTGGGGATACTTACTGGTTGAAAGGGGATTTTAAAATCATTTTGAAATAGAGGAGTATTGTTCTGAATGCAGAAGCCTCCAAGAGAGACACCTTCCAGAGGACATTGCTCTGAATATTATATAACCAGGGCATCTAAGGATGAAAATCAATCCCAGGAACATGTGCCCCTCATCCTGCCCCAGACAAGGGCATTGCCAAAGCTCTCTGTCACCATTTTCCCAACTGCAAACCAAGGCTAAAAATATTACTCTAATAGGAACTGTACTTGTTGGAGAGAAAAGAAACAAGGGAAAAAGGAGTAAATAATTTAAAAAGAGAGAGAGAGAGAGAGAGAGAGAGAGAGAGAGAACACATAGGGAGTGGTGGGTTGCAGCTCCTAAATACTTATTACAAGGAAGAAATCGGGAATTAAGAACATTGTCCTTGGTTTCTTCTCCGCAACTGAGCCACGATTGGACCTGGAACAAATTTCTCAGTCTTTATTTAGTTTACCCTGGATTATTGGGAAGACCTCCCAACAATTAGAAAGTTGTGAGACTTCCCTAATGTCTGATTCTCTGCAGTCCTTAAAGTGAAAAGCAAGTTGAGTAAAAGCATCATTTTCATTCATCCGGTTTTCATTTTCTCAATACAGCAGTGATGAAAGTGAAGTGAAAGTGTCAGTCGGGCCAGTCGCTCAGTCTTGTCCAACTCTTTGCCACCCCCGTGGACTGTAGCCCGCCAGGCTCCTCTATCCATGAAATTCTCCATGCAAGAATACTAGAGTAGGTAGCCATTTCCTTCTCCAGGGGATCTTCTCTACCCAAGGACTGAATGTAATCACTATTAACATAACATCCAAGAAGCTCTAGGCACATGACAGACGCCATTATTACTCTCAATGTTTTTGCTATTTTTGTCACCATTAGCAGAGCCAGTTGGGCCCAATATATTAACCACCAAATAACCTCCCCACTTTAGACAAAAACCTTGCAATTGCAATTTTTAAAGGCTTCAAAGTGAAATATTTTCATCCAACAGTTGGAGGAAAGAGAGAACTGAAGTCTGAGGCAGCTTGACTTGTTTCTTAAATGGAGGCATCACAGCTCAAGGTAAATGCAGACTCATTATCATCTGATGGATGACCAAACTTATCAGGCATGCACAGCTTCTTCCTAGTGCATGCAGTCATGCCTCTGGCTTTGGCCTCCCATAGACTTTCCTAGGAAGGTTTATAAGGCCCCTCATTTCCAGACTCAGTTCCACCGCAATTCTCGAGCCAGTTCTGCCTAGCGTTATAAGTGCATCAACTGTCTCAGCATATCCTGCTGCTCCAGCATCACCATGGGCCAGCCACAGGCCCAGTCGTGACTGCTGGGAGTCCAAGTTCTCCCTAAATCCTTTTCCTGATCATGAAAACACACTCGGTCCCTTAATTCCTATAAACTCCTTGGGGTCAGCTTTGTCTGAGTTACAGCTCTCTGATCAAGTCCTGAGACTCTCGTCACGTGGGTGTAATCCATAAAGCCCATAACTCTACCTGAGAGGCCTGCTTGTCCAGACACAGACTGGACAGTGGACATCTTATCAGTGACTTATGGGGATATGTGACCAGCCTCCACAGGGTTGCTCTGTGCCCTGTATCATTTCTCTGTAAACTTGTCACAACCCTAGAGTAGAAAGAATCCGAAAACGACTGAGAATAACTTTCCTACTAGCCCAGGGGTTCTACGAATGACACCATTTTAGAAAATAAAATAATTTATATGCACTTCTGAGTTTGAGCCCGAGGCTCATGCTCCCTCCTCACCCTTTTGCCAGCATCCATCCCCCTGGGACTGGCCCACATCTCTACCTCCTGTGTGCATTCTCGTGCCAATACACGGACCTCTCAGATGACAGTGAGTACCGTCTGACTCCATGTTTGAACTGTCACCTGCAGTAGCTGCTCCATATACCACGTGTACGCATGCTTAGTCACTCAGTCATGTCCAACTCTGCGGCTCCATAGACTGTAACCCGCCAGGCTCCTCTGACCTTGGGATTGCCCAGGCAAGAATACTGGCATGAGTAGCCATTCCTTTCTCCAGGGGATCTTCCCAACCCAGAGATCAAACCCAGGTCTCCCACATCGTTGTACCAAAGCGCTTTCTCTGCCATCCCTTCCATTTTTGTAGGACCAATCCAACCTTCTCACCACTAGATTTTTTCCCTAAAACCCCAGGATAGTCTTTCCAAACCAAGGGACCTCTCCTCAGGAAAAAGCACATATTCATATACACAGGGAAATATATTTTGGCCACAGAGGTTCATTGACCCATCAGAGGCCAGTGCCTGAGTCCCTGATTAAGCACTGCTACCTTCAGTTACATAGCTCAGTACATGCTCAGTTTATCTCACTTAGCAACTGAGAAGGAGAGTGGACACTCCCAGCTCCAAGTCACTGATGGTAATGTTAGATGCTGCGAGGAAGACATTCAGGTTAACTCCACCAAAGAGTGACCTCTTCTGAGCATCCCTCTAGAATATTCATGTGTAAAATTTATGGCTTACCTTTAAAATTAGATAATACATGTCATTTAAATATATATATACTAGTTCTGCAATAATCCATCAAAAACAGGCTTCAATGGAAGAAAATGAGTCTAGAATTCCAACTGGGACTTTCAAGAATACCCAAGCCATGGGAACAGGGACCTCCTCAGCCCATTGGGCCCCCTTCAAGTCTTAAGGCAGAGTTGGGATGGGAATGTCTCAGTATTAAGTCACTGATTATGGCTTTTGTGGCCTGGTTCAGAGGTTCTAGAAATGCAACTATGCCAACAAACAGCTGAGACCCAGAAACTAGACCCTTTCCTCTTCCTCTTATCTTCATAAGGGTTCTAATCATAAAGGTTCTTCATAGGGAAGAGGTAAGGATGGGATGAAATCCACATTGTTTTGCTTCTTTCCCCTCTTGCCAATAATCCCTTCCATCAGCAGTTACAGAACCAAAGCTAAGACTGGGAAGAGAATGTATTGTAAAAATTTTCACTTCTTTTTTATTGACATAGAATCATGAAATCAACATTGGATAGATCCTTTGGTCTCTGAATAAATCACCCTCATTTTGTAGGTTCTCCGAGAATGAAGACTCCCTGAGATCTGAGCCAGTATTTTATGCCCTTGACATTCACTCATTCAACAAATATTTACTGTGCATGTGCTATATTTCAAGTCCTATCCCAGACATCAGGGTTACAACAGGGATCTGCAGAGAGCCTACTCTTAGTCTCAGTGAACTAGAAAAATCAGCAATGGAAATGGAACATCTGTGAGGCAGGAGAAGGTAGACCTCTCCCCTGGGTGGACCCAACCTGGATAAGAAGTTCTTCCTTGCATTTAGCCGAAATCCCTCTGGTACCATTCGACCCCCTTTCTCCTTGACACAAATAGAATAGAGACGAAATGACCATCTCTCTTGTCAATACCATCATAAAATGGTTACACTCATGAAATCATCGCTGATTCCTCTCTTGCTTAAACAGTTTCAGTTCCCTTCACAGTGCCTCACAGGACATATTTCCTTGCCTTTAATAATAACTTTGCTCGCATTGGTGCAGACCTTTCTCATTTGTAAGGCACTTTGAGATTTACAGAGCACTTCCGCATCATTATCACACTTTGATCCTCACAACAACCCCACAAGGAAAGTAGTGAAGATATTTGCTGAGCGCCAAGTATGCCCAAGACACTGTTCTAGGGCTGTGGGGGTACCTGTGCCACTTTATACTGTCCCTGTTGAAACTCATCCCACTTTTGTAGAGCCATTTTCTCAATGAGTCAAGGCCATTTTGAATTTTATTTCTGTCTTGCAGAGCAATAACAACCCCACCTAATTTAGTGCCAGCTGCAAATTTAATGAGCATAGTCTTAATTCCTTCATCCAAGCCATCAATATGGTTATTGAGTAGGATAGATCCTGGCCCCAATACCTCTGGGACAGTATTCAATACGTCCCCCTAGATTGATACCAAGTCATTGATAACTCCTCTTGGGATAAATCCTTCCAGCCTCAGGCAGAAGTATAGATGGGAACACACCTTCTAATGTGTCAAAGACAATACCTACTTCAAAAAAATCAAAATCCTTACTAAAATTAAGATAGATCCCCTCTATCAATTCCCCTGGTGTATGTAGCCTCTCATAACCATGGGAGGAAGTTAAATTGCTCAGCACTATTTGCTCTTTACAAAGCTTTACTGATTGCTACTTAGTATTTTATGTTCTTTCAGGCACCATCCAATTGATTATTTGATGATTTATTCCAAGATCTTCCCAGGTATTGATGTTAAGCTCACATGCCTGAAACTTCTAGTGTCATCTTGTCTTCCTCTTGGACATTTACCCTTTTGCTGTCCTTAGGGGCTTTTCCAATCCTCTGTGATTTGGAAGAAACACTGGCTAATAGTCCCAAGATGAAAGTTGAAAATCCATTCAGTATCCTACAGGGCAAGCCATCAGGTCCTGCTGACACGAACATATTAGTTTTTTTTTTAACTTTTCTAACTATGCCATCCCCTTGGCCTTCTATCCCCCTATTATAACCGGGACTTATTCCAGGCAGCAATTTACAGCTGTTGTTATCTTTCCCCCTGGAGGAGGGGAGTCAAGGGGGCATTGCAAAATAAAATAAAGTAAAAAGCGCTACCTTTTCATCCTTTTTTCTGCTGTAGTGTCTCTGACAGAGACAATACCAGATGTTCATGTCCCATATTCTTTTCCTTTTTCACATACTGGAAGACTGCATTCCCTGACTCCCGTGCAGTTAAATTGAAGCCATGGGATTGGGAATAGGTGAATCCATTGATGGAAGGAATGATGCCCACCATTTTCTGGCCTGGAATGAAAACTCTCTCCATAACCCCTCCTGTTTTCTACCCCCTTTACTGACATCCGCGGTCATGCCATGTTGATAAGGCAGCATCACAAGCGGAAAGAAGACCAGACACCGGAATAACCAACCATGAGCACTGCCAGGAGGGTCACTCCACCTGCGCTGGACTATGATATAAATAAGAGACACATTCCTGTACAGTTAAACCACAAGCTATTAGGATTTTTTTTTTTTTTAATGTTGATGCAAAATCTCTCCTCCTGCAGTCTTCTCATTTTGACCTCAGTTTTGCCCTTGGAGATCATATAGGGGATATTTCTCTGTTGTCTCCAAAGTAAAATGTCCTCTTTTTGGACTAATAAAATATTTAAAGAATATCTTTTCTTACTTTCTATGATCTTTTCTCAGTATATATTTTTTATTTTAACCTTGTTTTATATATCTATGTAAACTGTCATTTCATTTGGAGGAGATCTTGCCAAAGGATCCTTATTCCATCATGTGCAAAAAAAAGAGAAAACTGACAAGACCAATTTTTTTGTTATAAAAAATTACAACGGTTTTAGTATCTATGTATGAGTTTTCATTTTTTTAAGTTCTGTAAAGTTATCTAATAGAAAGAAAATATGACAAATGCCTGCGTGTATCACCCAATATTTTTCAACGTTCACATTTCTTGATATTCACAAGAAACACACCTAATAGGCCATGTCCTTCTGTTCATTTCCATCTCTCCCATGTTAAAGAAAAGCAGTGTGTCTGCTCAGACTATAACTATCTTATGTGTATGTATATAATCGCCCAGTCATATCTGACTCTTTGTGATCCCACAGATTGTAGCCCACCAGGCTCCTCTGTCCATGGAATTCTCCAGGCAAGAATACTAGAGTGGGTAGCCATTTCCTACTACAAGGGATCTTCCCCATCCAGGGATTGAACCCCAGTCTCCCATACTGCAGGCAGATTCTCTACTGTCTGAGCCACCAGGGAAGGCCTTTAACTATAGGAAGGCCTATAACTATATATTAATTTTTTTTTTTAAGTGTTAGTCGCTCAGTCACGTCTGACTCTTTGTGACCCCATGGACTGTAGCCAGCCAGGCTCCCCTGTCCATGGAGTTCTCCAGACAATAATACTGGAGTGGGTAGCCATTTCCTTCTTCAGGAGATCTTCCTGACCCAGTGATCGAACCCAGCCCTCCTGCATTACAGATGGATTCTTTACCATCTGAGCCACCAAGGAAGCCCATCTGAGCATAAAGAATGTATTGCATTATGTTGAGTGTTTTAGTTCACATAAGTGGTGCTGGATTAAACGCATTTCTATATAACTTGATTTTTTTCACTTAACATTATATTTTGAGATATAATCAATGTGAACACATAGACCAAGCTTATTCACCTTTACTTGCTGTGTGATTTTATTCCATTGTATAAATACAGCCCGAGTTTATTTACCTATTTCCCTTTTCATGTAGGAACATGTAGCTTATTTCCAATTTAGCACTATTCCAATAATGCCAGTTGTTCTCCAAAATATTTATACACTTTTCTTTCCCACAAGTCATATAAGCAAACTTCTACTTCACCATCTTTTTATCAACACGTGGTATTGTTAAGATAGTGTTTTTGTTTTTAGGCCAGTCTTCTAGATCATATTAAGTTTGTATTTCATCTGATTTAGTCTTCATTTATGCCCTTCAATGGTTTGGGTTGTCAGATTCATGCAAAAGGTGTCATGAATGTTTTTCATATGAATTTTAAGATATTTTATAGTTTTTTGATCATATAAATGAAGTATTCTGTACTACATTTTCCAACTGAAAAGTAAAAGTACTATTGTCCATTTTCAGATACGCCATTGACTTTTGTGTAATTAATAATTCTCCAAAAGGAAACTGTATTTGTAACAAACAAGCAACATCTAGCAAAGAAATTTTTACATTTAAAAGTACTTTAGAGTATTTTCATTCATTAACATACAGCTCACCTTCAATCATTCAACAAGTATTATTTAATGCCTACTAGGTCCTAGGCCTTATGTTTAACAGGGCTGGTCCAGTGAGAATAAGACAATAAACAAACCAAACAATGAAATAAGATCTTTTCTGTATTTATTGAGAATCTATTTTCCATGATGGCAGAACTTAAGTAACTCTTGGAATTCCAGCCCTTCCTCTAAGTTTTCCACATCCCCAAAACATAAAGACCTGCAATTTCTTCTTTCTGCCACGTGATGCCATGGCAGAGAATCGATCCTTCATCTCTCACAGATGATACTAGCTGACATAATTGCAATGTACTACTTTCCACCATACCAGTACTCACTCACAATAACTGCCCATCTTTGATCAAATATCAATCAGTACTTGTGCTTTCTCTGCTGTATCACCATTGCCTCTAGATCACTCAGAGTACAGGACTGGGAGATGGTCCCCGTAGACCATTCGAATACAATTTAATAAGTTCTCTGGGCACAGGTACACCTCATTCCACTGAATGATGCACGGGCAACATGCAGGCAGCTAGCAGTGGATGACTCGCCCGTGACAGTACCACAAAGAGCAAGCCCAGTTCTTCCAAGTTCCCCTACTCAGGCCATTGGTTATGCCCTCTAACGTGCAAGGAACATTCTTCAGGATTGGCCCTGCTCCTATGGACTTCACTGGTAATGCTGCTGATGGCACTCAGAGCTTCTCAATAACCTCACCATGGACCTCTCCCCATTTCCAGCCCTCCCTTCCCAGCTTTGCCACACTCCCACACCACCTCTGCACAATTCCTCCATGTGATCTGGTTTTTCCTGTATTCTTTTTCCAATCTACTGTGACGGTGTGAAATTCATCCTCAACTCCCCTCCTGTTTTGAATTTCAAGAGTCTATATTGAAAGTTAAATGGGCTGAATATTAAGTCTGTCCTCTGCCATCATGAACCTAAATCTTCTCAAGGAAAAGCAGCTACCTCCAACAAACCAGAGGATGAGTCATAAATCACGAAATGCAAAGATAAAAACATAATGCCTAAAACTCCAATATGTTTTCATATTACAGAGTAAAACTGAGAGGCAAAGTAAAACAGAGTCCTGGATTCAGATTACCTGGGTTCAGACCCCTCTGCCACTTACTGGTACATAATCCAACAAGTCCATTCTGAAGGATATCAACCCTGGGATTTCTTTGGAAGGAATGATGCTAAAGCTGAAACTCCAGTACTTTGGCCACCTCATGCGAAGAGTTGACACATTAGAAAGGCCTTTGATGCTGGGAGGGATTGGGGGCAGGAGGAGAAGGGGACAACCGAGGATGAGATGGCTGGATGGCATCACTGACTCAATGGATGTGAGTCTGAGTGAACTCTGGGAGTTGGTGATGGACAGGGAGGCTTGGCGTGCTGTGATTCATGGGGTTGCAAAGAGTCGGACACGACTGAGTGACTGAACTAAACTGAATGCTGACCAAGTTACTTAACCTCTCTATGCTTCACTTTCTTTATATATAAAGTAGACTTGACAATAATCTACCTCAAAGTATTGTGATAATTAAATAAACACATCTGAGGCACTAAGAACAATGCCAGGCACATAGAAAATACTTAAATACATAATTAAAGATGGCTTGTGGCTTGTTCACATTCAATTAATTACAAAGCACCTTGAGTCTAGAAGCTTATCTCACATGACTGGTTGTATCTGAAGATACAGTGATCATCATCATGAAGCTCTGTCTCCTCAGTACACTGACCTCTTTGATGCTTGGTTCTAAGAAATGTATACCCCAGATGTTTTTCTCGGCAATTTCATACTCTTACTAATGGATAGCATTTCGATTAGAAATCTCTTTCTGGTCTTTGGCCATGGGGATATCCACGGGACTCACTGCCTCATTTCATTCAGGTCTCTACTTGAATGTCACTTCCATGGGGAAATTGTCTATAAAGAAATAATCTGATACTCTTCATCCCACCTCCTGTTCTTTATTTTTCTTCATGGCCCTCACCATTCCCTAACTTTAGTGTATATTTACTGCTTTATTTGTTTATTGTCTACCTCACCCTACTAGAACACAAACTGCAAGAAAGCAGGCATTTTGCTTATTTTATACACTGCTATTAATATGTCCCCAGCACCGAGTATAATAGCTGTTGTTGTTATGGGATTTTAGGCAAGGATACTGGAGTAGGTTGCAAAGAGATTTCCTTCTCCAGGGATCAAACCCATGTCTAAATCCCAATAAATATTTGTTGAATGAATGAATGAAGACTGCAGCTGGCTTATGACTAACCTTCAAAGAACCCTGTTGCTTTTTCCCTTAAGATCCAGAGGCGGCAACTAGTTTTGTGTTAATAATAACCTATGGTAATAGATGTCCGGGGGATCCATTTAGATTGATTATGAAGCAGGAAACTGCCTTGACTGATGACCGATGGCTCAAAGGGTATAGAAGGGAAATCAAGATATCTTCCCTGTATTTTTCAGCTGTAGTCAAGACTAAAGCCAACCTTAGTCATCCTCTCTGTGCATTTCCACTTCTGGACCCTACTTGGTCTTGTTTGGCCTTTTCAGGGAAACAGAAGTTACTTCTTCAGCAGAAGGCATCCTGTCTTATCAACCAACTACAAGGAAGGGAAGAGAGTGTACTTCTTTCTAAGGTCCAGGCATAAGACAGGCCCTTAACCCAATACTTCTTACCTCTACACAGCTTTCACACTGATGTTCCTGGATCCTCCTGATCCAGGCCTACAGGACACTGAAAAGAGAATTATTGACAGCTTCCCTCCTCCCATAAAAGTAACATCCCTACCATAGCAATTACTATATGTTCCTGGAGACTCTATGTTGTCTCCAATCCATATTTAAATTCCTTCTCTGTAGATGAAATGAGACATGGGAAAGGCTGAATTCCTTTTCTGCTCCTTAACTTTTCTGTAAGAGAGGAAAGGAAGAGTCTCTGAGATCTGATATTCAGCATGCACATTTTCTGTACAGCTGAAGAGGCCCATCACTCTCATTGCAGTGCTTTAAAATACGGATTCCAAGACCTTCTTGCCCCAGAAATTCCAAGTAGCTTTTGAATGGGACCCAGGAACTTGCATTTTAATCAAATACCCAGAGTTGTTGTGATACAAATGATCCTTATACACACTTTGAGAAACATTGAATTTCACAGATGACAGATTAAAAACCCAACACTATAGAATAACAAATCAATGATTTTCGAGAAGTACTTTCTAATAAGGGACATTGCTGTTTTGTTTTGTTTTTTTCCTCCTCATTTCAGACTTCTGGCTAAATATCATCTGCTCAGAGAGGAGCTCCATGACCAGCCTGTAGTTTCTCTCCAATGCTGCTTTATTCCTCTATAGTAGTTATCACTCTGTAATTATTTTGTATTTATTTATTCATTCATTTACAAATTTGGGGTCTCCTCCCTGCTTCCTGGGAGCAGGGGGTTATCTGCCTTTTCAATGCTGTATATCTTCAGTCACTAGAACAATACCATAGTAGGAGCACAATAAAAGAATAATTTAAAAAATGAACAAATTTGTAAACGAACAATTCTCAGAAGTTCATAAAGTTCTTCCATTTTTTTTACCCAGAATACTACTTAGCAATGAACTATGTTCATCAAATACATGTTGAAGAAGATTCAGGGAAAACACATATGATGCTATTTTATAAATAACAGATATGACATACTCAGGTTGTCTTGTAACATTATCTGAACAGTGGCAGAATTACAAGGCTTAAAGAAAGCTCATGCCTTTATCAGCTTCATTCATCCTGCGTAACTGACCTTATTGAATCTCTGGGCTAAAGGGTAGAGATGATAGCAAGCAACTGCATCCACCCTCAGAGCCACTCACCAACACCCACTGCACCCAGTTAACTCCTCCAGGTAATCCAGCACTGATTCACTGATATTCCAAAGCTACTTTACTGTCACATAAAGAGGAACATGTTTTTTACTTTTCCTTGGTGACACCAATTAAATGATATTCCCTTTTAATTTTATCTTCCAATTCTCTCTCTCAACTTATATCTTGGATGTTTTTCCCCAGGAACACTTTCCCCAAAACTCACAAAATGTTCCAAACCTCAGCATAGGCTTATGCCCTGAGAATTTGTTATTCATGAAGCAGGCCTTCTGAAGTCTGATTTCTCGGGATTGATGCTTCGTCTTTAAACAGTGAACATGAACATTGGCTCAAAGGGCCCGTGACAATCACTTAGGAATAACTCAGACATTTGTGTCTGGGCAAGGTCTCCCCTACACAGGGAACCTTTTGTAAATATTAGTTACTAGAACCGTAGCACTAATAGATGTAGTTAATAATTATCACAATGTGCCTGAACTGCACAGTTTGCTCCCTGATTACAATATTAAATTGCTATTGAGCTGTGGTATTCGCTTCAGGCAATACTAGTAAGAACCCCCCAAAGACCCTGGCTGGCCTCGCTGTACAAAAATGGAAAATGTTTCGCAGCACACAATGCTCAGGCAGCAGCGGGCTTTGCCAGAAAACAAACACAAAACTCAGACAATAGAAGGAAAGTTTTATCAGAGCTGAAGTGTCCTTTCACTTGGGAACTGTCATCTCTCAAAAAGGAAAACACGCACACACTTGATAGCAGCTTACAAGGCAAGCCATTACTATGGGCACAGTGACTCATGGTGCAGATAGAGAACACTGCACAGCCAGAGCGCCAAGACTTTGTTTTATTTGCATCTGATTACGTCTAGAGATAGGCCGAGCCAGCTCTGAAGAGTTGAGGGCCCCTCAGAATGCAAGCAGCCTTTTCTCTCCCTGTGCGCAGGGAGGGAATTTTCCTTTCCCACACACCCTCTCCTCTCTGCTTGACAGGTCAAGTGGCCTGGACAATAGGGCAAAGCTGCTGAGAGCAAAAACTGCAATTTAATGGAGAGGTGCCATTAGCTCCAGGATAGCACATTCCAAAGCAGACACAATGGGGGCACTTGTCACAAAGCAGCACACAGCCACCCACCCCTCATCCACCTCCACACTGCCATCCCATCTCCAGATCTGGGATTTCAGAGACCCACAGGGGGCAAATGGGTGCTTGGCAATCAATGTGCATATACAGCTGCCCAGTCTGGGGGTGCAGAAGCCTATCAGGGTTTGCCTACCAAGGGTGCTGCCTTACAGGCTCCCGAAGGCCTCCAGCAGTTCAGTCATCTCTCCAGGCTCCTCTGTCCATGGGATTTCCCAGGCAAGGATACTGGAGTGGGTGGCCCTTTCTTTCTCCAGGACATCTTCCTGACCCAGGGATCGAACCCAGGTCTCCCGCATTGCAGGCAGTCTCCCGCATTGCAGGCGAATTCTTTACCAACTCAGCCACTAAGGAAACCCAACAAGGAAAAGAACGATGGTCATTAAACAGCTAATTAAACGAGATTCAGCAAGAAGGATGCCAACAGTGCCTTGGCCATCAGGCCAGGCAAACCAGGAAAGAGACAACAACATACTTTGGGCTGGTTAAGAGACATTACACCGGGAGTCATCTGCAGTGCTCTCAGTAGCTGCAGTGTCTCTGGCCTGTACCAGCAGGCACAGTAATGGATGGTCCCAGTATAGAGGAGACAGCAAAGAGTCACTCCATTTCTTCCCCCATGCAGCCCGTCTACCTGTTCCAGATTACCAAAGTGAGCTGGTCTGGGTCCATTCCCTAGTCCAGGATACCCAGGTGCGAGCTTGGAATTCCAAGGGCAATTCAGGCCAGCAGAT
Source organism: Neotragus pygmaeus (assembly GCA_006410875.1). NCBI lineage: Eukaryota > Metazoa > Chordata > Mammalia > Artiodactyla > Bovidae > Neotragus > Neotragus pygmaeus. Next base: position 1,419,918 of record SJYV01038068.1, on the reverse strand, counting down.
AACCCATAACAGTAAAAATTCCCAGGTGAATTAAGGGCAGGAGGTGGGAGGAATGAATGTTTACACTGCAAAGTCCAGAAAAGAGGTCCGAGGGTGTTGACTCTTGGAAAACCCAATGGATATTAGACAAAAGGACTTTCTGTTTTTATTTTTTTTAAAAAAACCTTTCCATTCTTTTTCCAAAAATATACTGTTCATTGCAGTTTTTTACATGTCAGTCTACTCATTATGAATTCCTCAAGAATAAATAAGGTTCTTATTCATTTCTACCATTTATGAAGCTGTGTGACTTTGGACAAATTACAAGCCATTCTATGCATTAAGTGGGGATTATATTAACGCACATGAAATCTCTTAGCACACTGCCTGGTACAAAATAACCTCCAATAAATGTTAGCTGCTACTGTTGTTACCACTGCCTTTACTATTATCACCGTTATCCCCTAACCTTCTGTCCTCAGAATCTAGCACAAAAGATGGTCAGAGTTGGTTGTATGACCAGCTGATTGACTTAATGAATGACCGAGTGGGTGGATGCATGTGGCAGTCAGCTTTCTCTCCTGAGAAGCTCTGTCCCAATCATCAGTCCCCTGATGCCAGGAAATAGGAGGTCTTGGTCACATCATTTCATCTGCTATATTCTAGACCTCACAAGTGTCAATGCCAGCTGACAAACACAGCCTAGTAAAAGAGGATAGCAATGCATGTTTGACTTTTTTAGACTCATTTTCTATTCTAATGAGCCTGTGAGTTTGAAGAGGACAACAATGCCAAGTAGCTCCTGATGATTATTTTCAAAAAAGCCCATATTGAGACAGAGGTCAGGGCCAGAGGGAGCACTTATGAGCAGCCCTACCTATGGCTCCTCCTAAAAGCCACCACAAGAAGAGGAAGCCATGGACAGCTGGGTGTCTGTATAGAAGGTCCCATCTCAGAATAGATCCCTGAGTTCAAGTTAATAATACTCCAGCAATGTGATTTAAGGCAGTAAGAGTACAAACTCTGGCACTGTCCAACCTACATCCTAATTCCAATTTCAATACAAATGACTGAAGCTCTCTGAGCCTCACATTCTTCATCGGTAAAATGAGGCTGATATCAACCACACAGGGTATCTTTGTCCAGTCCTGTTTCTTTAACCAAGAACCACAGACTGTGGCTTATAAACATCAGAAATTTACTTCTCACAGTTCTGGAGGTTGGAAGTCCAAGATCAAGTTCTGAGAAGAGTCCTCATCTGGACTGCAAACGTGCATCCTCACATGGCTAGCTCTCTCAGGTTAGGATTTCAACATACAAAGTTTGGGGAAAGCCCACAAACAGTCTATAATGAATGAAGTATGAAAAGGGAAAAATAGTTACATTGCAGTGGAGAAACATGACAGACACCATCTTAAGCAAGTAGTCAAGGTTAACAACACTGATAACAGTGTTAGTCACTCAGTAGTGTCAGACTCTTTGCAACCCCTTGGATTGGCAGGCTCCTCCATCCATGGGATTCTCCAGGCAAGAATACTGGAGTGGGTTGCCATTCCCTTCTCCAGGGNGGTTAACAACACTGATAACAGTGTTAGTCACTCAGTAGTGTCAGACTCTTTGCAACCCCTTGGATTGGCAGGCTCCTCCATCCATGGGATTCTCCAGGCAAGAATACTGGAGTGGGTTGCCATTCCCTTCTCCAGGGGATCTTCCTGACCCAGGGATCGAACCTGGGCCTCCTGCATTGCAGATGGATTCTTTACTGTCTGAGCCACCAAGGAAATCATAGTAATCTCATAAATCCCTCAGCACAATGCAGTGAGGGCACTTCTATTCATTGCACAGCTTGATGTAGTTTAAATAAAAGGATCCATGTAGAGAATTTAGGGCAGAGCCTACCATACAGAAAGTCTGATACTTTTTAATCAAACTGATCCCTCTCCGCACTGAGTTCTGAGCAAACTAAGATACAGACTCAGGCTTACAAATGAATCCAAATATTTTTTTTGCAAATGGTGAAACTGGATTGGGGAAGCCTGCTTGATTCAAGGCCAAATTGAGTTTTCTACTACTCCTAGTTTGAAGCCAACCAACACCTTGAAATCCAAAAGGAAGCACAACATTTGCTATCTCAGCAACATAGAAATGTATCTTTCTCCTCCTTCCATTGGCAATTACAGAATAGACCTCTAGTGGCCCACCTCCTACTCATTGCAGTAGGCAGTGGAGCTGGGTCTCTCCTTTCTTAACCTAATTCCAGGCTGAATCCATTTCTTCTCTAGTAGGACTAAATCCCAGAGCCTTCTTTCCTTTTCCTTTTCTCCCCAGCCCAGATATTTATCTTTTTTTCATACTCTTGCATATTGTCCTGGAGCCCCCATAAAAAGAAATAAAGTCTAAGATTTCTCAAACAGTCTGAAAAAAAAAAAAAAAAACCTGTCCAAACCAATCTTGCTTAGCCTCTATTTCCTAAATTGGATAATCCTGCATCAGGAAATACCTCCCCACCAGACAACAATTATTCGAGAATACATACAATCTGGGCTTCCCTGGTGGCTCAGAAGGTAAAAAATCTGCCTGCAATGTGGAAGACCTGGGTTCAATCCCTGGCTTGGGAAGATCCCCTAGAGGAGAGGGCATAGCAAACCACTCCAATATTCTACCCTGGGGAATCCCCATGGACAGAGGAGCCTGGCGGGCTACAGTCCATGGGTCGCAAACAGTTGGACGTGACTGAACAATCTATTGTTTCACCACTTAGTCCCAGTTAGTGTTCCTCCCCCTCCCTATCTCCTCTCTTTCCTTCCATAAACTTCCCAGGAACTTTCCCTGGAGGGATAAACCACAGCTGCATTCCCACCCACAATTTATGTGCTACCCCGAAACTCATCTAATTCTGATTAAAATTTTCAGTGCTCATCTCCTTAGTCTTCCAGGATCACTTCCATCCCAGAAGTGCAGCCTTGCCATCCCAGTCTCCCCCACAACTTTTATTTTGACTCCTCGTTAATAAGCTTCTCACATTAGGGACTTCTGGCTCCCTGGGGGTTCTCCCAGTTCTTGACCATGCTCCTCTGTTGAATCTCTCTGTAATCTGGTCACTTTTCGGCTCTTGTAGTGGGCTTCCCAGGTGGCTCAACAGTAAAGAATCCACCTGCCAACACTCGAGACACGGGTCCAATCCCTGGGTCAGGAAGATCCCCTGGAGAAGCAAATGGCAACCCACTCCAGTATTCTTGCCCGGGAAATTCCATAGACAAAGGAGGCTGGCAGGCATGGGGACTCAAAAGAGTGAAACATGACTGAACAACTAAAAACCCAAGTCTCTTAGTCCCCCTGCGACAAGCAGTAAACACGGCTATGTTCCCTTTTCTCTTATTTAACAGCCTAGCCTAGTATTTCAGGTGCTTACCAACAACTTTGAACAAGACCCAGCTGTATTTCTTTTAAAATAGTCAAGGAGGCAGACATTTTAGGAAGCTAGGGGTCATAGTCACCACAGACCTGTCTCTGCAGGTCCAAACCGCTGACTGACCCAGACGCCCAGTCAATACATGGTTGGTGACCACCACTTTGTGGTAACAAAAGTGGTGACTTCTGTTGACTCTACGCAGACTACTCAACATTTCAATTCTGCTCATGGGTTTTGGTCGTTTGCTAGTAAGATGAACGCCTCCAAACACCCACACAGCCTGGACTCCCTGTCCCTTGAGGGAAGAAAGCATGGAGGCCTGGTCTACATACAACAAGACTATTGCTGCAAAGCAGGGCAGTAGGTGGACATGCCCTGGTCCTCTTAGTAAGACTTCCTGGGCTAGAAATGATGAGCAATGATGACAGTCAACCATCTGAGGTAGCTTCTCCAGACTGACCTCAAAGATGAAACTGCCACAGTTTTTGAATACATGGCGAATAATATATAGTTGATATNATGCCCTGGTCCTCTTAGTAAGACTTCCTGGGCTAGAAATGATGAGCAATGATGACAGTCAACCATCTGAGGTAGCTTCTCCAGACTGACCTCAAAGATGAAACTGCCACAGTTTTTGAATACATGGCGAATAATATATAGTTGATATGTTGGAGAAGGCAATGGCACCCCACTCCAGTACTCTTGCCTGGAAAATCCCATGGACGAAGGAGCCTGGTAGACTGCAGTCGATGGGATCGCAAAGAGTTGAACACGACTGGGCGACTTCACTTTCACTTATATGTTGAAGTGACATAAAATTTCCCTTCTGGGAAAAATACACACAAATTTTTATGTGACTTCTTGAGGACAATAGCTAATTGTCCCAGTATAGTATTTCCTTCTTTCTCCACAGAGAAGGGATGACTGAATCTTCAAATATATAGTGGGATTTAGGGGCTTATCGAGGCTGCAGAGGAGAATTTGACCTAGAATCTCCTGAAACAACTGGCCCCCCGGATCTTAACCTCTTTCCTCATTTCAGATCTTTCTTACCTGGCTTCCAAGGCCCAAACCTTACCTTATGATCTAGTATATCTCATTTTCCCTTTCTTTTCAGTCTTAAGCTGTTCAATCTCAATTTTTTTTTTAAAGAAATTCTTTTCTTCCTTGAGTCTAGTCAAAATGACTATTTTTCTTTGAGTCTCCCCCTGTTTTTGTTTCTACTTCAGATGAAAGCCTGCTTTGAATCCTACCCAGTTCCTCTGGGAAAGTCTCAGCAAACCTGATTCCCAGAGATCTACACAAGGTTTTTTTTAACTTTTTCTTTTTAAAAAGGTGAGATTACAATAATTCCATTAACTTCATTGAGTTTTTTTTCCACCTAACTTAAGAGGATGACTTCCTAGTCTCTTTACAGATTAAATAACAAAAATTCTGCCTGTGTCTGAATTCCTGACTGGGCTCATGAAATCTACAACCATAACAGGGGGCGACATCCTTCCCTGGAAAAGGAAATGGCTGCCCACTCCAGTATTCTTTCCTGGAGAATCCTAGGGACAGAGGAGCCTGGCGGGCTACAGTCCATGGGGTTGCACAGCGTCAGACACGACTGAATGACTAACACACACATACTTACCAAAAAAAAAGTCAATATAAGACCATGTTGAGTAAGGAAGAGCATTGGCTTCAATAACTAAGGGACGAACAACATGATTACAAGGGGATGGTCTTGACACTGCCCCTTCCTTGACCCTAGAACTGGTTACAGGGCAAAACAAGTTAAAGAAGAGGATTTGAGACAGTCAATCAATGACTGCTCCCAACCCCTTTATAATATAAAGGCAGGAACCATGCACACCCAAGTTCCTAAATCCTGACCTACAAAGAAATATGTAAGGAGACCAAAGATGTTTATACTTATCAATGCCAAAAAAAAAAAAAAAAACTGTTCAAACCAAAAGTTGCTGTATTTTATACCTAGTACAGCTGCTAAGGTCAAAAACAAAAACCTAGTTACCCTATCTTGTACCTAACAAAAATAGCCACACATTGGTGACTACCAGCAGTAAAGATGTCACAGATAGTAAACGGAAACCTGAAAAACCCACCCTTTCCAAAGACCTCTTCCAAACCTTACCAGCATCCTTAATCTCTTTGAGCAATATTTGAACTCCTTAATGGATATCCAGCAGCCATTCCTGAACTTTCCAGACTTTATATCCTATATAGGGGGTTGAGGAGGCTACTAATTTGCACATCCTCTCCATTCTCAGGTCTAAATCAGTTTAAGAGTCAAAGATGAAAATACCAATTTTATTGGTACAATGAGTACAATGTTTACTAAAAAGGAGCAAGCTCCAAAATACATAATTAAATGTGAAAAGCAAGGTTCATAACTGTCCATGGTGTATGTCTTCTTTATATGGGCATGCATGTATACATGCATGACTTCCCTGGTGGTTCAGACGATAAAGCGTCTGTCTACAATGCAGGAGACCTGGGTTCGATCCCTGGGTTGGAAGATCCTTTGGAGAAGGAAATAGCAATCCACTCCAGTACTATTGCCTGGAAAATCTCATGGATGGAGGAGCATAGTATGCTACAGTCCATGGGGTTGTGAAGAGTCGGACACGACTGAGCGACTTCACTTCACTTCACTTCCCCACAACAGATAGACTGAACACAGTGAAAGTCTGTTTCTCTCTCAGATGAAGAAGGATGTGGGTCTGAGGGAGCTCTCCTCCATCCAGTGACCTAGAGATCCAAGTTCCTCTGTCCTGTGAACTCATCCATTTCAACGCATTACCACTAGGTATGCCACAGGAGGAGAAGAGAAATAGAATAGGCACTGCAAATCTTAGGTGCCTAGGATAATAAGTAATGCATCATTTCTTCTTGTAATCCCTTTCACTAAGATTCAGTCTCATGAATCCAATGCAAGCAATCTGAAAAACAGAGTGGAGCACAGAGACAATTTGTGAGTACAACTGGTCTCTGCCATGTGTATCCCATGCCCTCTGCTTGGAATATCTTTTCACTTCTTCTCTTCCTAGTAAACACCTTCTCATCTTCCAGGCTGTGATCAAACATTACAGTCAGTCCTGATCTCTTAAGACAGTATTTCCCTTCTTCTATGCTCCCGGGTGTTTGTACTCAATCGCTCAGTCCTGTCCATTTTTTGTGACCCTATGGACTATAGCCTACCAGGCTCCTCAATCCTTGGGACTTTTCAGGCAGGAATACTGGAGTAGGTTGCTGTGCCCTCCTCCAGGGGACCTTCCCAACCCAGGGACTGAACCCACGACTCCTGTGTCTCCTGCATTGCAGATAGATTCTTTACCACTGAACCACTGGGGACGCCCCTAAGTAATATAAATATCTATTGTGGATCTATCATCCTGCTTTACAATTATGTGTCTGCACACCTAACTCCAGAAGATGAGATTATCTCTCACCAGTAACTACCCACCACAATGCCTGGCACCTGGAACACAATTACGTGATATATGAATGGATGAATAAGTGAATGACCCCATGAAAAGTGAGGGCTTCCCTGGTGCTCAGAGGATAAAGAGCCTGTCTACAATGCGGGAGACCCAGGTTCGATCCCTGGGTTGGGAAAATCCCCTGGAGAAGGAAATGGCTACCCACTCAGGCTCTAGGAAGATTTGCCCATGGAAGAAAGCAAAGAAACAAAAAAAGTAAAGAAAACTGACTTTCTCACAAGCCCTTCTCAGGGGTCTGAGTTAGCAATTAAGTGCAAAACTGCCTGCAGTAAATGAGCTCTCATAAAGATGATTCCTGGACCAAATTCATTAAAGTTGAAAACATCTAAAAGAGCCTCATGATTATAGTGTGCCCTATAAAGTTTAAAACAATATAATATTTTGACTCTGGAACTAGAAGACTTGACAAGTTTCCAGTTGGGAACAGGAGCTATTGTCGAGATTCACTGTCCTAGGACTTTCCTCTGAGAAAACGGAAGGAGCTGTTGGGTGGTGCCAATATTTCCAGGCAGCTGGCCAAGTTAGTAATCCAGGCATGTGTGTGTTGTGAGACACACTGTCCTTCTCTCAAGCTGACATTCGAGTCCCCTCCCGTGTCTAATCAGGCCTTTCTTGTATCTCTAAAGTAAAGACCAAATTCAGAAACAGTCAGTGGAGTCCACCCTATTTCCAAAGCAGAGAAATGTCAGGAACTGGAAGTGTCTGCCTCACATTTTTGGTAGCCTGCTGCGTTCTGACTGAGGTTAGGTAACCATAACAGAAAGCAAAACGGATGACTTCAGTGAAAAGTTTGCCCGGGGCAAAGCCAAGAGGTATGATATTTCTCTTGGATTACAATCAACAGAAGCACTTAAACTGGTGTCAGTATTGTTCAGAATTCTGGAGATAAGTTGTAATACATTTCAGGACTCTTAAAGATCTTTTTTCCAAGCTTTTGATATTTCAGTTGAACAGTTTGGTTGGCTGGCTTTTATACCCCCCAACCCCCAAAGAATTCATTAAGGAATCTCAGTCATGAACCTGGGGCTAGTGTAAAAACAGCTGCCTTAATACCAGTGCTCTGTGGTTTATAAGCTCACTATTTTCCTGGGAGGATCTAGAATCATATTAGCTGTGACTCTGCTAAACACATCTCTCGATGAATCCCTGCCATTAGCACCAAAAATTCCAGCCGGCTGACTAGCTGTGGGCAACATCTCATCTTGCTGACAAAATCTGCCATCAGCCTCGATGAATTTGGAGAGCTTGTCTCATCAGAAAAGCTCTATGACAAATCTACCTCTGGTGCCGACGTTAAGGCACTGCCATCAGGACAAAGGTCAAAACGTATTTGAGTTCTGGACTCATGTGAAAACTTATCACTGAACTAGACTCCTTGCTGAAAGGACAGGAGATGCCCTGCGCTGAGAGTGAAAATTGGCTCCGTGGGGAAAGCTTCAAAGCCATTTCAGCCATTAAAATGTGACTGGATGTATCAAGCAAGCAGGAGGGGTTGGAGCCGAGTGTGGGGGTGCCATAGGGAGCTGGTAAAGAACTTTCTACAGAAACCAGCCTGGTGATCGTGTGTACTCCTTCTCGGGAGCAAGCAGCACTGGGGCCAGAGCCTCATTACGGATAGGCTGTTTAACATAACCGTTATTGGTGCATTTATCACGTTTAGGTTGATCTCACGTCAAAAAATAATGATGCCAACGTGGACTGCCTCTCGGAGATATGTTAAGCTTGCTACCCAGAAAGAAAACAAAGACTCTGAAGCACTTTAACATGAACTTGGACAAACCCCAGGAGATGGTGAGGGACAGGGAGGCCTGGTGTGCTGCAGTCCATGGGTCACAAAGAGTCGGCACAGCGAATGAACGTCAACAACAGCAGCACTTTATGTTCATCAGAGTGCGAGGCAGACGCTGATGGAAAGCTTTATACCACGAGAGACAGCTCAGCTGCTCCCAGATATGATAAGAGCGGCCTATCCCAGGGGCATGGTTCTTAGGGTGTGGTCCCTGGGCCAGCGGCAGCACCATCACCCACAGACTTCCTGGAAAGGCAGAATCTCTGGCCACAGCCTAGACCTGCTGATCCAGATTCTCTGGCAGTAGGACCAAGCAATCTCTGTTTTAAGGAGCCCCCAGGAGGTTTGGTTCTGATGCTCAAGTCAGAAAACCATAGCTCTGGAGAGTACAAAGGGATCTTCATAGTCAGCTCCTAATCTGGCCACCCACTCAACAGATGACCTTACGGAAGCCACTTAATATTGCTGTCCTCCCCTCCCATTCATCTCGAAAGTAGTCATTTCAACCACTGTGGTCCAAATCTGCTACTTCCCTCCATGCCCCTGGCTAGGCAGTCAGAACACTTCTGTTTCTTCTGCAGAACACCTGGTGTTGCCAAGAGGTATTCAGATCTCATTTTGTGAAAATCTGCCTCCTCTGAAGAACTAAGCAGAACAGGGTTTTGTTTTAATTTCCCTTTGATTTGGAGGCCATGAAATNTGACTGAACAACAACAGTTAGGGCAGGAAGAGTGAGGGTGCAAAGAGACCAGGCCAGGGATCAGGTCTTTAGAGCAGCCATCAACTCCAAAGATGAAGCTCGTGGAAGGATTTTTATATAGGGGAGAGACACGATCAGATTTGTGCTTTGAAGAGATCACTCTGGCGGTGTTGGTTTAGAGCAGGAGCAGATGGGAATTCCTGTTGGAGGTTATAATAGCCTGGGTGGGATGTGATGTTGATGGAATTGGCAGAGTGACAGGGGAAGGGGAGAAAAGTCAGTTAATTCAAGAGCTATTCAATGGAGATGCAGAGGCACCAGGACTAAGTGTTTGCACATGGGAGTGAAGGAGAAGGAAGGTGACCAGAGGCACCCAATAAGTGATAGGAAAGTGACAGGTTGTTTGTTACATGGAGGGTTCTGAAGACCAAAATCTGTGCATTCCAATGTTACATTTTGCAGTTCTAATGTGAAGGCTTATCTTTTTAGGCTTTGTTCTCAGAATATTTTAAGGTCAGCGTGTACTACAACCATCTGTTTAGCACTTCCAAAGTGTAGACAGTTCCTTTAATTAAATAAATTACAGTATCTCCTAGACCATTTCTCCAAGGTTCCAGCCCTGAGTGTTTAACATCGAATCGTTAGCCTCCAAAACTAAAGGTCTAAAATGGAGATGTTGACAGTTCTGTGCTTCTCCTGTAAAGATTCAGTGCTGGTGAGAAGCTGCCTGTGAACTGGTGGTTCGCAGTGTGTACCAATGTTGCTTAAGTCAAACTATTAATGCCATTTAGGTTCAGGGCGTGCAGAGTAGGACTCATTCAAGAACTGTTGCTAGATGGAGAGGTTCTATGTGATAAGCTGAGACCAGCGGAAAGGAGCCTTGGTTAGTGAGGCTGTGACTGAATTGGCTATCCAGTTGGTCAGGTTCTACCTTAGCAAAGCCTTTTATCTCAGCTGTGATCAGCTGCAAACAGAACAGTTCTGCCCTTGACCATGGTATTTTATTTCCAACAAAAGCTCATTTATTAGGGATGGAGCTGTCACTTAGCAGAAGTGTAGCGTCAGAAGAGGTCACTGTTGTTTCAGTTGCCCAAGTGAAATGCCCCGAGACTGGCTTTCATTCTCTGTTTTGCTGTGCTCTCCNCAGGAGGATCTCCCCTCCAGGCGAGATGAGGACCTTTTCTTCCTTGGCACCTCACGGGAAGTCACCCCATCCCTCACGAATTTCGATGGGTTCCTTCACACACTTGCAGTGACTTCAGTATAGCCCGACATACACATCTCCACTCAAGAGGAACATCGAGGGTCCCTCCACAACTCAAGAGGAAACCCGTGTCCCCCTGCTTGGCACGAAATCAGGCTTCCATTCCCTTCTTCTTCAGGGATGGATTGCCGACCATCCAATCGCATCTCAAGAGGAGGTGTTCTCCACAGGAGTGTTCAGAGGAACTCCACGGGTCGCGCCATCTGTTCCACAAGACACCCAGATGTCTCTGTACACTCCATCAGAACCTGGTGGCCCTGCACCGCATTGACTGTCACCCCGAGGATTGGCTCCCACCGTGTTGGCACGTGTTTCAACCCTTTGGGAAAGCCTCGAGGGAAACCCCAGACCTCTGTGTCACCTCGGGGGGAAGACTAACCCTGCAGCTACAGGTCGGGTGGAAACTGGAGGTGCACGTCTCCACTCAAGACAAGACCTGAGTCCCCTGTTGAGCCTCCAGTGGCACCCCAAGGTCCATGTCTGAAGTGGAGAGGAATCCTCNTTTCAACCCTTTGGGAAAGCCTCGAGGGAAACCCCAGACCTCTGTGTCACCTCGACGGGAAGACTAACCCTGCAGCTACAGGTCGGGTGGAAACTGGAGGTGCACGTCTCCACTCAAGACAAGACCTGAGTCCCCTGTTGAGCCTCCAGTGGCACCCCAAGGTCCATGTCTGAAGTGGAGAGGAATCCTCAGGTGTCAGACGAAGACTTAGGATCAGGAACTGACTGCCACGAAATCCCCAGAGGCCCCTAGCAACGCGCGTGGACCCTGCCCTTTCTGGAGTGCCCCGGAGTGGGTCCCTGGAGTCGCCGTTGTAATTCGAGAGGAACCTGCCATAACTCGAGAACAACCAGGAGGATCGGTCCTCCAGGCGAGATGAGGCCTCTTTCTTCTGCAGCACCTCGCAGGAAGTCACAACATCCCTCATGAATCTCCACGGGTTCCTTCACATGCTTGCAGCGACTCAAGAATATCCCCACATACAGGTCTCCACGTGAGAGGAGCACTGAGAGTCCGCTACAACTCAAGAGGACCCCCGTGTCCCCCTGCTCAGCTCGAGATCAGGCTTCTTTTCCCGCCTTCGTTGGGAAGTGTTCCCGAAGGTCCCCTCACATGTCAAGAGAAGGCGCTTGCCACAGGAATGTCCAGAGGAATTCCGGGAGTTGAGCCACGTGATCCACGAGACCCCCAGATGTCTCTGTCCATTGCAGAGGAACCTGGTGGCCCTGCACCGCCTCGAATGCCACCCTGAAGATTGGCTCCCACCACGGTGGCACGTGATTCAACCCTGTGGGAAAGCCTCGAGGGGAAGCCCCAGACCCCTGTGTCACCTAGACAGGAAGCCTGACCTTCCGGCTACAGCTCGGGAGGAAAGCGGACTTGCACATCTCCACTGGAGAAGAGACCTGACTCCATTGGGGAGCCTCCAGAAACCCCACGTTCCAAGTAAGCAGTGGAGGGAATCCTCAGGCTCTAGACCAGGACTTAGGAGCAGGCCCCGACTGCCAAGAAATCCCCAGAGGCCCCTGGCAACTCACGTGGAGCCTGGTCTTTCTGGAGGGCACAGGGGCAGGTCCCTGGGCTCCCCATCGTAAGACGAGAGAAACCTGCCACAACTCGAGAAAAACCAGGAGGATCTCCCCTCCAGGCGAAATGAGGCCCTTGTCCTCTGTGACACCACATGGGAAGTCACCCCATCCCTCCTGAATTTCGACGGGTTCCTTCACACCCTTGAAGTGACTCCAGAATATCCTGACATTCAGATCTCCACTCAAGAGGAACACCGAGGTTTCCACCACAACTCAAGAGGAGTCCCGTGTCCCCTTGCTCGGTCGAGACAAGGGTTCCTTTCACTGATTCACCAGGGAAGGATTCCCGCCAGTCCTGTGGCATCTCAAGAGGAGGTATTCACCACAGGAGAGTTCAGAGGAACTCCGGTGGTCACGCCACCTGTTTCATGAGAACCCCAGATGTCTCTGTCCACTCCAACTGAACCTGGTGGCCCTTAGCTGCCTCGACAGTTACAGCGAAGATTGGCTCACACTTCGGTGGCACGTGTTTCAACCCTGTGGGAAAGCCTCGAGGGGAAGCCCCAGACCCCTGTGTCACCTAGACAGGAAGCCTGACCTTCCGGCTACAGCTCGGGAGGAAAGCGGACTTGCACATCTCCACTGGAGAAGAGACCTGACTCCATTGGGGAGCCTCCAGAAACCCCACGTTCCAAGTAAGCAGTGGAGGGAATCCTCAGGCTCTAGACCAGGACTTAGGAGCAGGCCCCGACTGCCAAGAAATCCCCAGAGGCCCCTGGCAACTCACGTGGAGCCTGGCCTTTCTGGAGGGCACAGGGGCAGGTCCCTGGGCTCCCCATCGTAAGACGAGAGAAACCTGCCACAACTCGAGAAAAACCAGGAGGATCTCCCCTCCAGGCGAAATGAGGCCCTTGTCCTCTGTGACACCACATGGGAAGTCACCCCATCCCTCCTGAATTTCGACGGGTTCCTTCACACCCTTGAAGTGACTCCAGAATATCCTGACATTCAGATCTCCACTCAAGAGGAACACCGAGGTTTCCACCACAACTCAAGAGGAGTCCCGTGTCCCCTTGCTCGGTCGAGACAAGGGTTCCTTTCACTGATTCACCAGGGAAGGATTCCCGCCAGTCCTGTGGCATCTCAAGAGGAGGTATTCACCACAGGAGAGTTCAGAGGAACTCCGGTGGTCACGCCACCTGTTTCATGAGAACCCCAGATGTCTCTGTCCACTCCAACTGAACCTGGTGGCCCTTAGCTGCCTCGACAGTTACAGCGAAGATTGGCTCACACTTCGGTGGCACGTGTTTCAACCCTGTGGGAAAGCCTCGAGGGGAAGCCCCAGACCCCTGTGTCACCTAGACAGGAAGCCTGACCTTCCGGCTACAGCTCGGGAGGAAAGCGGACTTGCACATCTCCACTGGAGAAGAGACCTGACTCCATTGGGGAGCCTCCAGAAACCCCACGTTCCAAGTAAGCAGTGGAGGGAATCCTCAGGCTCTAGACCAGGACTTAGGAGCAGGCCCCGACTGCCAAGAAATCCCCAGAGGCCCCTGGCAACTCACGTGGAGCCTGGCCTTTCTGGAGGGCACAGGGGCAGGTCCCTGGGCTCCCCATCGTAAGACGAGAGAAACCTGCCACAACTCGAGAAAAACCAGGAGGATCTCCCCTCCAGGCGAAATGAGGCCCTTGTCCTCTGTGACACCACATGGGAAGTCACCCCATCCCTCCTGAATTTCGACGGGTTCCTTCACACCCTTGAAGTGACTCCAGAATATCCTGACATTCAGATCTCCACTCAAGAGGAACACCGAGGTTTCCACCACAACTCAAGAGGAGTCCCGTGTCCCCTTGCTCGGTCGAGACAAGGGTTCCTTTCACTGATTCACCAGGGAAGGATTCCCGCCAGTCCTGTGGCATCTCAAGAGGAGGTATTCACCACAGGAGAGTTCAGAGGAACTCCGGTGGTCACGCCACCTGTTTCATGAGAACCCCAGATGTCTCTGTCCACTCCAACTGAACCTGGTGGCCCTTAGCTGCCTCGACAGTTACAGCGAAGATTGGCTCACACTTCGGTGGCACGTGTTTCAACCCTGTGGGAAAGCCTCGAGGGGAAGCCCCAGACCCCTGTGTCACCTAGACAGGAAGCCTGACCTTCCGGCTACAGCTCGGGAGGAAAGCGGACTTGCACATCTCCACTGGAGAAGAGACCTGACTCCATTGGGGAGCCTCCAGAAACCCCACGTTCCAAGTAAGCAGTGGAGGGAATCCTCAGGCTCTAGACCAGGACTTAGGAGCAGGCCCCGACTGCCAAGAAATCCCCAGAGGCCCCTGGCAACTCACGTGGAGCCTGGCCTTTCTGGAGGGCACAGGGGCAGGTCCCTGGGCTCCCCATCGTAAGACGAGAGAAACCTGCCACAACTCGAGAAAAACCAGGAGGATCTCCCCTCCAGGCGAAATGAGGCCCTTGTCCTCTGTGACACCACATGGGAAGTCACCCCATCCCTCCTGAATTTCGACGGGTTCCTTCACACCCTTGAAGTGACTCCAGAATATCCTGACATTCAGATCTCCACTCAAGAGGAACACCGAGGTTTCCACCACAACTCAAGAGGAGTCCCGTGTCCCCTTGCTCGGTCGAGACAAGGGTTCCTTTCACTGATTCACCAGGGAAGGATTCCCGCCAGTCCTGTGGCATCTCAAGAGGAGGTATTCACCACAGGAGAGTTCAGAGGAACTCCGGTGGTCACGCCACCTGTTTCATGAGAACCCCAGATGTCTCTGTCCACTCCAACTGAACCTGGTGGCCCTTAGCTGCCTCGACAGTTACAGCGAAGATTGGCTCACACTTCGGTGGCACGTGTTTCAACCCTGTGGGAAAGCCTCGAGGGGAAGCCCATAGACCCCTCTGTCACCTCGAAGGGAAGCCTGTCCCTGCAGCTGCAGCTCGGGAGGAAAGTGGAGGTGCACGGCTCCATTCAAGACGAGACCTGACTCCACTGAGGAGCCTCCAGAGGAACCCTACACTCCACGTTTGTAGTGGAGAGGAATCCTCAGGTGTCAGATGAGGACTTAGGAGCCGGAACCGACTGCCAAGGTATCCCCAGAAGCCCCTGGCAACTTGCTTCGAGCCTGACCTTTCCGGAGGCCTCAGGGGCGGGTCTCTGGGGTCCACATTGTAAATCAAGAGGAACCTGCCACAACTCGAGTAAAACCAGGAAGATCTCCCCTCCAGGAGAGATGAGGCCCTTGACTTCTGCAGAACCTCACGGGATGTCACCCCATCGTTCACGAACCTCGACGGGTTCCTTCACTCACTTGCAGTGACCCAAGAATAGCCCGACATACACGTCTCCGCTCAAGAACATCGAGGTTCCCCCCACAACTCAAGAGGAACTCCATGTCTTCCTGCTCCGCACGAAATCATGCATCCTTTCCCTGGTTCTTCATCGATGGATTGCCGACCGTCCCATCGCATCTAAAGAGGAGGTGCTCTCCACAGGGGTGTCCAGAGGTACTCCGGGGGTCACGCCACCTGTTCCACGAGACACCCAGATGTCTCTATCCACAACATCGGAACCTGGTGGCCCTGTGCCACCTCGACCCTCACCCCGAGGATTGGCTCCCACCACGTTGCCACGTGTTTCAACCCTGTGGAAAAGCTTCGAGGGGAAGCCCAAGATCCGTGTGTCACCTCGACGGGAATACTGACCATGCAGCTACAGCTCGGGACGAAAACAGAGGTGCACGTCTCACTCAAGACGAGAACTGACTCCCCTGGGAAGCCTCCAGATGAACCCCACAGTCCACGTCTGCAGCGGAGAGGAATCCTCAGGTGTCACACTAGGACTTAGGAGCTGGAACCGACTGCCAAGATATCCCCAGAGGCTCCTGGCAACTTGTGTTGACCCTGGCCGTTCCAGGGGTCACTGGAGCCAGTCCCTGTGGTCCCCATCGCAAGTCGAGCGGAACCTGCCGTAACTCGAGAACAATCAGGAGGATGTCCCCTCCAAGCGAGATGAAGTCATTTTCCTCTGCAGCACCTCGCAGGAAGTCACCCCATCCCTCATGAACCACGACGCGTTCCTTCACACATTTTCAGAGACTCAAGATTATCCCGACACACAGGTCTTCCCGCGAGAGGACACCGAGGGTCACGCCACAACACAAGAGGACCCCCGTGTCCACCTGCTTGGCTCGAGATCAGGCTTCCTTTCCCGGGTTCGACGGGGAAGTGTTCCCGAAAGTCCTGTCACATGTTAAGAGGAGGCGCTTGCCAAAGGAATGTCCAGAGGAACTCCAGGGGTTGAGCCACGTGATCCACGAGACCCCAGAAGTCTCTGTCCATTGCAGAAGATTCTGGTGGCCCTGAACCTGCTCGACTGTCACCCTGAAGATTGGCTCCCACCACGGTGGCACGTGATTCAACCCTGTGGGAAAGCCTCGAGGGGAAGCCCCAGACCCCTGTGTCACCTCGGTGGCAAGCCTGACCTTGTGGCTACAGCTTGGGAGGAAAGCAGACGTGCATGTCTCCACTGGAGATGAGACCTGACTCCATTGGGGAGCCTCCAGAGAAACTGCACGGTCCAAGTAAGCAGTGGAGGGAATCCTTGGGCTCCATACTAGGACTTTGGATGAGGCCCCGACTGCAAAGTGATCCCCAGAGGTCCCTGGCAACTCAGGTGGAGCCTGGCCTTTCTGGAGGGCACAGGGGTGGGTCCCTGGGGCTGCGTTTTATTTCAAGAGAAATCTGGCACAACTCGAGAAAAACCAGGAGGATCTTCCCTCCAGGCGAAATGAGGCCCTTGTCCTCTGCGGCACCTCACGGGAAGTCACCCCATCCCTCATGAACCTCGACGGGTTCCTTCACACCCTTGCAGGCACCCTGGAATATCCCGACATTCACGTCTCTGCTCGAGGGGAACACCGGGGATCTCACCACAACTCAAGAGAAGCCCCATGTCCCCCTGCTCCGTTTGAGACCAGGGTTCCTTTCACTGATTCGTCAGGGAAGGATTCCCGCCAGTACTGTGGCAACTCATCAGGAGGTGTTCTTCACAGGCATGTACAGAGGAACTCCGGGGGTCACGCCATCTGTTCCACGAGACCCCAAGATCTCTCTGTCCACTCCAACTGAACTTGGTGGCTCTTAGCCGCCTCGAAAGTCACCCCAAAGATTGGCTCACACCTCGGTGGCACGTGTTTCAACCATGTGCGAAAGACTCGAGGGGNGAGGAACTCCGGGGGTCACGCCATCTGTTCCACGAGACCCCAAGATCTCTCTGTCCACTCCAACTGAACTTGGTGGCTCTTAGCCGCCTCGAAAGTCACCCCAAAGATTGGCTCACACCTCGGTGGCACGTGTTTCAACCATGTGCGAAAGACTCGAGGGGAAGCCCATAGACCCATGTGCTCCTCAATGGGAAGCCTGACCCTGCAGCTACAGCTCGGGAGGAAAGCGGAGGTGCACGGCTTCACTCAAGNATCCTGCAGCCACTTGCCAGTATTTTTAATTTCTTTATCAACAGTAATTTATCTCATTCATAATTTTTCTTAACATTCCTCTTTGTAAGGAATGTGGATTTCTTTTCATCTTTAAAAATTTGAAATTTCTTTCTAATAACAATATACAATAATTAAGTATGTGTAAAATAGGAAATCTGCATCTTAAAATGCCATGGCATATACATTCCATTTTACTGTTCTTACAGTGAATTATGAGTTTTCTACTTAAAAGTAATGAAAGTTACATAGCAACATTGAAAGTAGAAGAGATGCCTTAAGATAGTCTATCATCTAATTCATTCTTCTACTCCTGCTGCAAATAAATCTGTCACATGGGTAAAGTGCAGCTCAAATATTAGATGAGTCATTTCACATATTAAGATTACACAGATTCACTGAACTGGGAATTCAGAGCAGGGAGAGGCAAAGCACAAACTGGAATTTTGATGAACCAGACTACAGTAGGTAAAGACATGGGGAAGGATGATTCAAATAAACACTTGCTCTGCAGATGACTGGGACTTCAAAATTCTAGCAAAATCAGATCAAACACACTATAAAGTTATTTAGGCTGCTATTTCCAAGAGTTACTTAACTCTTGGAAGACTGGAACATAGCTAAGAATCATAAAGAAAACTATAGCCTTAGCTTACCAATTTGGGCATTTGGAAAGAATATATCATTGGATAATTCTACAAATTATTTTAAGAGTGAAGGGGTCTGATACATACCATAACTTTATGAGGCATAGCACCTATTTTTACCACTTTTATTCAGTGTAGGGAAATTTCTTAAAATCAGAAGACTCAACATCCATCTTAATCTCAGGGTATTTTTGGATTCTCCTCTTTATGGCATAATAATAACTTTAGAATACACGGAATAGACCACTTGACTGTCAAGAATATACACAAAAGTAGCTTGATAATAATGTAGGAATTTCAATGTTAGAGAATTAACTGTATTTTCTTCCTGGAATTAAAAAAAAAAGTCCTCTGACATATTGCCTCTGAATCCTGGAT
Source organism: Neotragus pygmaeus (assembly GCA_006410875.1). Classification (NCBI taxonomy): domain Eukaryota; kingdom Metazoa; phylum Chordata; class Mammalia; order Artiodactyla; family Bovidae; genus Neotragus; species Neotragus pygmaeus. The sequence goes on along the minus strand of SJYV01038068.1, from coordinate 1,401,211 downwards.
AATCAGTTAGACTGGTTATCTAACTGATTAGATAATCCAAAATATTGATTAGATATATCAAATATATTGATTAAATAATCAATAAGCCTGGATAATCAATTAAATGTTTCTTAATTAAAAATTAGTTTCTAAAAGGAACATAAATTCTGCTTANCTTGGACTGCAAGGAGATCCAACCAGTCCATTCTGAAGGAGATCAGCTCTGGGATCTCTTTGGAAGGAATAATGCTAAAGCTGAAACTCCAGTACTTTGGCCACCACATAAAGAAACCTAGTCTGTTAGATGAAGAGGGATTGTGTGGAGAACGGCCCCATCTGAGGCCCCAGACAAAATGAGTGAACCCAGCCGATATTGTGAGGAACACAAATAAGCTGACCCAGATGAGCCCTGTTGAACTGTCAACCCATCAAATCATGAGCAAATACATGATGATTTTTTTTAAGCCACTAAACTTGGGGATAGTCTATTACACAGCACAAGCTAACTGACACAAAGTACTTTTCTCAAGTCACACAGGCAGGACAAACATTCAAACAGAAAGTCTTGACTATACAGCCCAAATACTTAACTCCCTATTATACTGTGAAACTCCCAAGAATCTAGTCAGCATCACTGGGTAAAGTTAATGCTTAACGATGATGCAGTGTCCCCTTAAGGATAACCAGAGAGATGAGTTATCTGTCAAGCTGGCACAGAGATGGGCCCTTTCCACATGTTGCCAGCAGTAGCTTATTTCTAAATTCAGACCAGGGGCACCTGGGAAATAATTAGCTCCCGTGTTGCTGTCCTCTCATAACAAATTTGAGGGCAACTCTTTATTTTTGCTAAAGTTAAACAGTTCATGGCACACATGTTACTTAACACTTCTCTACGAATAGAAATGTATTTGCTTTTAATCAGTTGGGGACTCATTAGTGAGGCTGTCTTCATCTCCCTGAGCCTTTGCCTCTTTTGCTTAGTTTTTTGGGGGGTTTTTTGGCTCTGTATTAGTGTTTTGTTTGTTTTCTACAGAACTTTCATAAATAAAACCTAACAGGCTGAACAAATCAGGAGGAGAAGCAATGTCAAATGCAACACAAGAGTAAACCCTTATAACCTTCCTCTTTTTACAATCCTTCCCTAGGCCTAACAGCAATGAATGAATCACTGATCATTAAAAATAAAAGGGAGTTATTCAACTTTGAGCTACATGAAGCATTAATCTTCCGACAGTCCTTTCCAATCACGTGTTTCTTTGCATCTATATGTTGTACAGAGCTCTCTCTCTTTCTCTCTCTCTCTCTCTCTCTCCCCCTCTCTAACCCTCCCTTTCCCTCTCTACCTCTCCAGTAAACACAAGAAGGTGGTAGCTTCGATTAGAATCTGCCACTGCTGCTGCTGCTAAGTCGCTTCAGTCGTGTCCGACTCTGTGTGATCCCAGAGATGGCAGCCCACCAGGGTCNTCTCTCTCTCTCTCTCTCTCTCCCCCTCTCTAACCCTCCCTTTCCCTCTCTACCTCTCCAGTAAACACAAGAAGGTGGTAGCTTCGATTAGAATCTGCCACTGCTGCTGCTGCTAAGTCGCTTCAGTCGTGTCCGACTCTGTGTGATCCCAGAGATGGCAGCCCACCAGGGTCCCCAGTCAGAAAATTGCATGGTTTGCATTCCCTTCCAATTCTTGTGCATCTAAATGAGATGTACATCTTTCTCTAATTTATTCTTCAAACTTTCATCTTGTAATCAGATTGTACATCTTTTAAAAGAGGACAGTTGAGTTGTTAAGGGTAAATCCATTTTTCCTACCCCATTTTTTAACTTTCCCAATCTCATTTGAAAATGGAAGGAGGATGAGATCAGCTTGGCCATTGAACTGCCTGATCCTATTAATGGTGTTTTGTGCATTTGCCCTACAAAGCTGGCACACAGATTCTTTATACCTTGAAACCCAGATTCTGATACCTATTTCTCAACCATAACCTACAAAGTACTCAAGAACCCAGCATCTTGTCTTTTCATTCAAGTGTACCTTGGCACTGGCAAATCTCTCTTAGAGACAAATTTTCATTTATGTTCAATTTACATGGAATAAAGAACCTTGGGAAGAGGACTGTTGGAATTCATTCAGTACCATGTTTGCCTGCAAAAGGGCATTTATACTTGACATTTCTGAAGATACTCATTTTACAGCCCAATTTTCACACTCAAATAATCACCATCTGTGTTGTCCAGTTTAAAATGATCAAGTGCAATTTGTTTTCCCTACATTTTTTTCTTTTGTTTCTTATTGTTTGTTCGAATAGGTGGGAGCATAATTAAATTTAGTACCTCATTTCTAAGTATTGTTGCTTTATTCAAACAGAGAAGAGGAGGGATATAGGAAAGGAAGGAGGAAGGAAGGGAGGAGAGAAGGACGCCTGGTAAAGAGTAACTCACTAAGCCCTAGCAAGCTTTTTCTCATAGAATATTATCATTATTTTTGCTGCGCTGTTGTACCACTTTTGCACGCATTTCACCATAATCCACCAAGTGAGAAAGAGGATCGGTGTTTATTCCTATTTGAAATTCTTTGATGCCTAAGAGCCAACTTAGTCTACATATAAGTGGTACAATGATAAACAATCTGCCTGCCAATGCAGGATACACAAGAGACTGGGATTCAATCCCTGGGTGGAGAAGATCCCCTGGAGAAGAAAATGACAACCCACTCCAGTATTCTTGCCTGGGAAATCCCATGGGCAGAGGAGCCTGGCGAGCTGCACTCCATGGTCTTGAAGAGTCAGACAGGACTGAGTGTTTGAGCTCACACCTACAACGCCTGAGGGCCAACTTACTCTACACATTTGGTTTATAACTCAGTGCACTTTAAAAATACTCTAAGAGCATGTTGATTTTGTAATATTCCTGGGTTCTCCCAATCTGAGGAAGACATCTCCAAAGGAAGCAACAGATATCCTAGGAGCCTGTAGAGTCAGGCTCACTATCTTCTTTTGTGATACTCATCACTTTTACAATTATTTGTTCTTACTACTTGCGTAGTCCTATTATAACATGGGCTATGTCTGTCTTATTTCCTCTTAGAGGTACAGGACTACCTCATATTATGTTTTGCACTTTCAGTGTGCCTTAAAAGCATTTCTTAACTCAATTAAATCAGTCAATCAATGTTGACTCCTCTTTCTTTTCTTTCATGAAATTGAATCTGAACCCATTATGCCACAGAAATCTCAAAAAAAGGAGAACATGTGAAATATTTTATATAAAAGCAGTCAGATTGGTTTCCTGAAAATATATATATATTTCATATTAAAGTTCATACAACAACAAAAAAATGTACAGAGGTCAGAGTCGGGGAGACTGATATTCCAAGCAATTACAAAATTCCTTGAAACTTTCCTGTCTTCGCTGCTCTGACAGTATTTAAAGCTCAGTCTGGTTAAAAATATTCTTCAATGAATTTGTGTTTATTTCAAGATAGTGCTAACACAAGCTGAACAGAACAGAGTAAACATGAAGGTCAGTCTATTATCACTCTGCATGAAGTGTTCACAGGAGGCAGTGACCAACCCACAGTGAACAGATACTACACCAAGGCATGCAAGACAGAGATGGAAAACATATGGGTTGGTAGTACAATAACACAGTTTATCTCCGCAGGTGAGAGGAAGTACTGATGAGAGTAAACACTGTATGTCACTAAATTTAAGCCAAACACATATTAGGAGCTCTGTTTTGACCTTCATTGGAAGAAAAACAAAGGTATTGGACAACCGGAATAAGTAAGCAACCTCTCCATTCTCCAAGGGGCAGCGTGTTTTAAACTACACATTGCTCCATTTCAACAGATCCCTCTAGGAGCACGTCTGGAGGGGCAGAGCAGTTTAACATCTGTGCTCCGGAAAATTAGAGTTACTGCTGAAAACACTTCTGTGACCACGCACGGGTTTCTATTAATGAACCATGTGACTTACTGAACTATTACGTTTTTATTATCTTTTACCTAGGTGAAGATTTTCCTCCAGAAAGCAAACTCTTGATATCAAGCTTTCTGAGTACTACTGGCACAGATGCTGGCTGAATGTGGCAAAGTATGAAAGGTCCAAATGAACTGGAATTTGTAGCATTCTTTCATAAGACAAAAGTCAATGCCCCAATTTGTGAAATTTGGACTTACACTATACTAATTCCATATGGGCATTCTATACATGGGCTCACAACATCAACCTCTGTAACAACACAAACATCAGGAAAAAAATGCATGGATGTGCTGGATTTTAAAATACAAGGCAATGGCACCCCACTCCAGTACTCTTGTCTGGAAAATCCCATGGATGGAGGAGCTTGGTAGGCTGCAGTCCATGGGGTCGCTCAGAGTCAGACATGACTGAGCAACTTCACTTTCACTTTTCACTTTCATGCATTGGAGAGGGAAATGGCAACCCACTCCAGTGTTCTTGCCTGGAGAATCCCAGGGACGGGGGAGCCTGGTGGGCTGCCGTCTATGGGGTCTCACAGAGTCGGACACGACTGAAGTGACTTAGTAGGAGCAGCAGCATTGTGAAGAAGGTATCTATTTGCCAGTTTTTATCTGCCTTTTTTAGAGCAAGATGAAGATAATGTGTAAGAGAAAAGGTGACAGTATGGAAATGAAAATGGTTGACCACTGTTTCTTGAATTGGAGTCTCATGGTCTCAATGACCTTCTAGGATGGTCTGCATTATCTTGTATTGTGAATGTTCACAGTAACAAAATACCTATGCTTTTTTTCCTGAATGAATTATTCATTTAAAATATAAAAATCAGACACCAACTTACTGGTATATTAGGGTCATGCTGGTTTCTGTGATAAGTAAGTTCCAACATTTTAATGACTTGGGCTCCAAAGTCATTAAAAAAAATCAAAAAAATCAAAAGTCATTTAAAAAATTTAAAAATCACTGTGGATTGTGACTGCAGCCATGAAATTCAAAGACACCCCTTGGAAGGAACGCTATGACAAACCTAGACATGGTATTAAAAACCAGAGATATCATTTTGCCAACAAAGGTTCATCTAGTCAAAGTTATGGTTTTTCCAGTAGTCATGTACAGATGTGAGAGTTAGACCATAAAGAAGAATGAGTGCCAAAGAACAGATGTTTCTGAATTGTGGTCCTACAGAAGACTCTTGAGAGTCCAAGGGACTGCAAGGAGATCAAACCCTGAATATTCATTGGAAGGACTGATGCTGAAACTGAAGCTCTAGTACTTTGGCCACCTCATGCAAAGAGCTGACTCATTGGAAAAGACCCTGATGCCAGAAAAAATTGAATATAAAAAGAGAAGAGGGCGGCAGAGGATGAGATGGTTAAATAATCACAAACTAAACGGGCATGACTTTGAGCAAACTTTGAGAGAGAAAGACAGGGAAGCCTGCAGTCCATGGGGTCACAAAGAGTCAGACATAACCGAGCAACTGAACATCAGTGACAATTTTAATGACTGGACACAACAGAATTTAGTTTTCACTTATCTAACAGTCCAATAAGGGTTTTGTTGGTCATTTGGGTGGTTTTCCTCTACTTGGTGACTTAGGGACCCAGGTCCTTCTGTATGTTTTGCCACCATCCCTGAGGCCTCAGCTTTCATGCAGGGGGAGGGGGAAAGAGAGAACAGAGAAACTCCTATGCACTTGAAAGCCTCATCTTGACAGTGACTACATATCCTCTTTACTCATGTATTATCACAGAGAACCAGTCACATGGCCACTTGTGGATGAAAGAGAAGCGGGACAGTGTCTCCTAGTGACAACTCCACATTATCAAAGGAAAGGCACAAATATTATTTATATTATTCTGATAAACCATCTACACTATGGTATCTAATACATTAAATAAATCAATTCTAGTTTCTTCATTAATGCCCAAGAGACTTAAAATTTGGCGGAGTCCCTTGAGAGCAGGGACTGGGTTTTTGTTTTTTTTAATCTCCTGTTCCTCCACCCATAAAATGTCTTGAGAACCAGATTCATTGGGAAACTGGTAGTCTAAGTAATGATTCCAAAAGTGGTCAAATGTCCAAATGAGCCTTTACCAATTTCTTCTGGCTGCTCTTTAGAAACCAGGAATAACTTCTGTAGTTAAAAGTTATGAATTTTACATTGCTCTCTACCTGAACTTGGAAGCCCTTGCATCCTGCAAATAAAAAGGGGATCGTTAGTTATTGGTTCAGGGTCGCTATAAAGAAAAGGTACTTGCTTTTACATGTTTCCACAAAAGAGCTACTCAAGCCCTAATGTCACTTGGCCCAATTAAGTATATAAATGGCAAGGGGCCAAGTTAATGACAACTCTGGGGACTTGGGCTGGGCCAGGCTAGAAACAGAGTAGCGGGAAGAATGGCTCCAGCTTACACGTTCCTTTCAAACAAAGCCTTTGCCTTCCCTTGCCCTTGAGGGCAATATTCCGACCTAGAGGGAAGGCAGAAGTGTCCTGAAGAGCCTTGGCTCTTGATCCTTATTATGGAAAAACTGGATGACTATTAACCTAACCAAACCTTAAAGGAGGACGAACTGAAGTAAGACTTGCTGTAGGGTTTGGAGAAGCAAATATAAAATATTAACCTTTCAAACTTTCTTTTTTGCTTTTTTTTCATAACTCATTTTAATTTGTATTTTATATTGCAATATAGTTGATTAACAATGTGGTCTTAGTTTCAGGTGTACAGCAAAGGGATTCCGTTATATATACATGTATCTATATAAACCCTTTACATCCCCAAAGAAAGGTCACAGAGTTTCTGAGGGAGCCACTCTCCTAGGGAAAAGTGCGATGACGTATAAGGGGATGTTTACATTTAAGCAAACTCTGATCCTTTCCATCTGGCTGAGCGCTCCTGGAGAGCATCTTGGAAGTCCAGCCCCTCACCCCTTCTGCTGATTAGGCTGCTCTGTGCAACAAGAGCTCTGCCCTGGAGGAGCGTCAGCAGAGCGGTGAGTGCGTCCAGATGTGGCCACTTCCTTAAAGGTGAAGTACGACGAGGAAGAGATTAATCGGCAACGCAGCGAAGTCAGACTCTCCCTAACCCAGGGACGTGTTAAATGAAAAGGAAAAGATGCTGTTGAATGCTATCTCCAAGTGGAATCATTATTTCCAACTAACGTACTCCTTCAGGCAACACACATAGTTGGTTTTCCCGAAGCCCTTTTCCTCCTGTCGCACACGCCTACTTCTCGCTGGAACCCCGACAGCAGCTGAAAAAACATTCCATCCAGGGGAAGAGGGAGAGAAGGGCTGGTGAGATGACTGAGCCGGTGAAGCTGGCAGGTCGTCACACGGGCAGCGCTTGGCTCAGCCTGCATCAGGGGACAGGGGNTCTCTTCCTTTGATTTTAATTTGTCTCCTTTTCCTGAAGTAAACCATAGCCATGAGCATAACAGCCCCTCTAGTGCATTATCTGGAGAAGGCGATGGCACCCCACTCCAGTACTCTTGCCTGGAAAATCCCATGGGGTCGCGAAGAGCCGGACACGACTGAGTGACTTCACTTTCACTTTTCATTTTCATGCATTGGAGAAGAAAATGGCAACCCACTCTAGTGTTCTTGCCTGGAGAATCCCAGAGATGGGGGAGCCTGGTGGGCTGCCGTCTATGGCGTCGTACAGAGTTGGACCCGACTTAGCAGCAGCTGCAGCAGCAGCAGCAGTGCATTATCAGATTGGAAGCTTCCCTGGTGACTCAGATGGCAAAGAACCTGCCTGTAATGTGGGAGACCTAGGTTCGATCCCTGGGTCGGGAAGATCACCTGGAGGAGAAAATGGCAACCCACTCCAGTATCCTTGCCTGGAAAATTCCATGGACAGAGGAGTCTGGTGGGCTACAGTCCATGGGGTTGCAAAGTGTTGGACACAACTGCACAACTAACACTGTCATTTTCTTTCTAGTGAATTATGAAACTTAAGGCTGATTTTGGGAATCACTCTCCCCAAACATGCAGTTGGTATCAGATGGGAAGCAGTCTTGGGAACTGTGCCCTCAAACGTTGCAGTTTGTCTGACTCCAGGCAAAAAGTATACACACATGCATTGTACATTTAAAAAAGTAAAGAAGGTATTCATTTAAAAATGAAAGATTTTCCTCCCTTCTCTGGCTTCACTACTTCCAGTTCCCTAGGGGATCCCACTTTGTTTCTTTCTGGTTTATCTTTCTAGACATTTTCTGCACAAATATAAACATATACACACTTTATATATGTGTGGCACTAGTGGTAAAGAATCCGCCAGCCAATGCACAAGAAACAGGAGATGCAAGGTTCAATCCCTGAGTTGGGAAGATCCCCTGGAGGAGCAAATGGCACCCTACTCCAATATTGTTGCCTGGAAAATTCCATGGGCAGAGGAACCTGGTGGGCTACAGTCCCTGGGGCCACAAAGAGTTGGACACGACTGAGCGGACACACACTTTATTACTCTTTTAATCATAAATGAAATCGTGCTCTACAGCCCATCCTGAAATTCCCTTTTATCCCTTCTATTTCATGAGTAGTCCTTGCGTCGGCACAGCTGGCCTGCTCCTGGGCTTCTGGATGGCTGGATGGTGTTTATGTGGCTGTGGCATCATAAGAAGGGAACCAAGTGTCAGGATTCTTGTGAGATCACGTGATTTCACGTATGTAGGAGCTCTTAGAATAGTACTAACACAAAACAGGCAAGCATTCCATGTGTTATTATTTATTTGTTTATTTGGCCTGCTCTCTCTTGTGTACATTGCTATATCTAATTTTCTCATTATCTCTAACAAGGCCACAATGAATTTCCTTGAGCTTGTACTTATACATTCACATCTGGGATAAATTTCTAGGAATGGAATTGGTATGCCAAAGGGTATATGCATTTCACATTTTGCTAGGTGTTTTCAAATTGCTGTCTAAAATGGTTGTACCAATTTACATTCCTACCCCTGGCCTGTGATTTGCCTGAAATTCCCCTTACTCGAGCATTATCCAACATTTTGGTCTTTAGCAACCTGATAGGCTTTTAAAAATTTCATCTCCTTGCAGTTTAGTTTGCATTTCTTTAATTATTGTGAGGCTGGGCATCTTTTTAAATACATTTATGGATTTACTTTATACTTACAGTACTTTTTCTTCCAGCTGGTTAATTTATGTGTTTTAATTTTCTCATTGATTTAAGCAAACTTTCCACGCCATTTGAAACTATCTTGAATAAGAATCAAGTAAAATGAAAAGATACCAAGATGCTCTCCCAGCCAGAATTTCTACACCACCATGACTTCCACTATGGTTTTAAACTTCCTTTAAAAAAAGAAAAGAAAAAAAAAAAAAAGGCTAAGCTAAATGTAAAACAATAAACTGGAAAAAAGTACTTATTTCCTCTGGCTGATTGAAAGGCTTTTGTTTATTTGTTTATTCCTGTTAACTAAATTGAACTCATTCCTTTTAATCCAGCTTATATCCATTTCTCCAGCATAGAAACCAACCCACCAAGAACTGAATCTTTTTAATTTTTAAGTCAACCTAATGAATAAATACTCTGTTATTTCTCACCCAACATATAAGGTGGTAGAGAACAAACTGTATAAGACTGAATTACTTTTTAAAAAACAGGTTGACTTGTATGTTGTTCTAAAGATATATATACATATATTTGGCCTTGCCACACAGCATGCGGGATTTTAGTTTTCCAACCAGGTATCAAACCTGGGCCCCCTGCATTGGAAGTGCAGAGTCTTAACCACTGGACTGCCCTGAAGTTCCAAAAGATATATTCTGGATTTTCAAATGAATTTCACATTTTTCAAAGAACATTTGAATCAACTCCTCAGGAATTTGATTTCTCTAAAAAGGTGAAACCCCAAAATTTGGTCCTGCCTTTCTTCAAACCTTTTCTTCCAAAATTGACCTCTTGAAATCCTCTCAAGTGGAACTCCTTATTTTCCAACTGTACACTCTCACTTCCCCCCACCCAGTTTTCAGAACCTGCAACAGGCAGTATATGATTACACACATACTGGCTTCCCATATTTGTATATACTCATGGCTATCTTTTCTCCCTTGCTAATTACAAAGCTCCTATAGATTAGGTACTCAGTTGTAAGTTAGCATAACAAATTACCTCCCAATTTAGCAGCTTAAAACAGCAGTAAACATTTATTTTCTAGCATAGTTTCTGCAGCTCAGAAGTTTAGGAGTTGGGCTGCAGGCATATAAGTAAAGGCTTGGCTAGAGCTGGAGGATCTGCTCCAGAGACGGTGAATTCTCACCCTGGCAAATTGATGCCACAAAGTTTCTCACCATGTGGACTCCTCCACAGAGTTACTCAACAGTCTGCATGACATGGCATCTGGCTTCCCCCAGAATGAGTGATCCAAAAAAGGACAAGGCAAAAGCCACAGTGGCTTTTACAACCAAGACTGTAAGTCACACATTCATTTGCAAAATATCCTACTGGTTACACAGAGAAGCCCCTTTTTAGGGGTGTGAATACAGTATTCACCCCTAATTAGAAGGTGAGAATTATTTATGGTCATTCTGGATTCTGGCCACCATGGGGACCCAAACTGTATGTTATGCCCATAGGTCACAGATCTTGGCATTGGTATAATCATTTAACCCAATTGTGCAGAAATACTATAATGAATCAGGACGTTGTTTCCTTTAATCAAAACTAATGATACACATGCAAAAGGACAAGTCTTAGGTCAGGTCTGCAAGGCAGATTTGCACGTGAGAAGTTCATGGTGGAGAGCCCTCTGGACCACCGTGCCCTCACCCATGGAGAGTGCCAGCAGAAGGACTGGGATCTGTTGAACTATAACAAAGGCCTCGGCAAATACCCAGGGGAGATCTAGAGCTAGGATGGCTCTTCAGATTATTTCCACCATGGAAACTGGCAAATGCTCCAAATCCCTGATTCGATCCCTGAGTCAGTTATTGATCATTTACCAGCACACAAGTGATCTATTGAATCCTTTCTCTGAGATGCAAAATCTATTATTTTCGCATTTTAAAATTCTTAGTAGCCCCACATTAAGGAAAAGTGTTTAATTTTTGAAATAAGCATTTCCCAAACATATGACATGGTTACAAATCTTAGGCCACCGGCTCAAGTTGACAAGAAGCTATTTAATTTCTGATTTTGGATCTCTTTCTTTCAGATGGATAGGGAAACCAAACCCAACATAACCTCCCTTCTTCCTGAAGTTCTCTCACCACCCGTATCCAGACCCCGCCCCCTCCCCCGGGGGGCTGGACACCGTACTACCCTCTCCCCGTTTCCAAGTGGCTGCAGGGATCCTCCTCCGGTTCTCGCTCGCTGGTGCAAGCAGGCACTGCTTAGGCGTCCCACATTCCCGCCCACGCAGCCCTGCCAGACCTGAGGTCTGGGCTAGTCCTTCTAGGACACTCAGAGCAAAGGAATCCTGTCTTGTAGGCGGGAGCCGCTCCCCCCAGCTCCCCTGTCGGCACCGCTCCTATCGCCTCGGGCTGGGCCCCCCTTTCTCCTGGCTCCCGAGAGCCCCTGGCTGAAGCCCTGGTCCCGCTCGTGCTGACCTGTCCCTTGGCCCGGCCCTGGGCCGCTGCGCGACACGCAGTGGGGGAATGCCTCCCNCCTGGAGAATTCCATGGACTGTATAGTCCATGGGGTCGCAAAGAGTCAGACACAACTGAGTGACTTTCACACAAGGTCACATATTTTTGTTGACTACGAAACATGAAACAAAGCAAAGGTAACAAAATATTAAATAAATTTTATTTTAAAATTTTTGCTATAATAAAGTCATATATTTCAAAATATCCAATTCTAACGCGAGTTTTTTTTACATTTTCTTTCATTTACAATCTTTGGTTTCTATAACTCTTAATTAAATTCTCTCACTCTCCAACAACAGTTCAACAGAGATAACTCGCACAAGAGTGCTTTCAAGAAAGGACTAAAAATAGTGGGGTTGAGGCATTTTCAGTTTGTCTAGATAAAAGGCTCTCATGAATCTATCATTTTAAAACATCCCAATTCGCATTCAGTGTTACTTGCAATTTCACCAATGCTTAATTTATTTTACTACATATTACAGTTTAATTAAACACCAGACCGGAGCTTCAACGGGAGAGTTCCTTCTCTCTACCCAGCAGTGTGTAGATTTCGTAGTTTGAAGTCTAAGTCCAACCTGGTAGTCAAAGGGAGAGTGAACTAGGTTTCTTTTCAATAACTGGGCCATATTTATTTCCTTTTTATTACTGACAGACACTCTATATTAGTCCCTCATCTCCCAGCTTTTTTATTTTAAAAAGTAAATAGTAATTCTTATTCATGGCAGTGGCACCTGCACAGGGTGGACAAATCTGGTCGCCAGGAGGTCCCCCTGCTGTTTCACTCAACTGGCCACATGCTCTCCACCCTGGCAGCTGCTCCGGTTTTGTTTTTCTCCCTCAGGCAAATAGGAACTGCATGGACATTTAGAAATTCTTCTTTCTGAACCAAAACTTTGGTTTCAAAAAGTAGCAAGGAAATTCATAACAGATGATAAACTTCTATATACATATTTCATTACACAAGAAACACATGAGCACACTCCCATAAAAAATTTAAATATAGAAATGTCTAAACCATGAACACTCTTTTATATTGCAACTCCCCTCTCATCTCACTCCCCCTCCCCAAAACATGAAGGAGTCAGGGGCATCCCCTTCACAGAATTAACTATGAAACTGGACAACTGTGTTAAAAAAAAAAAATAGTCATTTCTGATCACTGGGAAATGACCCAAGACAAAAAGCAACTCAAATTTGTTTGTTTCCTTCCAAANCCCCAAAACATGAAGGAGTCAGGGGCATCCCCTTCACAGAATTAACTATGAAACTGGACAACTGTGTTAAAAAAAAAAAATAGTCATTTCTGATCACTGGGAAATGACCCAAGACAAAAAGCAACTCAAATTTGTTTGTTTCCTTCCAAACTTCGTTATATCACAAATACACAGATTGGTTTTTTCCACTTTACAGAAAAAAGGAAACCGCCCCCCCCTCCCCAACGCAACCAACCCTGTGGCTCAGCTGGTAAAGAATCTGCCTGCAATGAAGGAGACCTGGGTTCGATCCCTGGGTTGGGAAGATACCCTGGAGAAGGGAAAGGCTACTGGCTCCAGTGTTCTGGCCTGGAGAATTCCATGGACTGTATAGTCCATAGAGTTGCAAAGAGTCAGACATGACTGAATTACTCACTTCACCTAACCATGTCCCACTGCATTTTGCTTAACATTATGTACTGATGTGAGATTTATATTAGTAGCTATAGACCTCTCTCATACCTCTTTGTCATGTCAGCCCAATAAATATTTTCTTATTCTCCCTTTATTTTTTTTTAATTGGAGTATAGTTGCTTGTCTTAGTTTCTGTTGTACAGCAAAGTGAATCAGCTCTCAGTTCAGTTCAGTTGCTCAGTCATGTCCAACTCTTTGTGATTTCATGGACTGCACCCCTCCAGGCCTCCCTGTTCATCACCAACTCCTGGAATTTACTCAAACTCATGTCCATTGAATGGGTGATGCCATCCAACCATCTCATCCTCTGTCATCACCTTCTTCTCTCACCTTCAATCTTTCCCAGCATCAGAGTCTTTTCAAATGAGTCAGTCTTCACATAAGGTGGCCAAAGTATTGGAGTTTCAGCTTCAACATCAGTCCTTCCAATGAATATTCAGGGTTGATTTCCTTTAGGATGGACTGGTTGGATCTCCTTGCAGTCCAAGGGACTCTCAAGAGTCTTCTCCAACACCACAGTTCAAAAGCTTCAATTCTCTTGTGCTCAGTTTTCTTTTTAGTCCAACTCTCACATCCATACATGACTGCTGGAAAAACCATAGCTTTGACTAGACAGACCTTTGCCGGCAAAGTAATGTCTCTGCTTTTTAATATGCTGTCTGGGTTGGTCATAGCTTTTCTTCCAAGGAGCAAGTGTCTTAATTTCATGGCTGCAGTCACAATCTGCAGTGATTTGGGAGCCCAAGAAAATAAAGTCTGTCCCTGTTTCCATTGTTTCCCCTTCCATTTGCCATGAACTGATGGGACTGGATGCCATGATCTTCATTTTCTGAATGTTGAGTTTTAAGGCAGCTTCTTCACTCTTCTCTTTCACTTTCATCAAGAGGCTCTTTAGTTCTTCTTCACTTTCTGGCATAAGGGTGGTGTCATCTGCATATCTGAGGTTGTTGCTATTTCTCCCAGCAATCTTGATTACAGCTTGTGCTTCATCCAGCCCACATTTCTCAAATTGCATATAAGTTAAATAAACAGGGTGACAATATACAGCCTTGATGTATACCTTTCCCGATTTGGAACCAGTCTGTTATTCCATGTCTGGTTCTAACTGTTGCTTCTTGACCTGCATACAGATTTCTCAGGAGGCAGGTAAGGTGGTTTGGTATATCCATCTCTTGAAGAAATTTCAAATTTGTTGTTATCTACAAAGTCCAAGGCTTTGGCATAATCAATAAAGCAGACGTTTTTCTAGTATTCTCTTGCTTTTTTGATGATCCAATGGATGTTGGCAATTTGATCTCTGGTTCTTCTGACTTTTCTAAATCCAGATTGAACATCTCAAAGTTCATGGTGCACATACTGTTGAAGCCTGGCTTGGAGAATTTTGAGCATTACTTTGCTAGCATGTGAAAGTGAAGTCGTTCAGTCATGTCTGACTCTTTGCAACCCCAGGGACTATAACCCACCAGGCTTCTCCATCCATGGGATTTTCCAGGCAAGAATACTGGAGTGGGTTGCCATTTCCTTCTCCAGGAGATCTTCCTGACCCAGGGATTGAACCCGGCTCTCCTGCATTGTAGGCAGACGCTTTACTCTCTGAGCCACCAGGGAAGTCCATGTGAGATGAGTACAATTATGTCGTAGTTTGAACATTCTTTGGCATTGCTTTTCTTTGGGATTGGAATGAAAACTGACCTTTTCTAGTCCTGTGGCCACTGCTGAGTTTTCCAAATTTGTTGGCATATTGAGTGCAGCATTTGAAATAGCCCAACTGCAATTCCATCACTGTACTAGCTTTGTTCATAGTGATGCTTCCTAAGGCCACTTGACTTTGCCTTCCAGAATGTCTGGCTCTAAGTGAGTGATCACACCACTGTGATTACCTGGGTGACGAAGATCTTTGTTCATACGGTTATTCTGTGTATTCTTGCCACCTCTTCTTAATATCTTCTGCTTCTATTAGGTCCATAACATTTCTGTCCTTNTCCTCATCTATTTGCCATGAAGTGATGGGACCAGATGCCATGATCTTAGTTTTCTGAATGTTGAGCTTTACGCTAACTTTTTTACTCACCTCTTTCACTCTCATCAAGAGGCTTTTTAGTTCCTCTTCACTTTCTGCCTTAAGAATGGCATCATCTGCATATGTGAGGTTATTGATATTTCTCCCGGCAATCTTGATTCCACCTTGTGCTTCTTCCAGCCCAGCTTTTCTCAGATGCACTCTGCATATAAGTGAAATAAGCAGGGTGACAATATACAGCCTTGACGTACCCCTTTTTCCTATTTGGAACCAGTCTGTTGTTCCATGTCGAGTTCTAACTGTTGCTTCCTGACCTGCATACAGATTTCTCAAGAGGCAGGTCAGGTGGTCTGGTTTTCCCATCTCTCTCAGAATTTTCCACAGTTTCTTGTGATTCACACAGTCAAAGGCTTTGGCATAGTCAATAAAGCAGAAACAGATGTGTTTCTGGAACTGTCCTGCTTTTTCAATGATCCAGCAGATGCTGGCAATTTGATCTCTCGTTCTTCTGCCTTTTCTAAAACCAGCTTAAACATCTGGAAGTTCACAATTCACATATTGCCAAAGCCTGGCTTGGAGAATTTTGAGCATTATTTTACTAACATGTGAGATGAGTGCAGTTGTGTGGTAGTTTGAACATTCTTTGGCATTGCCTTTCTTTGGGATTGGAATGAAAACTGACCTTTTCCAGTCCTGTGGCCACTGCTGAGTTTTCCAAATTTGCTGGCATATTGAGTGCAGCACTTTCACAGCATCATCTTTCAGGATTTGAAAGAGCTCAACTGGAGCTATTCCGTCACCTCCACTAGCTTTATTCGTAGTGATGCTTCCTAAGGCCCACTTGACTTCACATTCCAGGATGTCTGGCTCTAGATGAGTGATCACACCATCGTGATTATCTGGGTTGTGAAGATCTTTTTTGTACAGTTCTTCTGTGTATTCTT
>SJYV01038068.1:1189483-1384589 GCA_006410875.1 Neotragus pygmaeus | reverse complement strand
TTTCCAGGCAAGAATACTGGAGTGGGTTGCCATTTCCTTCTCCAGGAGATCTTCCTGACCCAGGGATTGAACCCGGCTCTCCTGCATTGTAGGCAGACGCTTTACTCTCTGAGCCACCAGGGAAGTCCATGTGAGATGAGTACAATTATGTCGTAGTTTGAACATTCTTTGGCATTGCTTTTCTTTGGGATTGGAATGAAAACTGACCTTTTCTAGTCCTGTGGCCACTGCTGAGTTTTCCAAATTTGTTGGCATATTGAGTGCAGCATTTGAAATAGCCCAACTGCAATTCCATCACTGTACTAGCTTTGTTCATAGTGATGCTTCCTAAGGCCACTTGACTTTGCCTTCCAGAATGTCTGGCTCTAAGTGAGTGATCACACCACTGTGATTACCTGGGTGACGAAGATCTTTGTTCATACGGTTATTCTGTGTATTCTTGCCACCTCTTCTTAATATCTTCTGCTTCTATTAGGTCCATAACATTTCTGTCCTTTATTGAGCCCATCTTTGCATGAAATGTACCCTTGGTATCTCTAATTTTCTTGAAGAGATCGCTAGTCTTTCCCATTCTGTTGTTTTCCTCTATTTCTTTGCACTGATCACTGAGGAAAGCTTTCTTATCTCTCTTTGCTATTCTTTGGAACTCTGTATTCAAATGGGTATATCCTTCCTTTTGTCCTTTGCCTTTAGCTTTTCTTCTTTTCTCAGCTATTTGCAAGGCCTCCTTAGACAACCATTTTGCCTTTTTGCGTTTCTTTTTCTTGGGGGATGGTCTTGATCACTGCTTCCTGTACAGTGTCATGAACCTCTGTCCATTTTAATTGTTACACAGCATTGAACAATCGGATGCCTCACTATTTCTTGAGTCATTTCCCTATTAAGGCTGTTTCTAAACATTTTCTTGTCATAAATGACACTGTAATGAACACCTTGAACTGTCTTGTGAACAAATACCAGTGTTTCCATTGACTAGATACCCAAAAGTGAAACTCCTGGGCTGGAGGATGTGTCAGTATTAAATTTCGGAAGATAGCGCCAAGCTCTGTCCAAAAGGCAGGAATATTTAAGAAGTTGTCAGGTCTTTATCGCTAATCATAAATATTGACACTGGAAGGATTCTTAAAACTGTCCAGTCAAAATCTTTTGTTTTCTAGTACAATACTGAGGCTTCTGGAATCAGTGTCACGTGGTCCAGGTCACTGGTCCAGACTCCAGTGCAGGTTTCCTGGTTTCTCAGCCCAGTACTTTCTTCAGTATATGTCTTATGGGGCAAAAATCAGACTTGAATTTGGGAGTAATCCTTCCCAGCAAAATAGAGATGTTTTACAAATAATTAAAAACATGTTTTTTTCCTTGGATTTTTCAGTAGTACTAAGAGCAATTCAGATTTGTGTTATGAAGCAAACATTCAGAGTGGAAAGATAACTCTCAAAGAAAATAGGCAGATTCTGTATCTAATACAATGCTGTCAGTAAAACATGCAAACGGAATCTGATTTCCTTGTTAAATGATGTTGGCAAAGGAGACTGCAGTTCCGTCCTCAGATGCCCACTATTTTATGAAAAGTATTCCAATCGCCACACCAAGCTACTCAAATTATCCTCCGCCACATAACAATCAACTCTGAGTTAGTTGGAAAACAGATCATTTTATTATATTCCCAGTTCAGTGGATCAGGCTTTGGGAAAGGTACAGCAGAGGTACCTCCTCCGGGAGCTCAGGTGGGAAGACTCAGTGCTGGGGGTGACAGCATCTGGGGCCAGATCCAGAGAAAGACAGACACGCCCTCTCTCACGCCTGGCATCTGAGATCCCACTGGGGCTGTTGGCCAGAGCACCCACATAGCATCTCCAAACAGTGCCTGTGCTTCCTTATAGCATGATGACTGGGTTCCAGAGGCAAGTGTCCCAAGACTCACCTTCCACTAATGGCAGTGTGAGATCGGGAGAGCCGCTGCCACAGAAATAAGCATAAAACTGGACAACCTTAACAAAAACAACCATCTCGGGCCACTGGAAAATGACCAAAATAGAAGCAAACTTGAGATGTGCTTACTCATGAAAACTGCCACTGGATAGGTAAGTTCAATTATTCTTGGCTTTCTTGCCTAATGAAATCCCCAGATCAGGTAATAAAATCCTCAGCTTTTCCTGCCTAAGATGATGGTCTTTTTCATCAAATTTGGAAAAGTTAAAGCCATTATTCTATTGAACATGTTTCCTGTTCATTTGTCTTTTCCTCTCCTTCTAGAGTCTAAGTAGCTAAGTCATGTCAGCCTCTTGTGACCCCCATGGGCTATAGCCACCAGGCTCCTCTGGCCATGGGATTTTACAGGCAAGAATACTGCAGTGGGTTGCCATTTCCTTCTCCAGGGGATCTTCCCGACCCAGGGATCAAACCGAGGTCTGCTGCATTGCAGGCCAGTTCTTTACCAACTGAGCTTCTATTGAATATACTTCCTGTTCCTTTGTCTTTGTCTCTTCTAGTATTTCCCATTTTGTCTATTGGAGAAGGCAATGGTACCCCACTGCAGTACTCTTGCCTGGAAAATCCCATAGACGGAGGAGGCTGGTGGGCTGCAGTCCATGGGGTCACTGAGAGTCAGGCACGACTGAGCAACTTCAATTTCACTTTTATGCATTGGAGAAGGAAATGGCAACCCACTCCAGTGTTCTTGCCTGGAGAATCCCAGGGACGGGAGAGCCTGGTGGGCTGCTGTCTATGGGGTCTCGCAAAGTCGGACATGACTGAAGCGACTTAGCAGCAGCAGCAGCAGCAGTGTACTTAATGTTGTCCACATTTCTCCGAAGCTCAGTTCACTACTATATGTTCTTTGTTCTTCAGATTATATAATCTCTATCAATGTCTTCAAGTTCACTTATCCTTTCATCTTCCACCTCAAATCTACAGCAGAGCACCCCTTGGTGAAATTTTCATTTTAGTTATAGTACTTTCCCTTATGGCAGAAAGTGAAGAAGAATTAAAGAGCTTCTTGATGAAAGTGAAAGAAGAGAGTGAAAAAGTTGGCTTAAAGCTCAACATTCAGAAAACTAAGATCATGGCATCCAGTCCCATCACTTCTTGGCAAATAGATGGGGAAACAGTGGAAACAATGGCTGACTTTATTTTTGGGGCTCCAAAATCACTGCAGATGGTGATTGCAGCCATGAAATGAAAAGATGCTTACTCCTTGGAAGGAAAATCATGACCAACGTAGCTACTGCTGCTGCTGCTAAGTCACTTCAGTTGTGTCGGATTCTGTGCGACACCACAGACGGCAGCCCACCAAGCTCCCCCATCCCTAGGATTCTCCAGGCAAGAATACTGGAGTGGGTTGCCATTTCCTTCTCCAATGCATGAAAGTGAAAAGTGAAAGTGAATTCGCTCAGTCGTGTCTGACTCCTAGCGAACCCATGGACTGCAGCCTACCAGGCTCCTCTGTCCATGGGATTCTCCAGGCAAGAGTACTGGAGTGGGTTGCCATTGCCTTCTCCAGACCAACCTAGACAGCATATTAAAAAGTAGAGACATTACTTTGCCAACAAAGGTCCGTCTAGTCGAGGCTATGGTTTTCCCAGTGGTCATGTATGGATGTGAGAGTTGGACTATAAAGAAAGCTGAGTGCCAAAGAATTGATGCTTTGGAACTGTAGTGTTGGAGAAGACTTTTGAGAATCCCTTGGACTGCAAGGAGGTCCAACCAGTCCATCCTAAAGGAGATCAGTCCTGGATGTTCACTGGAAGGACAGTTGTTAAAGCTGAAACTCCAATACTTTGGCCACCTCATGCGAAGAGTTGACTCATTGGAAAAGACACTGATGCTGGGAGGGATTGAGGGCAGGAGGAGAAGGGGACAACAGACGATGTGATGGCTGGATGGCATCACCAACTCGATGGTCTTGAGTTTGAGTGAACTCCGGGAGTTGGTGATGGACAGGGAGGCCTGACGTGCTGCGATTGATGGGGTCGCAAAGAGTCAGACACGACTGAGCAACTGAACTGATTGTACTTTCAACTCCAGAATTTCCATTTAGTTCTTTTTATATAATTTATATTTCTATTGAAATTTCCTATTGTATAAGGTCTTACCATCATAGATTCCATTATTTCTTTTAGCACCATTTTCTTTAATTCTTTAAACATATTTACAATAGTTGATTCAGGATCTTTGCTAAGTCCAACATCTGGGTTCTCTTAAAGGCTTTTTAGGGTGCCTCTTTTCTCCTGCATAATGAATCACATCTTTCTGTTTCTTTGCATGTTTCATTATTTTTCTTTGAAAACTGGCATTTCAAATAATAGACTGTAGCAGCTCTGCATACTGATTCTTCACCAACACCTCTTCGGGTCTTGATTTTTTTTACTGTTGTCTGCTTGTTTATTTGTTTAGTGATTTGACTAGATTGTTTCTGTGAAGTCTACTTCCACCAGTGTGCAGCTTCTAACGTCACTCCTCCTCAGAGGTTACAGTGGCAGACATGCTTACAATCACCCTGCAGTCGCAGTTGTTTTTACCAGGACTCTCTTTAATTGTTTCCTTCCTTGGTCTCTTTTTTAGCTTCTTGTTTATCTCCCTCTGTTGGAATCATACCCAGATCTTAGCCTCCACAAATTGCTAGCTGATCTTTCTATTATTTTAAACAATACCCTATGTCACAAATTTCTCCACAGCCCAATCCAATTAAATTCAGACCTCTTCGCAAGGACAATCCTTGAGGCCAGCCTTTGAAGCTTGTTGCAATCCCAGGAGGACTCTTCTTAGCTGTCTCTTTTTCACTCTTTCAGTTATATGTCCAGCTGCTCTACAGTTTAACTTGTTGCTATCATGGCATTCTAACTTCTTCAAAATTATTGACTATCAAAATCCTCACTGTTTTTTGTTCACTTGTTTGCTTTGGGGCCATGCTGCATGGGTTGTGGGATGCTGGTTCTCCAACCAGAGATCAAACCTGGGGCCCCAACAGTGAAAGCACCCAGTCCTAACCACTAGACCACCAGGGAAGTCCTGAATCCCCACTGTTTTTGATAGCATTCTTAGGTTTACCCCACTCTATTTCAAATAAAATCAGTGCCCTTAGGGAAAGCTATGGAGCTCTCTGTTCTTAAGGCTTATCTCTTGCTGACAAAAACCTCTGTGCCACAGCGCTTGAGTTAGGACAAGGACAGGGGTCTGGGCGAAGTGGTAGTTCTTCTTGTTGGCTACTCCTGCCTGAAGTAGAACTTCCATCACACAGAGCTGGGAGGGGAGGGATGGCCCATGGCTCATGTGACACAGATTCATTGTTCTTAACAGCAATTTTGTTGTTGTTATTCAGACGCTAAGTCATCTTACTCTTTGCAACCCCATGGACTGCAGCATGTCAGCCTCCCCTGTCCTTCTCTATCTCCCTGAGTTTGCTCAAATTCATGTCCATTAAGTTGGTGGTGATATCTAACCATCTCATTGTCTGCCACCCTCTTCTCCTTTTGCCTTTAATCTTTCCCAGCATCAGGGTCTTTTTCAATGAATCAGCTCTTCGCATCAGGGAGCCAAAGTATTAGAGCTTCAGCAACAGTCCTTGCAGTGAATTTTAGTGTTGATTTCCTTTAGGATTGATTAGTTTGTTCTCCTAGCAGTCCAAGGGACTCTCAAGAGTCTTCTCCAGCACCACAATTTAAAAGCATCAGCTCTTTGGTGCTCAGCCTTCTTTATGGTCTAACTCTCACATCTGTACATGACTCCTGGAAAAACCATAACTTTGACTATATGGACTATACAGCAATTTAGTAGATTTTCTCAAATATTTTTCCATTTGCTGTGTGTCCTTAAGAAAATTTCCAGAAATGTCAAATGGTTGTTTCTTACAAGTTTCATGGGTTAGAGTTGCATAGCTGAGGAGATCAGTGGAGCTCTTCAAATTGCCATTTTAGAAGTGTTCCTTCTCTTTTTCTTTAACAGATGAGATTTGCACTAAAGTCAAGACCCAGGAGAGACCCTTAGAAGAGGAACTCTGCCAAATCAGGAGACTTGAGAGGAAACTAAGGCCAGAGGCCACCAGGACTAACCTAGAGTTGTGACGACTGTGTATTCTCCTCACCAAGCTATGTGCCCATGGAGCCCATGGAGCTTGTCAATTCAGAAGAAGTAGCATATTTGTCTAAACATGCCCAGGCAAAGGGACATTTTTACTCATTCACACAAAGGCACCAATGTACTTGCACAGCTTCAGAAGCCACAGAGACCAGCTGACAAGTTACGTAGAATGAATCAACCACCCAGAGCAGCAGTTCCCAGTTTTGGTTGTTCATTAGGCTCATTTGGGGAGTTGTTGAAAAATATCAATGTGATGATGGTCCCACCCATACCAATTAAGCCAGATTCTCATAGGATGGGGCCTAGCCAACAATACTTTTTAATAACCCCTCAGGGGAGTCTAATGTACAGTCAGGACTGAGAACCACTGCTCTAGAGCTTAAAGCCAAGGGAAAGGGATTCTTTGTCCCCAGATACCTCGACAGAATATAAGCAGATGACCGAGTTCCAGTTTTGGCAGCTACAAAATGCTCTAAGTGACTAGTGGGTAAAATTAGCACAGCAAAGGTAGTCAAATTACAATAAATAATGTCTGTCCTAAAATTGTCCCCTAGCAGTAAGAAAAACAGACAATGACTGCTACACTTTCCACACCTCCCCCCACCACTGTGGGTCCTAATTGCTATGGCTCTCCCAAGCCAGGGTGTGTCCCCTCGTCATGGTGACATATACAGTGGCAGATTTGCCCACTCCTTTGGCCACATACAGACTCCATGCTATTCTTGGCATCAATATAGTCAAAGGCTGTCTTTATAGAGGCACTAATTCCCAGTGCCAGAAAAGGTGGTACCTTATCCCAGGGACAGACTCTCGTCCTTTAACAAAAGGAACTCTGCTTCATTCCCAGAATTTTCTGGCCCCCCAAAAAGAAAGCAGCATAGAAATAAGTCATTGGAAAAAATTAGTGATAAGAGAATTTATGAAACACTGAGGGACTTCTCTAGGTTAATTATGATTTCTTCTTCAAATCTTGGATCTTCAGGCTGGGAGGGAATCCTCTCTGTGCTCCATAAATGTTTCATTTCCTCCCTTCCATCTTTCAGAGACTCGTGGCTCTCCCAAAAAGAAACATGAGACATTCAAGTTGAAAAGCTTAGTGAAGAAGATCTTACAAACAAGGGGAGGCAGATACACGGTGACCCACTCCCCCATCCTTTACTGCTTCAAATAAATGAGACTGATTCACAGTGCTCTTTCCTGGGTACCCACCTCCAGGCAGCCACTCCAGAGTTGAACAATGAGTAGAAACTTCTTTTCGTCTGAATCAAATCAAAGACAACTTAGTACAGTGGGAAGAGTTTGTCCAAGAATGAGACATGTGTTCAAATTCTAGCCTAGTTACTCTAGATTTGACCTTTAAAAGTTCTTCCACCTCTCTGCATCTTGTCTGTGAAATGGGAGAATTGATGCCTACTGGGGTTATTGGATTAACTGATCTCAGTGTTCCACCTGAAGTGTACCTGGCATATATCAAATACTTTTCCTGCTCTCGCTCCCCACCTCAACACAAAGACATGTGTGTGTGGGTGCATGCACAGACATACACACACACATGCTTCTTCCCAGGAGAAGAAAGTGAATGAAGCCCTAGGGATGACATACTTGCTCCTTAGATACACCATGGTCATGACAGTTCCTAGTATTCAATAGAGGAGACTCCTTTAATAAAAAATGACTACCTCAACTCAGGATAAATGGCTTTTAAGTATTACGTGGATTGGTCTAGTGAAAAAAAATTTTTCTTTCCACACAACTACCCATTTAAAGAAGAAACACACTAGAGGCCATTGTGTGCAAAGATTCTGGGCTAGGCAGGTTTTTCTTGTACAATACAAAGAAAAGGACTGGATTTCTGTGCCTGGTGATGAAGCTTCTTGGAAGGAATGTGTCACTCTTTAAACGATTAAAAAAGACATTCCTCTCAGCGGCCTTAGCTGGGTTTCCCCTCTTATCTTTCAGAGTGCCTGGCACATAAGGAAGTGCCCCCAGGAATTCTAAAGTCATCAGGAGACCCGCGCAGATCTGAGAAAAGCCTCCCACCCTCATCCCCTGCCTCACCCCCTGTATTTTTCCATCTCCCCAGCCCTCCTGTTTTCTGCATTTTTAAAAACTTCTTTATATTTATTCTAGCAGTAGCCTGCCATACAATAAAAGAATGGGGGAAAAATCTCATTTAAATTATATCAAAAGGAAAAAGATGGGAGTAGAGCCTGAAATTCCCGCGATCGCCACACAATAACCTAATCAACTAGGACACACGGGTTAAATGGAGTCCACCCCACGGTGAGCCCCGATGATTAAACCCGCTCGCAGGGACTTGCTCCCTTCAGGATACCTAGTGGTGAGCAGTATTAAAATGCAGCCATGAAAATACCTCACTTTTAAGAGCACTTTTAACCTTCCCACTCACTTTCACAACTATTTATCTTACTGGCTTCTGCACAAGGACCCTGGGAGGTGAGTAAAGTTATTGCTATTATCCCACTTCAATAGTTAAGGCAAGGGAGGCAGTAGGGTTTCTCTGAGGCCCCCTGGTTAGTTATGGGAAAGACAGACTAAGAGCTCAATATTGGTTAAAACAGACCCAGGCCAAAAAGATATCAGATGATTGACCTAAAAATTATAGTAGCATCCTCCTTATCCTCAGCTTCTCATTTAAGCTTGATATGAGCCTGATTAAGTGGGAGAACTCAGCATTTGCCCCAAACTGAAAGTTCAGGTTCTGACATTCATCTTAGCCTGGAAACACAGGAGTACATGGAATATCTGAAATCTACAGGCACACTGTCACAGCCAGTAAACTGAAGAAATATGCCTCTTACTAATTTTGTACTGATTCCTCCAAAGTGAATTCATACTAGTTTCAGTCAAGGCATATTTTCTCAATCAAAAAATATTAAAAGTAGAAATGTGTGGGTCAGTTGGAAATTTGGAGAAAAAAAGTTTAGCCTTAAAAAATGGCCCCCAGATACTAAAGGTTTAGAAATCACTTCAGACTATTTCTTTGCTGACCCTCCACTCAAAATTCACCAGCTCTGATTTCCATTCCTTCAGGGGCCTGATCTCTGCTTTAAAATGATAGTAAGCTAATATGATAATATAATATGTATTAATAATTTAATGCTTACCCTTGCTAGGTAATATATGTGCATTTTAAAATGGGTCTTTTTAGACAACACACTTTAATCCGAAGCAAACTTCCAAACCCATCACTCTCTAGCTCTGACCTCTCACCTGAGTTCCAGACCTATATATTCTTAGCTTACTAAAACATCTCCACTCGAATATCCCAGAGGCATCAAACTCAATACGTTCAAAATTGATCCTCTATTTCCCTTCTTCATCTCAGTCAGTGACAATACCAACCATCCATTTATCAAAGCAAAAACCTGGGAGTTTTCCTAGGTTCTTTACTACCCCACCCCTAGTTTATAGCTGGATCAATCCATGTAACTCAGCATTTCCCAAATTGTGCTCTCTGAATATCCTGTCAATAGTCAAGGTAGTTTCCTTGACTAAACAAGTTTGGAAAACATGGAATCAGACAAAGTTAAACCTTTATTATAAGATTTAAGTTTCTAATACAATGCCTTACATTGCTGCTAAGTCACTTCAGTCGTGTCCGACTCTGTGCGACCCCATAGACAGCAGCCCACCCGGCTTCCCCATCCCTGGGATTCTCCAGGCAAGAACACTGGAGTGGGTTGCCATTTCCTTCTCCAATGCATGAAAGTGAAAAGTGAAAGTGAAGTCACTCAGTCGTGTCCGACTCTTAGCAACCCCATGGACTGCAGCCTACCAGGTTTCTCGGTCCATGGGGTTTTCCAGGCAAGAGTACTGGAGTGGGGTGCCATTGCCTTCTCCAATTACAAATAGTCAAAAGGAAAATGTACCACCTAGTATTTCCCAAACGTATTTGCCCAAGGAAACATTTTCCCTGCATAATTACTTGCAAGATCTGTGTTTATAGAACACGTTTTGAGAAATACCATGATAAGATAGATTCACACTATGTTTTATTACCATGAACTGTCTCATGCAATGTCTGTGACAGACATGAGTAATGTACATATTTTTTAAAAAACTGAAATACTAAGTAATTATATGATTTGAAAGCCAAAAATGTGAGAAAATATGTCTTTCCAAATATTTATTCTGAAATCCTAGTCAAAATAGCACCGATACTTTGAGGGCACTTCATGAAATGTGTTTGTACATAGGAATGGGAGAAAGTACAAATGGATGGATGCTCAACACAGGGAAACAGGAGTTGTCTCTGAGCTATGTTGTGTTAAAGAAGAAGAGGGACTTCCCTGGTGGTCCAGTGGTTAAGATTCCATCCTTTCAGTGTAGAGGGCAGGGGTTCAATCCGTGATTGGGGAACTAAGATCTCACATGCTGTGGAGGCCAAAAAAAAAAAAAAAAAGTGAACAGGAAGAGAGGAAGGTTCTCAAGGCATATTTTGTACCTCTCTGTATGGTTTGTTATAGCAAGCATATGTTACATTTGTGATTTGTTTTCCTGAAACATCAATACAGGGGGAAAATAAATAAATAAATAAAATGCCTGGGATAGTAAGTGCTATTTTTAAAAATCGATCTGAAAGAATAAAAATACAAGAGGAGCCAAGACATTTCTTAAAAAGTAAAATAACTTGTGAGAACTTGAAACACCAATTTTTGTAATGGCTTTAAAGTCTTTGTCATTTTTAAAATGAGAGTGGCATGGTTACATTGACTAACAGATGAGTGAAGTCGAAAATAAATTCCACAAATAGAATCAAGGAGGTATGAAATTCAGTGTAGAGTTATGGTGGTATGTCAAAGCAAAAAAGAGATAAACTCAGTAAATTTTATTAAAAGATCGGGTATTTCTCAAATAAATATGGCTGTATTCCTAACTTTTTTATACCAAAATAAATTTCAGATGAATCAAATACTTAAAAGTTATCCACAAAGCCATGAAAATAATAGAAGAAAATATGTGTAACTATTTTTATAAACCTGGTTTATATTCTCTAAAGAAAAATTACGGTAAAGTTAAAATACAAATAACACATAGAGAAAAATGCAACATATATGATAGAAGGTTAACATTTTAATGCACATAAGTCCCCTTTCAAATCAGTGAGAAAACGATGACTATCAGCAGACCCAAAAATTATAAGCCACAAATCTTAAACTTAACTTTAAAATTAAAGTTAAATCAGAAATCACAAGCCTTTCATAGCAGGAATACTGAGAGAATATTGAGAAAACAAATCACTGAGCAGGGCTGTAACATTTTTTTAAAAGATAAGGAAGAAACTGCAGGAAATTTAAAATTCAGATACTTATATTTAAAACTTAGATGATTATATTTAAAACTCAGGTACTTATATTTAAAACTCAGATAAAGATAAGGAAGAAACTGCAGGATATTTAAAACTCAAAGAAATTAAGACTAAAAATACTACCCAGGTTGCAGTGAAGGTTCTTTCTTATCATCTTAGTGCTTAATCAGTGTCTTTTCATTATAAAATTGAACTCTGGATAGGTCATTTGCAAGAAGCTCTCCTGTGAGGGTCTAGTTTATAAATAATAGTTTATTATTATATAAACTTTAATACTGAGATTAATATGTATGCTTATTTGCTTGTTACAGAAAACTCTATTTATTCATTATACATTTGTTATGTAAGCAATGAATTTAAGTTAATTTGTCAATATAATACTTAACCCACTGATATTTACTGACATTTTGAATAATTCAAATAGGAAGGAAGGGAAGAAAAGAGGGAGGGAGGAGAAAGGGAAGGAAGCAGAGAAAGGGGAAAAAAAGAAAAGTCTGTTCCAGTCTTCCTAGAGTGAGAAAACCAGCTTTTTTTCTTCCTGTAAAATTGCAGTGCAAATAAAAAAGAATGGTAATTACAGTCAAAACAACACAAAATTTCAACTTTTTTTCTCAACATTCTTTAATACAAAAATTGGCAAATATATATCTATATATATTATATCAGTCAGGATTGCTTTTGGCTGAAAGCTGCATAAAATCTAACATTGTCTAAGTAATAAATACATTTAATTACTTCAAAGGACAAAATGTCTGTGACAGAAAATTCTAGGGATTGATTCACCCTCTCACTAATGTCTCTATGATTCTCTTGCAAAAACTACCTCCTTAAAAAAATTCAAAGCAGTTGGGAATCTGGGATGCCCCTGTCAACCCCTAAAGGCTGAATCATATCCCTCCTTAAGCCCCTAGTGCACACATCTAATCCTAGCACTTGTCACAGTGGTCTGTGATTCTCACTTTTCACTACTGTTCTTATGAAAGACAGGCAGAGAGGGGACTTCCATCTGATTTCTAGGGTCAGACAAGTGCCGGGTACATGTGGAGGGCCTCAGTAACTGTTCTTTGTATGATGAATACTAGAAACAGCCTCTCAAGCAAGTGGAAAGAGTTAAGGAGCCCATGCGCTTTTCATCATCCCTCAGAAACTGCTTTGAACCTTGCAACTAAGTGGGACAAAACAAAAGGGAACCAGTCTGTATAACAATAAGGGAATTCTGAAATTCTAAAGCCAAAAGCAATGGGATCTTTCAGAACATCAACTGGAAGCCCACCAACGAGACCAGAGAGAGCACAGAATCACTAGCCTTGCCAGGTAGAGTCCAGTAATAACCCTGAAAAATTAAGCCCATACTTGTCCTTGCTGCCAGCACCACTTTTCACGTGCAAGAGAATGTGTGAAACATTTAGGGGAATGCTTCAATCTCTTCCTTTGAGTTTCATAGGAAACCCCTTTTCACCAAAATCAAGACCTTCTGTCTTTTACCCTCTCCCTTCCTTGATAATCAGCCCAGGGATCCCTTTACTGACCCTCTTGGAGAAAATTCTTAATCAGTTCTCCATTATGAGAACTTTGCTCCTAAAGGTTTAGCACAGATTTAGACTTTGGAAATACAATAACCAGAGACTAGAGTCTGGCGAAGAGGAAGGTCCTGAAAGGGTGAGAAAGATGAAAAGAGAAATGAACGTTGGTGCAAAATTTTTCTCACCATGTTGGTCTAGTAAATCTTTGCCTTCTTGCAAGAGTTCCTCCAGGTACCCCCAGCAAACTGGATCTCTGTCCTACACTAGATTTTTGAAATAGTGATTCTCTCCAGCCACATACCCCCATGGCCGTATGGGCACTAAACATCTCAGGCTTGAGTTGGCAAGCCCTTTTTCAGAGCAAATTTCTTGTCTCAGTGAAGTGGGGATCACTTAACCTGGGAGACCCTCAGTATCTTCCTTCTGCATTTACAGCCCAGAGAGAGTCTGGCTGCAGGTAAGGCTATTTCATGTCAGAGTTTGGCTTCGAGATGGTGAGTCTTGTGACTGGCAGGTTCCCCAGCTCTGTCGGCTCCCTTCCTCCTCAGTTAAATCTGGGAGGGTGCCTGGTGTCAGAGGTGAAACAATTCTCCCATGATTCTCGAGTCTCCTAAGTCAAGAAGCCAAGAGTCAAGAGTCAAGACCTCAATCTGTCTTTCCTTACCCAAGATCCCCCCAACCCTACTTCAGATTTGTCATTATCAGCTGTGGTTCTCTACCATCTACCATGAAAATTTCACTTTCATGGAAAGAGAAAAGGAAAGAGAGGGGGAACTTGTGTTTCTCAAATCCTTGGCACTATCTTCAAAGTGTTGCACTTCCAAGCCTGAGCATGTTTTGCAGACAAGTCAGTCTCCCCCAGCTCATGGGCCCCAGGCTCCTGCAGTAGCTGTGTGCCTGTTTGTGTGTTGTGTGCTGGGCCAGCGTTAAGAAAGAGGAATTCCACCTGCTTTTCCAAAAAGCCCCAGAAGTGTCCCATGGGACTTAGCTGTCATCCCCATCAGGCCTGTCAGGAACTGTGATGGGGCCATGAAGTTCAAGTCTCCTTCCCTTTCTAGAAGACTTTCCTGAATATCAAAAATTTCATCTCTTCTATGGATCCCATTAAGGTGCCCTCCTTCTGTTCTCTGCCCACCTCAAGCCCTCCTCTCCTGCTTCCCTCTGCTACCTTTTTCTGAGTCTGTACCTGGGGATTAAAGTACTCTGTGACACTCTTAAACTCAATTTCTTCACAATCCACTTCAACCTCCGTGGTTACTCCCAAGAGCCTCCCTTATTTTTGCCCACCCACTCCCTGCCCAGGTCATGGCATTTGCCTCAAAATAGTTACCCTCTAATTTGAGGGGGAAATCAACCTCCCACAAACTTCCTCAAGAGGCTTAGAAAACCTGGATCTGGTCCTACTCGTGGTAAGCACAAATTGTGGTTTATAACTCTTTATTTTTACAAACCCTTTATTTGTTTTTATATTAACTCAATTTCTACATTGATACCATATCCTTCCAAAGTGTTAGAAATTTAATCTCAGTTGTTTTAGAATCTGCCTTGCTTCCCCAGTGTTGTGTTTAAATTCTAAGGAGGCCTCAGAGTGCTAGCATGTTTAGTGCTCATATGAAGCCATAAAGTATCTGTTCTTTATTCTTTTGTGCCCCCCTTGGGCCCAATGGCTCTCTCCCCAGCTGCCATGGCACTCGCTGGGGCACAGGAACCCCTTGTTTTGGTGTATCACTCTGTGACTCAGAAACTTCTGCAAAGCTATGCACAGCCTCTGAAGACTGGCTGTCTCTCCATCTCCCATGGAATTGTCCAAACAGCAGGACACGCAGCCCTTCCTTCAGCATGCTTCACCATCTCTGCTCTCCCTTCCCCAAGCAGCCCCTTCCATTCCCCCAATCCAAGGGAATCTTCCTCTAGTCCAACTGTAAACTTTCTTCAAACCTTATTCTACCAAATCCTATCTGTATCCCAAATCTTCTGGCTTCTCTCCAGGGCTCAGATTTTAGAAACCAAAGCTACTACTTCCTCTTTCTCTTTGATACCTTGTCATATCCTTCCCTTTGGGCAATGACTCTAGAGGACTTAATCAGGTAAGGCAGTACAGGAAAAGGAGAAAATAAAAGCAAGGGTGAATGAGAGAAAAACATCTGTTAATATTTTCAAATGCTATAACATTTGTATCTGCTTTTATTAATACCTGATTTGGAACTGTCTTGTTCTTAAATCTCAGGAGATATTAATTGAAAGATGCCTTCCCTTCAGACTCTTTTCCTTGTTCTCAGATCATGAGCCTTGCTCTTTGCTTATGCCCAGCCTGGAAGTCTTTTATACCTTCACCAAGAAGGCTGTACCCATTTTGATAGCAAACACCTCTCTCTCTATTATTACACCAAGGCATTCTTCTGCCTACAGCTCCTGGACCACTTCACATTTCATTAGGTGCTTCATCAGGAAGGGAAGAAGTGGAGTAGCTCAGAATGACTGCCTTCATTTGCTGATTTCTTTGTTTTGCACCAGAAAGCATTTCTGCATCTCAGTTGGCTATTCAAGAGAAACCCCTCCTGTCAATTCCAATTCCACTCCATTTACTGGCAAACACAGTTGAATGAGCTGTTTAAGTGGGGTTGTTATGAAAAGAAACAAATTTGTATTTGCATTTCATATTCTTTCAATCATCTATTGGTTGGGGTAACCCATACCTTGACTTTTCCCCTCTACCCTCCAGAATCATCAAGAGAAAGTAGTAGGAAAAGTAGCTCAGCACTTTTTGCAAGACCTGATGGTGATTACTGCTTGCTGTGCTGAACTGATCTTCATTAAGGACGCGTGCCCTGGCTTCTTAAGATAGCCTTCAGACCTGTGAAGGTCTCTGGGTCTAGGGGCACCACTCTCTGGAGCTAAAAGAGACCAAGCATGATTTAAGAGTCCCCACCATATACCAGGTATTCTACCCTCATGAAATCCCAAGTATTAAAGTCACTTTTTCGGCTGCTTTCGGAAAAAGCCTTAATTATTCACTATTTGAGTGATTCTTTGGGGGGTTGTTGCAGGCTCCTTAAAGGTCACTATTAGACATTTGTGGCCTGCCTGCCATGGGGTGTCTCCCCTAATTTTCTCTCATCAGTTTAACTAACCGTCACCTAGGAAGGCTCAGAGAATCTAGCCTGCAAAGGAAACTTTTTGTAAAGATCCTCTGGACTATACCACAACAGTGAAAGGATAGAGGTTGACTATCCGTTATTCAGTCACCTGACTATTAAGTTCATGCACAGATTCCAGGAGAATGTACAAAATAGGTCCTTCTTTAGAAAACAAAATGTCTGTCTCCTCAATTAAACCTAGGATGCTAAGCACAAAGCGATCAAGGTAGTCACCCTCTCATTCCAGGACTAGACTTTGTTACCAAACCCATATTGTTAAGCCAGTCCTCTCCCCATTTACTCCATTCTTATAACACTTATTTCTACCTAAGTTTACGCAGCTGTTTTGGTGATTTTCTTACACTGTTTTGTTTTTTTTAAATAAAGAAGGGCTATATTAGAAAATGAGGGTGGTGTATCTCTGAAAAACAAATAGAAGGTTATAAAAAACTGACATGGTATCTAAAAGTAGATTACAGAACAAAAGCCTAGAGACAATGGACATAAAATTAAAGGGCAGCATTTGGAGGTCCTTTAATTGCATGGTAATTGGGAGTCAAAGCAGAATATATTTAGAATCCACAAGGCCTAGTAGGAGTCCAGAGGACCAATAGCAAGTCAGCCAAAATTAGGAAAAGAAATCAGACTTTAATTGTAAACAGAAGACTAATCATTAGCTGTTCCCTTTCCCTGGAGTAGGTCATGGATAGCTGCCTGACATTTTACATTTTACTTTAAGTACAAAAAAAAGTACACAAGTAGCCTCCTCATTAGTAGGTTTTTCTGTGTTACAAGTCATCAGAAATCCAGCTCAAGCCCAAGATTAGAAAACATCTTCCCAGTTCCTCCATAATAGCACACTCCTTAAATTGTCTCATACCCACCCCAGGTTGGCAGGTGGACAGGGGAATCCACTTTGCATAGTGCATGACAGCTCACCTGTGGTTTCATGCCAAGTCACCACCTGATAAGCAGAGCAACTCCATGTACATTGAAAATATACTCAGTCAACCCAAAGACTGTTATAAATGTATCTCACTGCTAAAAAGCAAAGAACCCTCTTCAATAGCTGCCAGGTTCATATAATACAGGACTTCCCTGGTGGCTCAGATGGTAAAGAATTTGCCTACAATGCAGGAGATCTGTGTTCAATCCCTGGGTCAGGAAGGTCCCCTGGAGAAGGCAATGGCAACCCACTCCAGTATTCTTGCCTGGAGAATTCCATGGACAGAGGAACCTGGTAGGCTACAGTTCATGGGGTCACAAAGAGTCAGACACCACTGAGCGACTAAGTATGGCACAGCATAGTTCATTAGAGCAACCTGCTGTTGAATTAGAAATGAAGTTATGACATCATTGAAATAGCAGATTATGCTGGAAATTACCAACTACTAGTATATGGAAATGAAGAAGGCAATGGCAACCCACTCCAGTACTCTTGCCTGGAAAATCCCATGGACAGAGGAGCTTGGTAGGCTGCAGTCCATGGGGTGAAAAGTCAGATCTGACTGAGCGACTTCACTTTCACTTTTCACTTTCATGCACTGGAGAAGGAAATGGCAACCCACTCCAGTGTTCTTGCCTGGAGAATCCCAGGGACAGAGGAGCCTGGTGGGCTGGCGTCTATGGGGTCGCACAAAGTCGGACATGATTGAAGTGACTTAGCAGCAGCAGCAGTATATGGAAAACAGGGTCTTCCCTGGTGGCTCAGCAGTAACGAATCCACCTGCAATGCAGGAGATGCAGGAGACGTAGGTTTGATTCCTGGGTTGGGAAGATCCCCTGTAGATGGGCATGACAACCCACTCCAGTATTCTTGCCAGGAAAGTCCTGTGGACAGAGGAGCCTGGCGGGCTACAGTCCATGGGGCAGGGGGTGGAGGGGAGGCCAGTCATAAAGAGTTGGATACAACTGAAGCGACTGAGCAGGCATGTGTGCAATATATGGAAAACTACCCCAATCTCTTGACCTTATTTGGTTTTACTTTCATATTCTACTGCTCCTTTGTCTGATCAATATACTAATCTGCTCTGTGTAGGTTCTAGGAACATTTCTATGGTGTTAAAAAAAAATAGAATTAGGTCTACTTTTTAATTTTAGTCTACTAAATATTAAATTTTTAAGTGTTTTTTAAGCTTTTCAAGGGGGCCCACAAAATTCATATCCCAAGGATTTTGTGTTACATAGTTTAAAAACAGAGAAGGCAATGGCAACCCACTCCAGTACCCTTGCCTGGAAAATCCCATGGACAGAGGAGCCTGGTAGGCTGCAGTCCATGGGGTCGCTAAGAGTCGGACACAACTGAGTGACTTCACTTTCACTTTTCACTTTCATGCATTGGAGAAGGAAATGGCAACCCACTCCAGTGTTCTTGCCCTGAGAATCCCAGAGACAGGGGAACCTGGCAGACTGGCGTCTATGGGGTCACACAGAGTCGGACATGACTGAAGCAACTTAGCAGAAGAAGCAGCAGCAGTTTTAAAAAGACTGAATTAAGTCTTTCATTTAATAATCACCTCTTGGGTATAAGGTAACATGATGGGCAATGGAAAGACTACAAAACTGTATAAAGTGGCATAGGACTAATATAAGAAAACAATACCACAGGAGCTCAAAGGAAGAGAGATGGTCTCCAGCGAAATGATCAGGAAAGACTTCACGGAGGTGGTAGGACAGGAACTAGACTGAGAAGAGTGAAAAGAGCTCCATTCGATAGCTGAGCAGATACTCTATTCCTTTATTTAGTGGCTATTTCTTAAGCCATAACCTGTGCTGAAAATGTCAGGAATGACAGTGCAGAGGCAGATACACTCAAGAATGTTGGCATAACTACTAGCAGACTGGCTAAATGAGGGCTGTGATGAGAGAGGCTGTCTCAAGGAACTGACTAGACTTGAAGTGACTCATGACAGGCCCTGAGTGCCAGCCTGAGGAGTCTGGGCTTCACTTCGGAATAATATGAAGCCATCAGATAATGATAATCAAGTAATCTAACCTCTGGTTTAGGTTTATAAGTGGGAGAGGAACCGTAGTCTCAGGTTTAACTTAGGTAGAGAGAGGAGTCAAGGAAAGAAGGCAGAGGCTGCTAGAAATGTTTCTGGACATGAAGACATCAGAACTAATGTTACCAGCTTGGAAGTCATGTGGAGATGGTGTTTAAAGCCACCAATTTGCAAGAGATTATCTCAGGAGGACAACTGTGTAGACTAAAGTGACAAGAAAAGAAGATCAAAGAGACCACTCTGGAAAACAGGAAATGGAAGGAGTGGACAGTGGTTAGAAAGAGGAGAAGTGGGGGGAAATGGTGTCTTGGGCATCCAGAAAGCAGAGTCTCATCCAACATGGAGAGAACAACCCATCTTATGCTACAGAGAGGTCACCTAGGATAGAAACTAGAAATAGCAGTTGGGAGTACTTGATAAACCATATGTGAGCAGCTTTGTAGTTTTGTGGGGGCTGAAGTGAGAACATTATGAATTTTGAAGAGTGGGTGAAAGGGAGGAAGAGATAAAATACTCACTGAAGAAATAGGGCTATAATGGGCTCTTGCGAGAGACAGCTGTATCTTGGCCAAGGAAAGAATTATTTAAGATAGGGGAGATCTGGGAGCATTTATGTGTTTTTAGGAAGAAGCCAGAGAAAGGGAAAAACTAAAG
The DNA here is from genome assembly GCA_006410875.1 of Neotragus pygmaeus. NCBI lineage: Eukaryota > Metazoa > Chordata > Mammalia > Artiodactyla > Bovidae > Neotragus > Neotragus pygmaeus. The sequence continues at coordinate 1,364,866 of SJYV01038068.1, read as the reverse complement.
ATACAGGGAAAATCAAATCAACTGGTACAGTAAGAATGCGTTGATAAAATCTAGGAAATACTTTAGAAGAAGAATTGGGAGAGCAAATGCCATGGTTTTCCAGGACCCCTGATACCCACCACCCCAGAGTCAGGCACAATATCAACACATTGAGAAAAAAAAGACAAAGAGAAAAAAATGAAAAATTCCAATCAGGGCCAGGAACATAAGACATGAAACACAGTTGTACAACATTTGTGATAAGAATCCTCACCCAGGGGCCCTGAAGAACGTTCTAGGATAACATCTCTGTACATGCCTTTTGCAGGCACCCCTTGAAAAGGGATTTCCCAGCTGGGGTTGGATGGATTTAGCCAAGTCTGTGGAAGTGACAAGAAGCAGGAGGAAGGTGCCTTTATCCCAGAAAAGCAATAAAGGGTAGGCTGCCTTGGTTTACCTACTCTTGGCCAAAATGGTTTAATTCTTGATGATATTTTAATTAAGTAGAGGAGAATTCGAGTGAGCAAGTAAAATTTAGCACATTGCCTAAATGACTCCCAGTAAATTCCTCAAAAAGTAACCCCAAATACCTCACAGAGAGATGCAGCAAGTTTACTGTTGAATTTCTAGGGTGAAGACTTTGAGGAAAACACAGGTCCCTACAATATCTCCAGTTGTTCCTACTTTCCAAAGGGCATCTTCCTACTGACTACCAAGCAAGGTTATGTTGTAAGAGACTCAGGCTGAGGAGGGGCCTGCAGAGAGGGCAACAAGCACTCCGAATTATCCCAGGGACTCCTGGTCTTGCCTATTAGAAGGTTAACCCCAATTCCTGCAAATGAGCCAGATTTGAAAACAGGTGTTTAGGAGCAGAAGCAGCCCCAGTGCCACGGCTCACAAAGCAGCCGGGAAAGTAGCAAGTTCAGCGCACCGTTCAAGGATAATAGGTTTACCGAGTGAAATAAAGGCTAAACTGGGGATAGGGAGAGTATTTTACCCTATTTGACCTCTTAGGAAAGTCACCCAGGGTGTCCTGGGCGGGAGCAGAGCAGATAGGAGGAAAATGCGGACATGGCGCTCCCTTCACCTTCCCATATAAGTTGGTGGCCCTTGTTACGGAACTGAAATAGAAAAAAGAAAATGTTTCCCCATTTGCAGTTATTTTGTTTGTCATTATTTTATGTATTGTGCTGCGTGCATGCTAAGTGCTTCAGTCGCGCCTGACTCTTTGTGACTGTATCAACTGTAGCCTGCCAGGCTCCTCTGTTCATGGGGATTCTCCAGACAAGAATACTGGAGTGGGTTGCCATGCCCTCCTCCAGGGAATCTTCCTGACCCAGGGATCAAACCTGCGTCTCTTACATCTCCTACACTGGCAGGCCAGTTCTTTACCACTAGAGCCACAGGGGAAACGCTTTTAAATACTGGAGTAGGTCAATATTTGTCAAGCTCTCCTGCCTGGTCTCCACTATTAGGACACACAGAGCTCACAGACACTACAGGGGCAGCATCTCNACATCTCCTACACTGGCAGGCCAGTTCTTTACCACTAGAGCCACAGGGGAAACGCTTTTAAATACTGGAGTAGGTCAATATTTGTCAAGCTCTCCTGCCTGGTCTCCACTATTAGGACACACAGAGCTCACAGACACTACAGGGGCAGCATCTCCTCCAAATCTCTCTCAGCCCACATCGCCAGGCCACCTTATGTCCCCCACAGACCACAGCTGCACAGGGATTCATCCCCAACTCCTGACAGCTCTCAACTAGAGGCTAGGAAGGAAGGATGTGAGTGGAATATATCACAACTTTGGAGGTCTAAAGTTCCCACATTGCATGGCACTGTTTATTTCAGCAACCCCACATTTCTGCTTTTAAAAAAATTAAGTCAATCTGTCTATGGAAAGAGAAAATTATATGGATTGTTAATTCTGTTTATGCCTTTTTGCATAAAGATCATTGAGTTTTCAGACCACTGGTTTTGCACATACATACACACATCACATTTTAGCAGCCTGAATGTGCTTCTTTGCAAATGTTAATGTCTCTTTGTTAATGGGAATTCTTGTAATATATATATATATATNATGCTGGGAGGGATTGGGGGCAGGAGGAAAAGAGGACAACAGAGGATGAGATGGCTGGATGGCATCACCAGTTCGATGGATGTGAGTTTGAGTGAACTCTGGGAATTGGTGATGGACAGGGAGGCCTGACGTGCTGCGATTCATGGGGTCACAAAGAGTAGGACAAGACTGAGTAACTGAACTGAGCTGAACTGATATATTGTAAAATAGCTTCTCAAAGAGATTACATCAACTTATTTTCCTACCAGTGGGGTATAAAGTGGATTTCCCCCCATTTTCCAACACTAGATTGCCCACTATTTTGACCTTCTGTCTTCTTGGAATAGAACTTATTCTGACCATCATCACTAAACCAGTAAATTAATGGCCTTAGACCTGTCAGGCAAAACTGGCTGTCAACATAATAAATCTGATGACCGAACGCTATTCTAAGGTGTCTCTCATCCTCTCACTTTCTATGGCTAATCTGTTCTTTTTCATTCACACAAAATGTTTCTGATCATCTATCTAAATGCTCTTAAGTAAAAATAAAGGCAATTTCAAACAGTTGGGGATAGAGATTCCAAATATGATTCTATAAAATGTAATGAGGTTTTGAATTGTAAAACTCAGTTGAGGGGAGAGTTCTCAGCAACGACTGTGATACTAACAGGAAGATCTAAAAAGTAAACAGCTCAGATCCCTGAACGGACCTCTGAGGAATGAATGCCGGGTAAAAGCTAGCAGGAGTGAACAGAACAATATCAGAGTAAATAGACTGTACCGATTCCAAGAGATAAGATTGATGAAATCCAGTGTGGCACTAATATATCCCACCCACATGGTTATATAAATAGGACTGTGGAACAGAGCTTATGGAAATGTGTGCCCTAGGAAAAAAAAAGAAAGAAAGAAAAAAAGTACTGGCTGTGTCAGGTCACCTCAGTGGGCTTGCTTTGTGTAATGAACAAACCGTCTCCCCAAAGAATCCTCCTGAAGCTAGATCTTCAACCTGGCAGGGTAATATAAAAATTGGATGTATTGAAAATAATTTCCTTTAACTCGTAATGCTAATACATATGAAGTTATGATCTACATCCAATTTCTCATCTCAAACAGTTCGGAACTCAGTAATTAGTCTGAAAGGTGACTTCTAGAAACGTTTGACAGAGAAACACATTATTTCTGTGGGTGGCTGCCACCTGGCCTCCATGTCTACCAAAGTGGTAAATGAGTCCCAGAATGCTTAGGAAAGCTGACACGCTGAACTAATCTTTAATTTATTGATTTGCTACCTCACTGCAAAAAAGTAGGATATCAATAAACGGCTTTAGTTAAGAAGTTAAGGTCCAAGAAGAAACAGTGAGGGTTTGCTAGAATACACAGAGTACAACAAGGTTTATAGAAAATGAAATCAAGGGCTTCTGGGAAAAAATTGATGTCTGGTAAGGACACCAGAGTATCAAACAATATAAACTTTAAGATCAACAACTTGAAGATCTATTTTATTATAGATCCTTCCTTTTTTTGCTGTCTTCTTATTTGTACAAAATAAAAAGCAACAATAAACTGGAAGTTTGCAGATGAACTAATCTAAAAACAGTAAGTGGAATGAATAATTTAGAACTCTAGATCCAGCAAAATATGACTTCATAACTTATGACTTTATCCCTAATTATAATGATCAATTAAAGAAATCTCTGTATGAAAATTAAAAATAGGGAATCCTAAAATGATAAAACTAAAAAAAGAAAGTAAAAGAGAAAAGGCAATGATGTAAAATTAAAATAATCCTTAATTCTGAAGATGAAAATGGTCCCTGAACATATTTAAATTACTTCTTGCTCTTGTAGTCTTATATTACACTTTCATAAGAAGAAATTATAAAATTTTCCTTTATACCAAGGGAAAACATTGTTGGAACATATTTTCTTAGTATCTATAATATGACATATTAATAATTTAGAGATGTGCAAAATTATTTCTTTTTAATAAACATTAAAGTTGATTTTGAATAAAATTTTAGGTAGATTTTATGTGTATGGTATAATTTTTGAGAAGGTTTGATTACTAAAAAGCAGACTGACTCATGAGGTCATACCTCAACATAGATATGAAAATGTTTTATATTCATTTCCAACATTTTTTATTAGCATTTGTTTCAGTGTTTATTGGGGGCTTTCCTGGTGGCTCAGCGGAAAAGAATTCGCCTGCCAAAGCAAGAGATGCAGGTTCGATTCCTGGGTTGGGAAGATCCTTTGGAGAAGGAAATACCAACCCACTCCAGTATTCTCACCTAGGAAATCCCTTGGACAGAGGAGCCTGGCAGGTTACGGTCCATGGGGTCACGAAAGAGTTGGACATGACTTAGCGACTAAACAGAAACAAATTAATATTTATTACGTAATTACCATGTGTGTGCGTGCTAAGTTGCTTTAGTCGTGTATGACTCTATGCGACTCGGTGGACTGTACCCACTAGGCTCCTCTGGCCACCGGGATTCTTCAGGAAAGGACACTGGAGTCGGTTGTTATGCCCTCTTCAGGGGAATCTTCCCAACCCAGGGATCGAACCTGCATCTCTATGTCTCCTGAATTGGTAACCAAGTGCTTTACCACTGGCACCACCTGGGAAACTCCCATACTTACCATAGGATTCATAAAACAGGGTATCCTTTTTTTACTTAACCTATCAGAAGCATTTTTAATGTTACTGCCTGAGAGGTACCAAATAGTTCTCCCAGTGTACATAATTTTTTATTGCTTTTTGTTGGACATTTGAATTACGTTTATGTATTGTTATACTATAAAAGCCATGGTTATGAACATCTTCATGAATAATGTTTTGATTGCCTATGTAGATTTATTACAAAAATGGCAGCAGTTCTTCCCCTTCCAGCGTCCAGGCCTCTTACGCTGTAACTCTGAGTGCCCTCCTGCTCTCTGAGCTCAGCTATGAAACTTGCTTGGCTAATGGGATACTAGCAATAATGAGCATCCAAGTGCTTTCACTTTGGAGCTTGGTCCCCTGCTCTCCTGGGAACTGTGTCACCATATCAACAAGCCCAAGCTAGCCTCCTAAAGGATAAGACACAAGGCCCAGTTACTCCCAACCCTTCTGCAGACCTGCCAACAACCAGAGATGTAAGTGAAGCCATCTTAGATCCCCCAGACACCAGCCAACTTTCCAGCTAAACATAGAGATTTGAGCAAACTTTGTTGAAATCAGCAGAGTTGGCCCAGACAAGAAGCAATGCCAGTGACCGAAGAATCCAAGATCCAAGATCCAACTATTTGTTAGTCAAATGGTTATTGGTTCAAATTAGTTTGTTTTGGAGTGGCTTGTTATACAGCCAATATCATTAACACAAATTTTATTTATATATATATAAATTATACAAATTATATACATATTTAATATATATATCATTAATACAAACCATATATTATATATAATATATATCGTTATACAAATTATAATATTATATATATATACAAATTATATATGTGTGTGTGTGCATAAGCATATCTCCTTATGCTTCCAGGTGATGCTAGTGGTAAAGAGTCTGCCTGTTCTATCCCTGGCTTGGGAAGATCCTTGCTACAATTTTCTTGAGACCCAGAATTCTGGTAAAGAGACATGTCCCAGGTCCCAAATCTGCTAGTCAGGTGGGAAGTTTCCTGTCCTTGGGTATCCATCCTTACTCTCAGGTCTGCTGAGGTCCACTCTAAAGCAGTGAAGCCACTCTCTCTCTTTCTTTCACTCATTCATTCAAAACATATTTACCGAGAATTTATATATTAATGAAGCAGGAGATGGGAGGCAGCAAGGAAATGGTTCCTACATTCAGGATGCTTACCTTCTAGAGGAAAGGATAAATATCTAACCACCAAGATCCTGGAAGCAATCTCTAGACTTTCTATAAATATATTCTGAAATATTCTGTTCACAGACACTCAGCTCCTACCTGGATCCTAATTTAATATCTTGGCCTCAGTAGCACAGTAAAAGTGATATATAATAAAAGTAATGTTTATATTGATAACATGGTGAAGTTATAGTATTTTGTATATACTGAGTGAAGTAAAATATATTAATTTCACTTGTCTCTTTTTAAACGTGGTTCTTGAGAGTACCTTGGACTGCAAGGATATAAAACCAGTCAATCCTAAAGGAAATCAGTCCTGAATATTCATTGGAAGGACTGATGTTGAAGCTGTAGCTTCAATACTTTGGCCACCTGATGCGAAAAATTGACTCATTGGAAAAGACCCTGATGCTGGGAAAGATTGAAGGCAGGAGGAGAAGGGAACAACAGAGGATGAGATGGTTGGATGGCATCACTGACTCAACAGACATGAGTTTGAGCAAGCTTCGGGAGTTGGTGATGGACACGGAAGCCTGGCATGCTGCAGTCCATAGGGTCGCAAAGATTTGGACACGACTAAGCAACTGAACTGAACTGATCAGTAAAATTTAATATATGGCTCACGTTTGTATCTCACGTCATATTTCTACTGGACAGTGTTGCCCTAAATACTGTCAAAGTCTAGGTGAAAAATATCGTGATTTAAACTATGTGTTAGTCACTCAGTTGTATCCAACTCTGCAATCCCATGGACTGTAGCCTGCCAGGCTTCTCCATCCATGGAATTCTCCAGGCAAGAATACTGGAGTGGGGAATGGCTACCTACTCCAGTATTCTTGCCTGGAGAATTCCATGGACAGAGGAGCCTGGCAGGTTACGCAGTCCATGGGGTCACAATGAGTTGGACATGACTGAGCAACTAACATACACAAGTGCAATCTGGACAGGGGTGAAGATTTAGATGAAATAACAAGATGGGGAAAGAGTGAATTTGAAGCAGATATAGAGACTTGGAAGATTAGCTCACCATTTGGCTGGTGATACAGAATCATCAGAGATGCATGTAACCCTCAAGCCCTACATTCAATCCTCTCCCACCTCTGACCACATCCTAGCCATGACTTGTAAACCCAATAACCAAATTCTCACCCACTAGAAGAAATAGTCTAATGGGTAAATACATTCTCCAGATTAGGAAAGGCCTAAATGAAATATAAACATAATGAAATAAATCAAATCCATAGTATTAATGATTTTGTGTTATATTCAAGAAAGGTTTTACCATTCGGACATTCAGTACGTATCTGGTATTAAAGTACTTTAAAGAGAACTTGGTATATTATGAATCATGACAGGTTATTAAGCTTTGTGATTCCAACATAAAATGTATAAACACTTTTAGAATTGTTTTGAAAGGATTAAGAGAATTTTTCAAAACATGCTAAATAATACCAGAATGGTTCAGAGAATTTCTCCATACTTCTCATTTGTTTTACCCTGCTTCCAAATTAATGTAGTAGATTTACAAGAGTGAAGTGCTTGGGAAGTTTCCTCTTATTAAAGTCAATCATTTGCCCTGTGAGCATTCAAATTGGTATAAAAGAAAATAAAATCTATTCAATAACTCGTGGATTTTTAAATGCTTAAGAATTTGATTAAACTAGAGTTAATGAAATAATACAAGTTATTTGTTCTTATTTTAATAGAGTTTTGTTTTTAAAAGCTTAATAAAATAGATTTATGTTTTTAAATTATTAAGTTAAAACTCAAGTATTATTAGTGGACATGAAAACTCCGACTCAGGATATGAAAAAAACCATCCACAGCAGTAAGAGAAGATGTCCAACATTCTTGAGGGAAAGTCAAGTTCATCCTTGAATAGAAATTTATACTTGTTTACTGAGTAATATTTCCATTAGAGATTCAAAAACCAGTCTTCTCTTAGGTAATAAATTTGTGCTAGATGTCACCTCAGACTTGATATCTGCCTCAAAATGGAAGCAGTTGCCTGGTCATGCCCAGGAAATGGTTGTGGGTTGCGGGCAAACCCTCTGTGAACATCTCTTCAACCAACAGGACTGTGCTGGTTCAAGGGTGCAGGATGGCTTATATTGTGAACCATTCCATTTTTTGTAGAGGCCTCAAATAGTACCTTCATACTGCCCAGAACTGGGAATAAAGGGACAATAAAAACCAAGGAGGGGTCTCTTGGAGCCCTTTTCTATCTCGTCATTATTAGGAGAACCAAAGAAGGACCTATCCCAGAGAAAGGACTCATTTCTAATCATGGCAGTCCCTAAAGTATCTTCTGTGTGGCCACCCTGGCAACTAGGTCAAAATGCACGTTCACATGTGCCTTGAGTTACTCTGATGCTAAATACTTCCAGAGGAAAGCAGGAAATGATACTGAAAACACAGTTTGGGAACCCATGGGGGAGAGTCTTAAAGACTAAAGAGCATTTACTTTATTTAAAAGGCAGTGAAGTGTTGGTTAAGGTTTTAAAGCAGAGAATCGATCTTTTCCCGTAGCTTACATTCAGAGAGAACCTAGAGGCAAGAGGCCAGTAGGGAGGTATTGCAAGAGGGACTGAAGATCTGACCTAGTGTTGTGTATGTTGTAGGGTGACCGTCTCATCTATTGACCTAACCAGGACAGTCTTCTGTGTAAAAGTGGGTGCTAACAGAATGGGATGCTCAGGGTATAAATCCAAACCGTACTGGGAACAGTAGGGTGTATGGTCACCCTAGCCAGTGGGAAGGTAAATGAAGAAAGATGAGAGAGAAATGTGTATATAAAAGCAAAAGGGGGGTTTCCTTGGTGGTCCAGTGATTAAGATTCCACACTTCCACTAAGGGGGCATGGGTTTGATCCCTGTCGGGAAAATTCTGCATGCTTCAAGGTGTGGCCACAAAAAAAGGGGGGGGGGCAAAAAGAAGAGTCAAATGCGACAGTGAGCTCTGGATAACTTGGAGAATACTGAGACCATTAACAAAAACAGGACACTCCTGGGTGCTGAATAGAGGGAGGAGGTAACCATGGTGGGTGTAAAGCAAACCACAAATGCTGAATTAAAGCCTGGCCAGGTCTGGGTATAGAAATATGGGGTTCATCTCCATAAGAAGAAAGGTAAAATAAGACAGAGAAAGAGTCTTGTAAATACAATTATTGTCAGAGGAGAAAAGGAAGGTGAGCAGAGAAGGAGAAGGCAAAGCGGTCAGAGATACACAAGAGGAAAATCAGTCATGATCATCACAACCAAGGCTTTCAGCAAGTTTAGAGAAAACAGGAGGACAATGGTACCCGACATTACAGGAAACACAAGGTTGAGAAGAATTGAACCAGAAGCTACTGGATTAGGGATCAGGGAGTTCCCAGTGAACGTCAAAAGCATCTCTTTAAAGAAATGGGAACTACAGCCAGATTGCAAGAAAGTAAATACTGAGTGGTGATGAGAAAATAGAAACACAGAGGAGAGACTCTCTTTTAAATGTTTGATAGTGAAAGGAAGGAGGAAGACAGAAGGGTGCTGGGAGAGAATCCACCCTGGTTCTCTCTCCAGGTAAGACCTATGTGAAAACCGCCTGACTCCCTTGGGCTCTGCCTATTCATTTTGGAGAGAGCCCAACAAAGCCCATATAATAACCTACAGCACGTTACTTCTGTCTGAAGTCTCTCAGTGACTGTAAATTCTGGATCAATTGTTTTGGTTGAATTCAAGTCAAGTGGTTCTTTATGTTACTGGAATTTTGTCAAAAATCTTATGTCTCACTCAAATTTCCATGTTATAGCTATCTAGAAGACTGTCAATTGAGGTTTATCCCATCTTGTAAATATAATTTTAATTTGCAAGTTACCCAAGTAAAGCTGTACATTCATGTTAAAGGGAGAGTCAGGTGGGAAGAAAATAGAGAAGAATGGGAGCTCACTGCAACTTATTGTTTGTACACTGTGTGTATATATATATATATATATATATATATGAAAGTAAGCAAAAATCTCTCTAGATTTACTCATTTAAAGATTGGGTCATTAATTAAGACAGTACCCAAAGAAAATTTAAATTTATTTACATTATTTATTGTCCTAAGTCTTGCCCACCTATCCCCAATCTTTACCCCCTTTCCCTATTCCTTTCTAGCTCACAATCACTTTCAGGTTACAGCCGAACACCACGGTTCACCTCCTCATGGCTGCCGTTCACTGACTTAGGATAACATGCCATATGTCATTTTCCTAACCCTCAACATTCTTTATTTGCAATCGTTATTTTACTAGCCGCCCTCCCACCTATCCAGAGACGGCAATGGCACCCCACTCCAGTACTCATGCCTGGCAAATCCTATGGACAGAGGAGCCTGGTAGGCTGCAGTCCATGGGGTCTCGAAGAGTTGGACACGACTGAGCGACTTCACTTTCACTTTTCACTTTCATGCATTGGAGAAGGAAATGGCAACCCACTCCAGTGTTCTTGCCTGGAGAATCCCAGGGACAGGGGCGCCTGGTGGGCTGCCATCTATGGGGTCGCACAGAGTCGGACACGAGTAGCAGCTCCCACCTATCAATAGTCTAAGAGGGTAGGAACCATGGCTGTCTTGTGTAAGCAGTGTCCACACTTTGCATAGTGCCCAGCAAACAGTAGGTGCCCAATAATATTTAGCAAATGAGTAAATGCTTGAAGCTCTGAAAAAGTGATCATCCAGACTTATGGTTGCCAAGAGTGGTAGGAAAGAGATGGACTTGGAGTTTGCAGTTGGTACATGCAATTACCAATTGAGGCACAGGGAAGCCCCCTATTACAGTTAGAAAGGATAAACAAGGTCCTATTGTATAACACAGAGAATGATACCCAATCTCCTGGGGTAAACCATATGGAAAAGAATATTTTTTTAAAATGTGTGTATGTGTGTGTATGGAGTTGGTGATGGACAAGGAGTCCTGACATGCTGCAGTCCATGGGGTCGCAAAGAGTCGGACATGACTGAGCGACTGAACTGAACTGATATATGTAGCATTATGTTTTTAATTTATAGACTCAAAGATCATAGTACTTCCAAGTAGTAGTGATACTTAAAGATGATCTAGTTTAAACATCTGTTTTAAGCAATAGATCCTTTTTTAAAATACACACACCTGCAATCTTATCAGTTCAGTTCAGTTTAGTTCAGTCACTCAGTCGTGTCCGACTCTTTGCGACCCCATGAATCGTAGCACACCAGGCCTCCCTGTTCATTACCATCTCTCGGAGTTCACTCAGACTCACGTCCATCGAGTCCATGATGCCATCCAGCCATCTCATCCTCGGTCGTCCCCTTCTCCTCCTGCCCCCAATTCCTCCCAGCATCAGAGTCTTTTCCAATGAGTCAACTCTTCACATGAGGTGGCCAAAGTACTGGAGTTTCAGCTGAAAATCATTCCTTCCAAAGAAATCCCAGGGNCCTGTCCATCACCATCTCCTGGAATTCACTCAAACTCACGTCCATCAAGTCGGTGATGCCATCCACCCATCTCATCCTCGGTCGTCCCCTTCTCCTCCTGCCCCCAATGCCTCCCAGCATCAGAGTCTTTTCCATCAAGTCAACTCTTCACATGAGGTGGCCAAAGTATTGGAGTTTCAGCTTCAGCATCATTCCTTCCAAAGAAATCCCAGGGCTGATCTCCTTCAGAATGGACTGGTTGGATGTCCTTGCAGTCCAAGGGACTCTCAAGAGTCTTCTCCAACACCACAGTTCAAAAGCATCAATTCTTCAGCACTCAGCCTTCTTCACAGTCCAACTCTCACATCCATACATGACCACAGGAAAAACCATAGCCTTGACTAGATGGAAGAAGTATATATGACTTTAAATCCTTCCATAGATGCTGCTGCTGCCTGGAAAGTCACTCCAGGGGTGTGTGAGAGGGGTGGTGGTGGTGGTGTGTGTGTATGTGTGGGTGTGTGCGTGTTGACGAGGGAGAGCATAAAAAGAGTCAGCTTCTGAGTCATTCCTCAGGGACCCACCAGTCAGGTCAAAACATGCAATTCCAGTTTTTAAGAACAAGGTTCTATATTAGCCCCCATCATCAATCAGTTACACCAGGAGTGCCGGCTGTCGTGCCATCCCCAGAGAATGAGAAATGAGAGTCAGGTGGGTGAAAATGTCACAGTGTTCTCTTGCTGAAATTCAGTTTTCCTTTCTCTTCATTAAGCATCTTCCCGGTAGCTGTAAATTTTGGATTAGATTCCAGAGTCCTCCAAAAGCTGATTAAGTCCATTTCTGCCAAGTTATGTTTGCTTCAGTAGAAGGACTGATTCTTTAACTGGTCCACTCCATCATTTTCTGTGATTTCACCTGGTCTCTGCCTTTTCTTAATTTTACATTTTTATTCAGGTGAAATTTACAGGGACTTCCCTGGTGGTCCAGTGGTTAAGACTTCATGCTCCCAATGCAGGGGGCCTGGGTTTGATCCCTGGTCAGGGAACTAAGAGCCCACGTGCCACCGCTAAGAGTGTGCTTGCTGCAACAAAGACCTGGCACAATTGAATACATAAATAAAAATATTTTTTAAATTTACAAACAGCTGTATACAGCTTGATGAATTTTGCATATGTATACGGTCATACAGCTGCCACTCAGATGAAGACCTAGAATATTTTCAGTTCCTTAGGAGTCGCCTTCATATTCCTTCCAGGAGACTTACCCATTCTCTCAGATAACTGTCATTATGACCTTTGTCACTGGAAGTTAGTTTTGCCTATTGTAGAACTTCTTATAAATGGAGTCAAGCAGTAGGTACTCCTCTGAGTCTGGTTATTCTTGCTCAGCCTAATGTTTTTGGGATTCATCCATGTTATTGCTTCTAGCTGAAGTTCATTCCTTTTTCATTAGTGAAACAATTCCACTGTGTGACTATATCATGATTTGTTTATCCATTCATCAATTGATGGGTATCTGGGTTGTTTCCAGCTTGGAGCTGTTATGAATAGAGCTATGAACATTCTTGTATGCATATTTTGGTTAATATGATGCATGGACTTTTTTCTCTTTGGCGTTCATCTGAGAGAAGATTCTCTCGGTCACTGGACTGTTGTAGAGGGAATGCCCTGCCCTGTATACCCCGTGGCCTTTTCTCTGTGCCCACCCCGTCTGAACTCTGGTTTGGCCTTCTGCTTCTTGAACCCCACAGTTCCCAAGAATTCTGTGACTTTTCTCTGCTGGCTTCTCTCTATCCCACTTGACTTTCATTTGTTAGTCCTTTAACTCTTCTTAATCCCCAGCTGGAACACTTCCCCTCCAAAACCCTTCCGGACCCCCTTTTCCACTGGGTTTGGCTGTTCACCTTGGCTCTCTCATTTTCTTCCAAAGCCTGACTCTCAATGAATATGGAATCCAAGACTGCACCTTCATCTCTGTCTTCCCTTCTAAAAGTGGGCCAATGGGCAACTGCTTGTTGGACATCTCTGCTTGGGTGGCCCCAGACCCCTCACAATCCACGCTTTCCCAGTTTCCCTTCCCGCCGTCCCTCAGCTCGTTCTCTCTCCTCTGTGGTACACACCTCAAGAACTGCTCCTGTTTTCCTTTAGCTGCACAAGTCTGAGTCCCCACTTCCTTCACTCTGTCCCTTTCCTTTGCCCCAGCAACCAGGCTGGAGAACCCCAGCACCATCCACAGAGTCTTTCCAGTGTCTTTGGCGGGGAGGCACCCTGCCCCTCTCTAGCCTCACGGCCACTGCCCCAGTTCAGGCCTGAACCCGAGCATCTCCTTTCAGTACTGTTGCTGGGCTTCCACCCCCTAGCCTTGGTCCCCATGGCTGGCCCTGGCTGTGTCTGCCTCAGCTGCGAGGCCACACTCCTGGGCCCTGCTTCGGGGCCTGGGCTGCAGCTGAGCCAGCCCCAGGCGCCATTCCTTAGCACCGATCGTGCGTGGCGGACACGCTCCGTGGTTGGGGCTCACAGACAGGTTTTTTGAGTTAAGAGATTTGGAAGGGACCCCAGAACTGGTTGCAGTTCAGAGTCGGTGAGGTGCCGGGTAGACCCCGTGTGAGCTCATCTTTCCTGGGGCAGCCGGACTCAGGGCTAAGCCAGCGGGGGTGGCGGGTTGGAAAATTTCACACTCAGGCTCACCGCTTGGCTGGCCTCTGGGTGTCTGGCAGCTCAGGTGACTTGTGGGGAGGCCTCAGTCAACCTTTTCCTCCGGCAAGTACTGCAAGGCTAGGTTCACCTCTAGATGGGTCCCAAAGGCAGGGCTGGGGAGGTGGGTATCTTGAGAGACAGACACTGTTATGATGGACTTGTGCCCTTGTTGGGGAAAGGAGATTCGTAAGGAGACAGTGAGTGAAGATCGGCATGACTTTGTGTGTGTGTGTGTGTGTGTGTGTGTGTGTGTGTGTGAGGGAGATGGTATTGATCATTTGAGACTGGAAAGCTAACTTATTTGTGCTTTAATGTGTCCAGGCGGCTCAGTGGTAAATAATTCACCTGCCAGTGCTGGAGATGCAAGAGACACGTTTGATCCTTGGGTGGGAAGGATCCCCTGGAGGAGGAAATGGCAATCCACTCCAGTATCCTTGCCTGAAAAATCCCATAGACCGAGGAGCCTGGCAGGCTATACAGTCTATGGGGTCACAGAATCGGACGTGACTGAGTGACTGAACACGGGCACGATGTGTCCACAACTCTCTGGAAGAACCACAGCAATATATCTCAGTGAGACAGTACCTGATCACAGTTAAGAGCTGGTCCTGGAGCCAGCCTTCCCTGAGGTCAACATCTAGCTCCACCACTTGCTAGCTGTGTGACCTTAGGCAAGTTGCTTAACCTCTCTGTTCCTCTATCTCCTCATCCATAACATGGTGATAATAATAATTAGCACCTATCTACCTACTTTATCTGATATTCATGATCATTAAATACATTTAGTACAAATAAAGTGTTGAGGACAGGACCTGACGCCTAGTAGATACTCAGCTATTCATGTTGTTATTACTGTACTTATTCCAGCCCACCCTTCCACACCCTCTGCATCGTTCTGCTCCTCTCTGTCTATGCTGGGGGGCTCTTACTCCTTCCAGCCCACCTCAAAAATCATCTCTTCTGGGAAACCTCCCCCAACGCCAGATCCTTTTTTTCGGTTGCATCAACACTTACACATTTTATTTTTTGAGCTTTAAAAAAATTATTATTTATTTATTTATTTGGCTGCACCAGGTCTTAGTTGCAGCGTGTGGGATCTTCTATCTTTAGTTGCACGTGGGATCTTTAGTTGCCACGTGTGAACTCTTAGTTACAGCATGTGGGGTCTAGTTCCCTGCCCAGGGATTGAACCTTGGGCCCCCTGCATTGGGAGCTCAAGGTCTTAGCCACTAGACCACCAGGGAAGTCCTAGCACTTGCACCTTTTAAGTTTAAACATCTCTTTAGCTATCTGGCCTTCTCATCAGCTGGTGAGCAACTTGAGGGCAAGCCTAAGCCTAAACCATGTCTTTGTTCCTAACACCCCAGGTGTTGGTGGTTTAGTCGGTCAGTTGTGTCCGACTCTTTGTGACCCCACGGACTGTGGCCTGCCAGGCTCCTCTGTCCATGGGGTTTTCCAGGCAAGAATACTGGAGTGGGTAGCCATTCCCTTCTGCATCAGACCCCCGTGGCTAGCCCCAAATAACCATCTGATGAGTGTGTGCTGGATGGGTAATTGAAAGAGTTAATGACACATGATAAGAAAACATAATGGAAGACAGTTATAAACTTCTACACTATGGCAGCTACACTGAAGTGTCTGCTGCTGCTGCTAAGTCGCTTCAGTCATGTCCAACTCTGTGCGACTCCATAGACGGGAGCCCACCAGGCTCCCGTCCCTGGGATTCTCCAGGCAAGAACACTGGAGTGGATTGCCATTTCCTTCTCCAATAAATGAAAATGAAAAGTGAAAGTGAAGTCGCTCAGTCGTGTCAGACTCCTAGTGACCCCATGGACTGCAGCCTACCAGGCTACTCCATCCATGGGATTTTCCAGGCAAGAGTACTGGAGTGTGCCATACTGTGAGATCCTGTGGGTGGCGGCAGTCAGGGCAGGCTTCCTGGGGGAGGAAGGGTCAAAGTGACAAGCCCAGGCTAGTTCCAACTGGCTCCAAAAACATCAAGCGCTGCAGGATTGGCAGCTGGTGTCCCTGTGGTCTGTCCTGGGCCATCGTGCTACCCTTTTGGGGCGGGGGCGCTTGGCAGGATGGAGTTCTCCATTCTGGTCCAGGAAACGACCTGAGTGTGAGATGGTGCTGGTGAGGCCCAGCTCCATCTGGTGACACACGGAACCTCTTAGAGAGGATTTCACGCTCCCTGCCCTAATGCAGACCGTCTCTATTGTGCCTTGGGAAAACAAAGGTCTCACTCCAGCCTTCTGAAACCAATTGGAAACAAACCTTCCTTCTCCGCCCCTCCCCCAACAGTTTCAGAGGCCAAAAATATAATGCAGAACAAAGCAGGCTGAGGGGCTTGGGACCCCACTCCCGGTGGTGAGCAGAGCGGCCACTTCTTGGAAGGATGGGAGCCAGCTTAGGCCATCTCTCCAAAGTTGAACTCCCTGTCTATCTGTTCATCCTGCTGGCTCACCAGAAAGGCTTCAGAGAGGGTGTGGCAAAGCCAATGTCGGAATTGAGCCAAAGCCACGTGCCCACTCGGCAGTGCTGACGCCTGCCTGCTGCCCCTCATCGGTAAGGTCCCTGCTCTGCAGCCTTCGGCCCAGTCCCGGGGCCCCCACGGCTCCTTCTTGTACCCTGTCCCCTCCATAGAGGTCTGACTGGCACCCAGGCCAGGCCGAAAGGGCCCAGCTTCTTCCCACTTGCTGGATTCCTGGCCTGGCTCCTCCCCTCCATGGCCTGGGTGACCTGACCCACGTCCTTGCATCTCTGAGCCTCAGTCTCCCAGAAGGGCAAATGGAGAGAGTGAAAGTGACCTGTGTGAGAGGGGCGGAAGCCCGTCCATAGGAGATGCGGGAAGGCACACGTGTGAGTCACCACCGTCACGCTCGCCTGTCTCCACATCTGAGCCTCCCCTCTGCTCCTCCAGTTCCTTGCCAGTGTGTGGTCCCACTCTGGGCCACCCCCCTAGGAAACCTCCCTGGACCACAGTAACCCCAAGGATGCCAGGTCGGTACTGCAGTCTGTGCAGTTCGGCACTCACTAGGCACACCTGGTTGTATTTATGTATCTGTTTATTTCAGAAAAAAGCATAGCAATTGGAGGCCAAAGGTTGAGTTGGAGTTCCTGCACCCCCACTGCTGTCTAGCTGAGATGGGGAAGCAGCCTGCAGCCTCTCTCCAAGCCCCCAAGTTCCTCATTTCTGAGTGGAGATGGTTATAATCACGCCTACCTCCTGGACTTCTTACAGGCACGATGGGCTGCAGACATGCGAAAGTACTTTGTGGACTATAAAAAGCACTTGGTCACGTCGCTTCTTTCTGTTTCTAGTTTGATGTATGTTTCCTGTGAGAAAGACCTGAGCCAGGGTGATGGAGCCAGGAGGATGTGGTACCAGGGAGGTGCCCGGTGAGTGGTCCTTCTGGACCCCACATGGGGAGGCCCATGTGTCTGGGTGGGAGCAAGCCAGGAACGCTGGCCTGCCGTGACTCAGATGGCCCACAGGAGTGCTGGCTGGGGGAGGCGGCAGTGGCAACCCCGTGGGTTGATTTCCGGCCCTGGTCCCTGTCTGAAGACATCCAGATGGTTGTTTAACGATGTTACCCAGGAAGCCCATTGCCAGACATGAAGGCTCTGAGAAGAGGTCCAAGGAGACACAACCAGAGGACACAAGAGGACACATCTGATGGTTGAAATGTTGAGTTGCCCAAAGCCCAGCTAGAAACCGTCAAAATACAAACACCCAGTGGTAAACAGAGCCACAGAGATCGGCTTGTGAAACAGGGTGCCAGAAAATTCTGAATAATTGAATTATGAAAATTCTTTTTTCGTAAATGAAGGAGAGAGGCTGCCGGCTGTGGTGGGGAGCAGGAGAGAGGGCTGGGCCGGAGGAGGATGTCTTCCCAGGGTCATACCCGGGCTGGACTCAGCTCCATCCCCTCTGTGTTCCCTGTGCCCAGCCAGAGGCAGGATTCAGAGCAGCAGACATCAGGGAGACCTGGAAGGTCTCAGACCTGGAGGGTCTCAGACACCATGGCCAGAAGTTGTTATCTTTAATCATGGGGAGCCATGGAGGGAGGGAGGGAGGGTCACAGATATCAAGTCCAGATATTTGAACTTGAACTGTGGTGAAGAAGATTGACAGAATGGAGGGGAGCTGACTGAATATCATAGATGGAGAGTGGGGATGAGGCTTGATGATGACCCTCCCACTTTGGGAGCAGGAGACAGAGTGGGTAGCAAATAGTAGGTGAGGGATCAAAAAGGATGGGGTTTATGGAGTTTGGGGGACTGGCCAGCTGGAGGAGTTTGGATAAACAGATTGAAGTTTGCAGTAAACATCTAGATCTGGAGTTTCAGGCTTGAGAGCTGTCTGAAGTTGGGTTTCTTAGAAGCAGGCCCTGAGATGCAGATTTCTGTGTGAATGATTTATTAAGGAGGTGCTCCAGAGGAGCCTGGGAAGGGGTGGTGGGGGACCTAGGACAACACAGGAGAAGGAATCAAGCAATAAAAAGTGTGGTCTCAGGCAGAGCTCCAGACTCTGGAGTGTACTTAGGCTTCTTGGCCCGAGGCTGGCATCAAAGTGATTGTTTCTGAGAGTGATGGTTTCTGCCGGTGTCAGCCAGCAGTTAGGGATTGTGGTAGCGAGGGATGGGAAGGTTGCTTGGTGTCTAACTCTCTGCAAGTGCAGGGAAGCCTCCAGCAGGCCAAGGGCTGTCCTTCAAAAAGGGGCCAAGAGCCAGTTGTTGAACAGGAGAGCCTACCAAGTCCAGGTACGCAGTCGTCCCAGGATTCTGCGTTGGGGAAGATGAATCACACTGTCTGCTCCCCCAGTCCCCAGCAAGTTGACCATCATCAAAGCTGGCGTGGATGGGTTGGCCCTGGACACGGCAGAGCCAGAAGAGGAGAGCAGAGGGTGGGCTCTGGGCAACACTGACTGTCCAAGTTCCTGGCTGGGAGGGACCTTAAAAAAAATGGTTTATTTGGCCACACTGGGTCTTAGTTATGACACATGGGATCTTTGCTCTTTGTGTGGCTTGCTGGATCTAGTTCCCTGACCAGGAATCAAATGAGGGCTACCCTCTGCATTGAGAATTCGGAGTCTTGGCCATTGGATCCCCTGGAAGTCCCTGGGAGGAGACTTACAGTCCACCTGACCCAGTTCCCCATGGATGCCAGCAAGCGTCGGTCACAAGCGATTTCTTGTTGTTGTTTAGCTGCTAAACCATGTCGACTCTTGGCAACCCCATGGATTGTAGCCCTCCAGGCTCCTCTGTCCATAGGATTTTCCAGGCAAGAATACTGGAGTAGGTTGCCTTTCCCTTCTCCAGGGGATCTTCCCAGCCCAGGGATTGAACTCACATCTCCTGCATTGGCAGGTGAGTTCTTTACCACTGAGCCACCTGGGAAGCAACTCTACTCAGACGACTTCAGCAGGAAATGAAGTCTTTAACTCTGGTCGCTGGTGGCCAGGTGTTGGAGTGGAAATTAATGACCAGGTTTCTCTCTCTCCAACTTTTGACTGTGGCTCCCCTCGTGTGCTGGTCTCCCTCGGAAAGGCTGGCGCCTGACAGCCCAAGCACTATCCTTCAGTTTCTCAGTACAAAAGGAAGAAGGACAGTCTTCCTCGCAGCTGCCAAATATTAGATCTCAGAGAAGACCAGTTATCCTGCTGGGGTCACATGTCCATCCCTGGCCCGGTCATTCGGGGGCATCCTATCCTGAAAGTACCCACAGTGGGTACTGTCATCCAGCTGGTGTCATCCACTCCCAAATCTCTCTCTCCCTCCCTTTCTCTATGTATTTCACTCTGGCCCGAGTCACAAGACTACTTCTAGGAGGGGGGATTGAGAAGGATCAGCCCCTCCAAACCAGATGAAATGACTTCTCCATGGGAAAAACTTTCAACTACTGCAAGAATCTGCATGTAATTGACCCCTGGGCTGGGAAGATCCCCTGGAGAAAGGAATGACTACCCACTCCAATTTTCTTGCCTGGAGAATCCCATGGACAGAGGAGCCTGGTGGGCTACAGTCCACGGGGTCATAAAGAGTTGGGCATGACTGAGCGACTGACATGAAAGAAAAGGAAGAACGTCTGGGTTGACAACCATGGACATGCTTCCCACCTGTTGGGTGGCCACCTGTCCTCCCTTGTGTTGCTGAGATAGGGATGCTCTGCTCCCCAAGGCCTCTAGGAAGGTCAGGGTGGATCCTAGGAAGGGGGATGGGGAAAGCAGAGGGCCTACCCTGGAGAGATGGAGAGAAGAGGGACAGGCTTCGGCTAGGTGGCTGGAGCCTGTCTGGGATCTGAGACAGGGGAAGGGGCAGAAGCAGGCCCTACATGGAAGGCCCTGGGGTCTGGCCTTGGGGCTTGGAGATGCTGCTCCTGAGACACTGGCTTATGCAACAGGTAGAAGAGCAGACACTACCCAGCAGGCTGCAAAGGGGGAGCTGAGGAGCTGGCAGGAGAAGCTGCCAGCTGCAGGGGCTATTCCAGAGTCAGGCGAGGGGACACAGCTAGCATCCAAGGCCAGGGAAGACTCGATGGTGGCCCTTGAACTCTGACCCTACTGGTCAACATGATAGAGTTGGCCAGCACCTGGGGCACTAGGGTAGGCGTCAGTCCCTAGATGCAGGGGGCAAAGAGCATGCCATTCCTGCAGGGATACAAAGTCCATTAACAGTAGAAAGTAACACGTCGTTTTAAAGCACTTTTCCAAAAAAAAAAAAAAGAGTTAAAAGAAAGTAGATTAGTCATTGCCCAGGGCTGGTGGGGGGCTGGGAGGGAGGCAGAGGATGATGGCTAAAGGATACGGGGTTTCTTTTAGAGGTGATGAAAAGATCCTAGAGTGGTTACACGTATCTGTCAGTACACTAAAACCCATGAAATGGTACACTCTGAATGGGCGAGTCGCCGGGTGTGTGAATTATATCTTAATAAAGCCTTTTCACTGTTGTTTTTAAGAGTGTTATTGGGACAAGTCACCAAACAGGAGTGCTTGGCAAGGAGACTGAGGCATAAGCCTCTCCTGTGGGCTGGCTGGGCCCCCATAGTGGAGTAGAGGCTGCTAAGGGCCAAATGGTCCCCAGAGCGTCCCCAGGCAGGTGAGAGCCTAATGGAACCACCTGCAGATGCCACCTTCTGTTGCTACTATGGGGAGGACTCACCTGTCTGAGCTCCCACTTCCATCACTTGCTTATCTATACTAGCTCCTAAGGTCGGGGGGGCACCCTCTCTCCTCTGTACACACTCCACTCTGTAGTCAGGGAACCTTGGCAAATGCAAATATATACTCATGTCACCCCTGGAGTGACAAGCGCATCTGACCTTCTTGCACATGCAGCCCCTGCTAACCCCTGCTAACTGACTTCTTTCCATCCTTTGAACTTGACATGGCCTCAGGGCCTTTGCATTTCCTGTTCTCAGGGACCAAAACTCCTTTCTCCTCTTTCGGCCTAGGAAAACATGAGTAGCTCCTACCTCCCCTCCTGCAGACCACCTCTCCCCACGCCCAAGTATACATTCCTGCCTGTTTGGAATGTAAGCTCTCTGGGTCTGTGTGTGCTCACCCAACCCAGAACACCCCATAAAAATGTGTTCAGTGAGCGAAAGGAATGTTCTCTCTGGCCTGGGAAGGCTGGAGCCTGCAAAGCGAGCCTGTGGGCCTCCTGGGTGTGAGCAGACGAGGCTAGCAGGTGACTCCTGTTCCCCAATCATGTAGCCTGATGAGTCCCGGGCCTTGGGGTCCCTCATTTCTCTGTGGCCAGCACCCTGGAGGTCAGAAAGCCTCACAGCCGCATGTTTGTTGAGCTGGGGCAGGCCGTCCTGAGACTGCGACAGGGGTGAGTTAGAGCTGGAGGCTCTGAGGGTAAGGAGATGCTTTGGCCTGGAAAATCACATCACGAGCTCGAGGCTGGCCTCAGGACAAGGCAGGGAAATTGCTAAGGGCCTGGCGTTCCAAGAGGCGGCCTGTGCAAGAGGAGAGACTCATTCTTGGAAAGTCGAAACCCCCACGGGGGCTGCAGCGGGTCTTTGAGCTGCTGGCGCGCGCCATTCTGGCTTCGGGACCAACCAGAGTGGTGAAAACAGAGTGAGTGGAGAGTCTGGCTACCTCGCGGTGTGGACAGGACCGTGAGGTCCAGGGGACCGGGGCCATCCTGTGAGGCCGCGGCGAGCTGGAATGCGGGTCCAGGTACCCTGGCTCCCGGCCTGCCCTCTTTTCTTTCTGTCAGGCCGCCGCCGCCACTGCCTCTTCCAAGTGGGAACATCCACGTGGCATTTCTTCTTGATTCTGGAAGGGATGATGCAGCGAGCGTGTGGATGCTCACAGAGCTTCACGTCTGAAGTGGATTTCCCTTCCCGAGCATCCTTGGGTGGTGGTGGTGGGGTTCTCCAAAGCATCTGCACTCTCTGCATCCCTATAGGCTGCTTTCGCCCATTTGCTTTATTGGTTTTTGAGACTTTTTATTTAGAAATAATTTAAAACTTACGGAAAAGCTGAAAGAAGAACAAGAAACTCCTCTGCAAGATATTTTTCTTAACCTGGAGTCATTGCTTTATTTTACCCCTTTTGCTTATCATGTACTCTCCAGCTACACAGACACATACACACAGATAAATACGCAAACATAGATACACACATTAAAAACTGTGAGTTCATACTGATGCACTCAATTCCTGTCCAGCAACCTAGTTTGGTTAAACCAAACTTCTAGACTTCTCCTTTCCATGTACATGTGCTCCCCTCCAACAATGAAGAAATACTACCTCCTATTTTGTATTTATTTGCTCAGAGAAATCATTTTAGAGTTGGTAACCCACACCCCCTTAACAGGAAAACCTATTAATTGGTGTTCAATATGCCTTTACATTTCCTTAAGATAAAATTTAATATGGAAAATGCACACATCTTAAGCTTGTGATTTGATGAGCTTTAACAAATACATACACTTGTATGACCCACAGCCCAACTGTCTTGATAAGCCATACCATAGCTGGGGTGGCTTACATATTAGGCGCTTATTTCTCATGGTCTGGAGGCTGGAAGTCCAAGATCAGAGTGCCAGTGGATTTGGTTCTTAAGGAGGTTCATCCTCCTGGTGTGCAGATGGCCGTCTTCTCGCTGTTCTCACTAGAAAGGGAGCACTCTGGTCTTGTTCTTCTTATAAGGTTTCTAATCCCATTCTGGGGGCCCCACTATCATGACCTCTTCTAAACCTAGTTACCTCCCCAAAGCCTCATCTCTAAATGCCAGCATCTTGGGGGGGGAGCGGGTATGGCTTCAACAAATGAAGTTTGGAGAGACACAAACATTCAGTACATAACATCAGTCAAAGTAGAGACAATATCTGTCATTTTAGAATGTTCTCTAGAGCAACTAGAAACAGAATTGGCTGGGTGATGAGAAAAGTGTATGTTCAACCAAACAAGAAATGGTCAGAACTTTCCTCACAGTTTTCCTACTTTTTATGTTCTCCCTAACAATAAAGAAGAGTGGTACTGTCAGTGTTTAAATTTCATCCTTTAGAAGTGGAAGCAAACAGCGTGTGTGTGTGTGTGTGTGTGTGTGTGTGTGTATAGAAAGAAAGAAAGTGAAGTTGCTCAGTCGTGTCGGACTCTTTGCTACCACATGGACTGTAGCCTACTAGGCTCCTCCATCCATGGAATTTTCCAGGCAAGAGTACTGGAGTGGGTTGCCATTTCCTTCTCCAGAGGATCTTCCCAATGCAGGGATCAAACTTGGGTCTCCCACATTGCAGGCAGATGCTTTACCATCTGAGCCACCAGGGGGCTATATATATACCCACACATAAGGATATGTATACATATATTCACATATTCTTTTTCAGTCTGGTCATTCTAATAGATATATAGTGGTATCTCTTGATTTTAATGCATTTTCCTGCAGACAATTACATTCAACTTACCATTTATAAAACTTCACTTAAGAAGTGTCTAAGGTTTAGGTATATTTTGCCTGTTTTTTAAATTGGGTTTTAATTTTTTATTATTGATTTGTTTGGAGTTATTTATATATTCTGGATACAAGCTGTCAGATCTATGTCTTGCAAGTATTTTTTTTTTCAAGTCTGTGACTTGTCTATTTCTTTTCTTCAGTTCAGTTGTTTAGTTCAGTCTCTCGGTCGCGTTGGACTCCTTGTGACCCCATGGACT
This sequence comes from Neotragus pygmaeus, assembly GCA_006410875.1. Taxonomy (NCBI): domain Eukaryota; kingdom Metazoa; phylum Chordata; class Mammalia; order Artiodactyla; family Bovidae; genus Neotragus; species Neotragus pygmaeus. The sequence goes on along the minus strand of SJYV01038068.1, from coordinate 1,340,672 downwards.
GCGGCATGCCAGGCTTCCCTGTCCATCACCAACTCCTGGAGCTCAGTCAAACTCATGTCCATCGAGTCAGTGATGCCATCATCCAGCCATCTCATTCTCTGTCATCCCCTTCTCCTCTTGCCTTCAATCTTTCCCACCATCACAGTCTTTTCTGGTGAGTCAGTTCCTCGAATCAGGTGGCCAAAGTACTGGAGTTTCAGCTTCAGCATCAGTTCTTCCAGTGAATATTCAGGACTGATTTCCTTTAGGATGGACTTGTTGGATCAGTCCAACGGACTCTCAAGAGTCTTCTCCAACACCACAGTTCAAAAGCATCAATTCTTTGGCGCTCAGCTTTCTTTGTAGTCCAACTCTCACATCCATACATGACTACTGGAAAAACCACAGCTTTGACTAGACGGACCTTTGTTGGCAAGGTAATGTCTCTGCTTTTTAATATGCTGTCTAGGTCAGTCATAACTTTTCTTCCAAGGAGCAAGCGTCTTTTAATTTCATGGCTGCAATCACCATCTGCAGTGATTTTTGGAGCCCCCCAAAATAAAGTTTGTCACTGTTTCCATTGTTTCCCCATCTATTTGCCATGAAGTGATGGGACCGGATGCTATGATCTTACTTTTCTGAATGTTGAATTTTAAGCCAACTTTTTCAGTCTCACTTTTTTACTGTGATTTCTTTTCTTACTGGTCACTTAGTTTTTTGTTTTTGTTTTTTTAATTTCATTGCACTGGGTCTTAGTTGTGGCACACAACGTCTTCAATCTTTATTGCAGCAGGTGGGGTCTAGTTCCCTGACCAGGGATCAAACCCCAGCCCCTGTACTGCTGTCTCTTATACACATCTTATTTAGAAATAATTTAAAACTTACGGAAAAGCTGAAAGAAGAACAAGAAACTCCTCTGCAAGATATTTTTCTTAACCTGGAGTCATTGCTTTATTTTACCCCTTTTGCTTATCATGTACTCTCCAGCTACACAGACACATACACACAGATAAATACGCAAACATAGATACACACATTAAAAACTGTGAGTTCATACTGATGCACTCAATTCCTGTCCAGCAACCTAGTTTGGTTAAACCAAACTTCTAGACTTCTCCTTTCCATGTACATGTGCTCCCCTCCAACAATGAAGAAATACTACCTCCTATTTTGTATTTATTTGCTCAGAGAAATCATTTTAGAGTTGGTAACCCACACCCCCTTAACAGGAAAACCTATTAATTGGTGTTCAATATGCCTTTACATTTCCTTAAGATAAAATTTAATATGGAAAATGCACACATCTTAAGCTTGTGATTTGATGAGCTTTAACAAATACATACACTTGTATGACCCACAGCCCAACTGTCTTGATAAGCCATACCATAGCTGGGGTGGCTTACATATTAGGCGCTTATTTCTCATGGTCTGGAGGCTGGAAGTCCAAGATCAGAGTGCCAGTGGATTTGGTTCTTAAGGAGGTTCATCCTCCTGGTGTGCAGATGGCCGTCTTCTCGCTGTTCTCACTAGAAAGGGAGCACTCTGGTCTTGTTCTTCTTATAAGGTTTCTAATCCCATTCTGGGGGCCCCACTATCATGACCTCTTCTAAACCTAGTTACCTCCCCAAAGCCTCATCTCTAAATGCCAGCATCTTGGGGGGGGAGCGGGTATGGCTTCAACAAATGAAGTTTGGAGAGACACAAACATTCAGTACATAACATCAGTCAAAGTAGAGACAATATCTGTCATTTTAGAATGTTCTCTAGAGCAACTAGAAACAGAATTGGCTGGGTGATGAGAAAAGTGTATGTTCAACCAAACAAGAAATGGTCAGAACTTTCCTCACAGTTTTCATATTTTTTATGTTCTCCCTAACAATAAAGAAGAGTGGTACTGTCAGTGTTTAAATTTCATCCTTTAGAAGTGGAAGCAAACAGCGTGTGTGTGTGTGTGTGTGTGTGTGTGTGTGTATAGAAAGAAAGAAAGTGAAGTTGCTCAGTCGTGTCGGACTCTTTGCTACCACATGGACTGTAGCCTACTAGGCTCCTCCATCCATGGAATTTTCCAGGCAAGAGTACTGGAGTGGGTTGCCATTTCCTTCTCCAGAGGATCTTCCCAATGCAGGGATCAAACTTGGGTCTCCCACATTGCAGGCAGATGCTTTACCATCTGAGCCACCAGGGGGCTATATATATACCCACACATAAGGATATGTATACATATATTCACATATTCTTTTTCAGTCTGGTCATTCTAATAGATATATAGTGGTATCTCTTGATTTTAATGCATTTTCCTGCAGACAATTACATTCAACTTACCATTTATAAAACTTCACTTAAGAAGTGTCTAAGGTTTAGGTATATTTTGCCTGTTTTTTAAATTGGGTTTTAATTTTTTATTATTGATTTGTTTGGAGTTATTTATATATTCTGGATACAAGCTGTCAGATCTATGTCTTGCAAGTATTTTTTTTTTCAAGTCTGTGACTTGTCTATTTCTTTTCTTCAGTTCAGTTGTTTAGTTCAGTCTCTCGGTCGCGTTGGACTCCTTGTGACCCCATGGACTGCGGCATGCCAGGCTTCCCTGTCCATCACCAACTCCTGGAGCTCAGTCAAACTCATGTCCATCGAGTCAGTGATGCCATCATCCAGCCATCTCATTCTCTGTCATCCCCTTCTCCTCTTGCCTTCAATCTTTCCCACCATCACAGTCTTTTCTGGTGAGTCAGTTCCTCGAATCAGGTGGCCAAAGTACTGGAGTTTCAGCTTCAGCATCAGTTCTTCCAGTGAATATTCAGGACTGATTTCCTTTAGGATGGACTTGTTGGATCAGTCCAACGGACTCTCAAGAGTCTTCTCCAACACCACAGTTCAAAAGCATCAATTCTTTGGCGCTCAGCTTTCTTTGTAGTCCAACTCTCACATCCATACATGACTACTGGAAAAACCACAGCTTTGACTAGACGGACCTTTGTTGGCAAGGTAATGTCTCTGCTTTTTAATATGCTGTCTAGGTCAGTCATAACTTTTCTTCCAAGGAGCAAGCGTCTTTTAATTTCATGGCTGCAATCACCATCTGCAGTGATTTTTGGAGCCCCCCAAAATAAAGTTTGTCACTGTTTCCATTGTTTCCCCATCTATTTGCCATGAAGTGATGGGACCGGATGCTATGATCTTACTTTTCTGAATGTTGAATTTTAAGCCAACTTTTTCAGTCTCACTTTTTTACTGTGATTTCTTTTCTTACTGGTCACTTAGTTTTTTGTTTTTGTTTTTTTAATTTCATTGCACTGGGTCTTAGTTGTGGCACACAACGTCTTCAATCTTTATTGCAGCAGGTGGGGTCTAGTTCCCTGACCAGGGATCAAACCCCAGCCCCTGTACTGCTGTCTCTTATACACATCTTATTTAGAAATAATTTAAAACTTACGGAAAAGCTGAAAGAAGAACAAGAAACTCCTCTGCAAGATATTTTTCTTAACCTGGAGTCATTGCTTTATTTTACCCCTTTTGCTTATCATGTACTCTCCAGCTACACAGACACATACACACAGATAAATACGCAAACATAGATACACACATTAAAAACTGTGAGTTCATACTGATGCACTCAATTCCTGTCCAGCAACCTAGTTTGGTTAAACCAAACTTCTAGACTTCTCCTTTCCATGTACATGTGCTCCCCTCCAACAATGAAGAAATACTACCTCCTATTTTGTATTTATTTGCTCAGAGAAATCATTTTAGAGTTGGTAACCCACACCCCCTTAACAGGAAAACCTATTAATTGGTGTTCAATATGCCTTTACATTTCCTTAAGATAAAATTTAATATGGAAAATGCACACATCTTAAGCTTGTGATTTGATGAGCTTTAACAAATACATACACTTGTATGACCCACAGCCCAACTGTCTTGATAAGCCATACCATAGCTGGGGTGGCTTACATATTAGGCGCTTATTTCTCATGGTCTGGAGGCTGGAAGTCCAAGATCAGAGTGCCAGTGGATTTGGTTCTTAAGGAGGTTCATCCTCCTGGTGTGCAGATGGCCGTCTTCTCGCTGTTCTCACTAGAAAGGGAGCACTCTGGTCTTGTTCTTCTTATAAGGTTTCTAATCCCATTCTGGGGGCCCCACTATCATGACCTCTTCTAAACCTAGTTACCTCCCCAAAGCCTCATCTCTAAATGCCAGCATCTTGGGGGGGGAGCGGGTATGGCTTCAACAAATGAAGTTTGGAGAGACACAAACATTCAGTACATAACATCAGTCAAAGTAGAGACAATATCTGTCATTTTAGAATGTTCTCTAGAGCAACTAGAAACAGAATTGGCTGGGTGATGAGAAAAGTGTATGTTCAACCAAACAAGAAATGGTCAGAACTTTCCTCACAGTTTTCATATTTTTTATGTTCTCCCTAACAATAAAGAAGAGTGGTACTGTCAGTGTTTAAATTTCATCCTTTAGAAGTGGAAGCAAACAGCGTGTGTGTGTGTGTGTGTGTGTGTGTGTGTGTATAGAAAGAAAGAAAGTGAAGTTGCTCAGTCGTGTCGGACTCTTTGCTACCACATGGACTGTAGCCTACTAGGCTCCTCCATCCATGGAATTTTCCAGGCAAGAGTACTGGAGTGGGTTGCCATTTCCTTCTCCAGAGGATCTTCCCAATGCAGGGATCAAACTTGGGTCTCCCACATTGCAGGCAGATGCTTTACCATCTGAGCCACCAGGGGGCTATATATATACCCACACATAAGGATATGTATACATATATTCACATATTCTTTTTCAGTCTGGTCATTCTAATAGATATATAGTGGTATCTCTTGATTTTAATGCATTTTCCTGCAGACAATTACATTCAACTTACCATTTATAAAACTTCACTTAAGAAGTGTCTAAGGTTTAGGTATATTTTGCCTGTTTTTTAAATTGGGTTTTAATTTTTTATTATTGATTTGTTTGGAGTTATTTATATATTCTGGATACAAGCTGTCAGATCTATGTCTTGCAAGTATTTTTTTTTTCAAGTCTGTGACTTGTCTATTTCTTTTCTTCAGTTCAGTTGTTTAGTTCAGTCTCTCGGTCGCGTTGGACTCCTTGTGACCCCATGGACTGCGGCATGCCAGGCTTCCCTGTCCATCACCAACTCCTGGAGCTCAGTCAAACTCATGTCCATCGAGTCAGTGATGCCATCATCCAGCCATCTCATTCTCTGTCATCCCCTTCTCCTCTTGCCTTCAATCTTTCCCACCATCACAGTCTTTTCTGGTGAGTCAGTTCCTCGAATCAGGTGGCCAAAGTACTGGAGTTTCAGCTTCAGCATCAGTTCTTCCAGTGAATATTCAGGACTGATTTCCTTTAGGATGGACTTGTTGGATCAGTCCAACGGACTCTCAAGAGTCTTCTCCAACACCACAGTTCAAAAGCATCAATTCTTTGGCGCTCAGCTTTCTTTGTAGTCCAACTCTCACATCCATACATGACTACTGGAAAAACCACAGCTTTGACTAGACGGACCTTTGTTGGCAAGGTAATGTCTCTGCTTTTTAATATGCTGTCTAGGTCAGTCATAACTTTTCTTCCAAGGAGCAAGCGTCTTTTAATTTCATGGCTGCAGTCACCATCTGCAGTGATTTTTGGAGCCCCCCAAAATAAAGTTTGTCACTGTTTCCATTGTTTCCCCATCTATTTGCCATGAAGTGATGGGACCGGATGCTATGATCTTACTTTTCTGAATGTTGAATTTTAAGCCAACTTTTTCAGTCTCACTTTTTTACTGTGATTTCTTTTCTTACTGGTCACTTAGTTTTTTGTTTTTGTTTTTTTAATTTCATTGCACTGGGTCTTAGTTGTGGCACACAACGTCTTCAATCTTTATTGCAGCAGGTGGGGTCTAGTTCCCTGACCAGGGATCAAACCCCAGCCCCTGTACTGGGAGTGTCGAGTCAGCTACTGGACGACCAGGGAACTCCCTTGCTAACTTTTTTGATGTGATAAAATACACAGAACGTACAATCTACCATCTTAACCATTTTAAAGTCCAGTGGCATTTAGTTCATTCGCAGTATTGTGCAATGGGCACCACTGTCTAATTTCATTTTCATCAGTCCAAAGGGAAACCCAATACCCATTAAACTGTCATCCCACATTCTCCCATTTTCCAGCCTCTGGCAACCATTAATCTACTATTGGTCCCCATGGATTTGACTATTTTCGCTATTTCATATTAACAGAATCATACAGTATGTGGTCTCTTGTGTCTAGCTCATTTCAATTAGCGTAGCATTTTCAAGGTTCATCCACACTGTAGAAATAAGTTCTCATCCGTTCTGTGAATAAGGTCATGTCATCTGTAAACAGATGGTTTTGCTTCTTTCCTTTTTCTTTTTCTTTACTTCTTTTCTAGTCTGGAAGCCTCTGCATCTTTTTCTTGCCTTGCTGTCCTGCCTAGGACCACTAATGCAATGTTAAGCAGAAGTGGTAAGAACAGACACTCCAGTCTTGTTGCTAATCTTAGGAAAGAGAAAATTTTAGTCTTTCACAATGAAATATTATGTTCCCTCTGGGTTTCTCATAGATGGCTTTCATGAGATTGAGGAAACTAACTTCTATTTCTAGTTGGTTGAATGTGTTTTATGAGGAAAGGGTGTTGGATTTTGTTTTTTTGTTTTTTTCCATTTATTGAGATTAGTTTGTGTTTTCCCCTTTATTTTGTTAATATGGAATATTTCACAGGTTGCTTTTTGTGTACTGAACTATATTTGCATTCCTGGGATAAACCCCTGATCACTGCATATAATCATTTTTGAAAGCTGCTAAATTCAGTTTTCTAATATTTTGCTGAGGATTTTCCTTCTATTTTCATAAGGAATATTGGTCTATAATTTTCTTTCCTTGTGAGAGTTTGGTCTGGCTTTGGTATCTGCAAAATACTGGCCTCACAGAATGGCTTAGGAAGTGTTCTCCTCTCTTCTCTTTTATGGGAAAACTTTGTGAGAGATTGAGGCTAATTCTTTTTAAACATTTGGTGAAATTAAACAATGTAACCATCTTGTCCTGGGCTTTTCTGTGTTGAAAGTGTTTTGATTACTAACTCAATTTCTTGTTACAAGTTTTTTCAGATTTGCTTTATCTTTTTCAATCTCTCGGGAGTTTGTGCATTTCTAGGAATTTTTCCATTTCATCTAGGTTATCTAATTTGTTGTCATAGTATTTTCTTATGCTGCTGCTAAGTTGCTTCAGTCGTGTGTGACTCTGTGGGACCCCATAGATGGCAGCCCACCAGGCTCCCCCATCCCTGGAATTCTCCAGGCAAGAACACTGGAGTGGGTTGCCATTTCCTTCTGCAATGCATGAAAGTAAAAAGTGAAAGTGAAGTCGCTCAGTCATGTCTGACTATTCACGACCCCATGGACTGCAGCCTACCAGGCTCCTCCGTCCATGGGATTTTCCAGGCAAGAGTACTGGAGTCGGGTGCCATTGCCTTCTCCAAGTATTTTCTTATAATCCTCTTTATTTTTGTAAGATCTGTATTAGTGTCTCTTCTTTTGTTCCTGAGTTCAATAATTTGAGTTGTCTTCCTTTTTTCCTTCATCTTTCTGGCTAAAGGTTTGTCAATTTCGTTGTTCATTTCAAATGACCAATTTGGGGCTTTGTTCATTTTCTCTATTGATTTTCTTGTCTCTGTTTCATGTATTTCCATGCTAATATTTATTACTTCCTTCCTTCGGAGTCCTTTGGGTTTAGTGTGCTCTTTCTCCCTCTAGTTTCTTTTCTCCTTTTTGGATCAGGCTGCGTGGCATGCAGGATCTTAGTTCCCCAACAAGGGACCCTACCCACACCCCCTCCAGTGGAAGCTTGGAGTCTTAACCACTGGACTGCCAGGAAAGTGCCCCCCACCCGCTTCTTAATGTAGAATACTGTTGATTTGGGATCTTTTCTCCTTTTTAATTTGGGCGTTTGTAGCTATCAATCTTTTATAACACTACTTTTGCTCCATCTCCAAAGTTTTGGTACGTCGTTTTTGTTTTCATTAATGTCACAACATTTTTTAGTTCTCTTTGTGATTTCTCCTTTGATCTGCTTTATTTAAGAGTGTGTTGTTGAATTTCTGTGTATTTGTCAATTTCCCAAATGTTATTAACTTCTAACTTCATCCCATTATGGTCAGAAAACCTACTTGCATTATTTCAGTCTCTTAAAATGTATTTATGGTCTAACATATCAATTATCCTGGAGAACACTCCATGTGCACTTGAGAAGCATGTGTATCTTGCTGCTGTTAGGTAGATGTTCTATAGATGTTCATTAGATCTGGTTGGTGTATATTCTGTATCCTGATGACCTTCTGTCTAGTGTCCTCTCCATTATTAAAAGTGGAATACTGAGATATCTAATAATGGAATTAATTCTCTGGCAACTGCCAAGGCCTGGGATCAATCCCTGATCAGGGAACTAAGATCCTGAAAGCCGTGTGGCAAAAAAAAAAAAAGAAAAACAAGAAAGAAAGGAGTACCTAAATATCATAGTTGGGCTGCTTATTTTTTCCGTCAATTCTTTCAGTTTTTGCTTTGCTTTGTGTGGGGCTCTGTTTTTAGGTATATATGCTAATAATTATTATATCTTATTAATGCATCAACTTTTTATCATTATGTAAGGTCCTTCTATGTCTTTAGTAACATTTTTTTCTCTTAAAAAGTGTTTATTTATTTATTTGGCTGCGCAGGGTCTTAGTTGCAGCCTGTGGGATCTAGTTACCTGACCAGGGATCAAACCCTGGCCCCCTGCATGGGGAGCACAGAATCTTAGTCACTAGACCACCAGGGAAGTCCTAACAATTTTTTTTTTTCTTAAAATCTATTTTGTCTGAATTTAGTGTAGGCACTCCATCTCCCTTTTGGTTACTGTTTGCATGGAATATCTTTTTCCATGCTCTTTAAAGCTATGTATTTATTTTTATATCTATTCTGCCAATCTTATATCTCTTAATAGGAGAGTATAATCCATTTAGTTTAATGTATTTATTGATAAGGAAGGTCTTGCTTCTGCTGTTTTGGTATTTGTTTTCTTTATGTTGTATGTCTTTTTGTCTCTGGGTTCCTCCATTCCTACCTTCTTTTGTGTTTATAGAGTGTCTTGTTGTTCCTTTAAATACATATTACTTCAGTTATTTGGGGTTGCCATGGAGATTAAAATGAACATTTTAATTTGTAAAATCTAGTTTCTGTTAATGCTAACTTAATTTCAATAGTGTACAAAAATTTTTGCTCATATATAGCTTCATTACCCTCCACTTATGTGGTTCTTGTTCAAACTGCATTTTTATCCATTGTGTGTCCATCAACATATTAACAGATTTGTAATTATTGCTTTTCAAGTCTATTTTTGGTATGCATCCTCCCTGGTATGTACATTACCTGCTCAATCCCCAGAAATAGATCAGAACTTTCAAATCCATGTAGACATCTCATTCCTCAGCCTTTCCTAAAAAAAAAATAATAATAATAGACTTTTGGTTAGGCTATTGTTTGCCTCAACTTTTATCCAGTGCCTCAGGCAGCAGTGATTAAAACATTTGCCTATAAATGTTTTTAATAAACACCCCCCACCCACACCCTGGCTCTCTACCCCTGGGCCAGTTCTTAGTTAGGCAAAATGAAGACAAGCCTTCCGAGTTGATCTCACAGGGAACCACAAGATTGGTCAAAACAAATAATTACATTTTTGTGTGTGTGTGAATGAGGTCTGTTCTGCTCCCTCCACCACCATCAATATGGGTTATTATTTTCAAAACTACCACTGAGCTGGAGAGTAGATGAGACTGGGGTAAGATTATACACCACAAAGCTTACTGCCTTGCTGAAATTCAGCTGTTTTTCTTTAATAAGAGCTCCCAGGTTTCTTGAATAAGTGCTCCTTTGTTTAATTTCTACAACTGCAAAAAAGTGATTCTGACATTTTTGCCTTATTTTACTGCTTTTATTGAGGCTGGAATTTTGGAGTTCCTTACTCTGCCACACTGACGTGACTCTTCCAGTAGCGTCATGTTCTTGAGAGTCATGCGTATCATTGCATAAATCAGGAATTTCTTCCTTTTTACTGGTGGGTAGTATTCCACTGTAAAGATATGCCATAATTCTTAGCTCATTCATTTTAAAATGGATATTTAGGTTCTTTGCGGTTTCAAGCTTTTATGATAAAGTTGCTGTATACGTTTATATATAAGGCTGTGTTCAAACATATACTTTCTTTTCTCTTGGATACCTGCCCAGGAATGAGACTTGTTGACTATTTGTTTAATTTAGTAAGAAATAGTCATGGACTTCCTGTGTGATCCAGTGGTTAAAACTTTGCCTTCCAATGCAGGGGATGTGGGTTCAATCCCTGGTCAGGGAGTTAACCAAAACATAAAACAGAAGCAATGTTGCAACAAACGCAATAAAGACTTTTAAAAAAAATCCACATCAAACAATAAACAACCTATCCTTAATAAAAAGAAAACAAGAAAAGAAAGCGCCAAAGTGCTTCACAGTGTGGCTGTGCTCATTACATTCCCGCCAGTGTGATGGATCCAGTCGCTCCATATGCTGTTAATAGTAGATGTGGTCAGCTTACAAAAGATTACCAGTGTTAATGGTTAATGCATTTTTGTCTTAATATGGACTTCCCAGAGATCAAATTGCCAATTCCACTGGATCATGGGAAAAGCAAGAGAGTTCCAGAAAAATATCTATTTCTGCTTTATTGACTATGCCAAAGCCTTTGACTGTGTGGATCACAATAAACTGTGGAAAATTCTGAAAGAGATGGGAATACCAGACCACTGGACCTGCCTCTTGATAAACCTATATGCAGGTCAGGAAGCAACAGTTAGAATTGGACATGGAATAATAGACTGGTTCTGAATAGGAAAAGGAGTATTTCAAGGCTGTATATTGTCACCCTGCTTGTTTAACTTATATGCAGAGTACATCATGAGAAACGCTGGACTGGAAGAAACACAAGCTGGAATCAAGATTGCCGGGAGAAATATCAGTAACCTCAGATATGCAGATGACACCACCCTTATGGNCAAAAGCATGGATTCCTCTTGTCCACTGGATGGATGCTGGTTTGTCCCTTCGACATCTCAAGCTTGGTTCAACCCTGATCACCAAACATCTGCCCAAGGCCTGCCTAGCCTCTCATCTTTAAGAATGGAGCAGCAGGGCTCAGCATCCATCACAATTCAAAGAACAGAGACTTTGGAGACCAAAAGTAGACTTCCAGAGTTAGGTGGAATTCCAACAACTATTTTCCACACTTGGTTACCCAAGAGCTTGTTGGAGTATCCAGAAGTCACTTTTTACTCTGAAATCTTCAGACTTCTCTAAATCCACAAGGCAGATGCTCAAAGCTCCAGCGGGCTTTAAGCTTCTTTCCCTAAATCATTCTGGATCTCAAAGATCCCAAATGCAGCCAGCAGAGGAGGCAGGGTAGAAGGCTGGGAGAAGCCCCTGTGCTTTTGCACATGCTCCTTGCTCTTGGATGGACCTGCCTGTCTCTTGTTCTTCCATCAAAATCCTTTGTAGCCTTCAAAACCCAGGTCAGGCCTTACCACTTCCATAAATGTTTCCCTGATGACTCCCTCTCTCCATGAGAATAAATCACTCCCAGCTCTGTACTATTTCTTTATTTGTATAGACTTTACTGTTGCCTGTATCATTTCATGTGTTTATTTCTCATGTTCAACTCTAAACTCCATGAAGGCAGAGATTTTCACCCCTCTTTGAAATTCTCAATACTAGCAGAGAGCTTGCAATTTTCTAGGAACTTAATTAGGGTTTGTTAACTGTCTGAGCAAGAGTTTTACCACTTCCCAGGTGGTGCTAGTGGTAATGAATCCACTTCCCAATGCAGGAGACACAAGAGACTTGGAGTCAACCCCTGGGCCAGGAAGATCCCTTGGAGTAGGAAATGGCAACCCACTCCAGTATTCCTGCCTGGAAAACTCCATGGACAGAGAAGTCTAGTGGGTGACAGTCTATGGGGTTGCAAAGAGTTAGACACAACTGAGACACTAACTTTCACACTTTTATTTTAACATCTTTGAAAAAAATTTTCTTTTCTTTAATAGAACCAGCAGGAAAAGCTTAAGGTACTTAACTATTTCAGGGAAAAAGAAAATCTACTAACCTAAATCCAAGGTGCAAGATTCAAATGCATACCTGCAAAGTGTGTTTTTCTGTTCTTGGAAATAAGAAAATATTCCCTCCTCAGCTTCAAATGGGAGAGAATAAGGGAAAGGGATCACAGTAAGTCCGGGAGGTTGAAAAGAAATTTTCTAGAGCCAAGAGCACAGCGTCCACCCTCTCCTTCCTGTGTTTGAGGACCCCCAACTGATATCAGCCAGCCCATCACCCAGGCATTCTCTGGGTTGGAGTGACTCTCATAAAGACACCAGTGGTTTCCCTACCCTCCTCTCTCCACCTACCCTCTCACACCACCCTCCTCCTGTGATGGCCCAGAATGTTAGTAAACTCTTCTCAAAATGGAGGGTGAACATCTTCACCTTCAGGGTGATGGCAGGAAGCGAAGACCGCCAACAGGCAAGGACCATATGGGACCATTTGAAATCAGCCTCCCATCAGCACCCACAGTGGTGGGACACGTCATCCCCATTACAATGGCCTTACAACTGTGCAATGTTCTGAAATCTGGAATCATCCCACATGGACATCAGGCAACTCAGGTGCTGAGTTTCCCTTGGTCCCTGCAGGACTTTAGTTAAATGATGTATGGCTTGAGGAGGGAGCCACGGTCTACATCTCCAGGCTATGTAGTTACTCCTGTGTTTGGGATTATGAAGAGTCTTTTAGAACTCATCATTTAGCTTCTAGCTAATACCCCAAGTGCTAACATTTTTAGTACTGGGGGCTTACTTCAAAAATGTGCTTACAGTTAAAATCTAACCTAAAGTATACATTTTCTTACTTGGTGACTGAGGCGTGAAATGGAATCATGTGGGATAAGGAAGTGGCTGAGTAGAACAAAGAAACAATACAACAACACAGAAATCAGTGTTTTCTGAGCTCTGGGAAACACATGTTTGAGAAAGCGAATTCCCCAGGAAGTCCTTGCTTCTGTGTTGTAGCTTTTTTCTTTTCTTTTCTTTTCTACTCTACCACATTTTCCTTATCCCATGTGATTGTGTTTCATGGCTTAGTCACTGAAAAGAAAATGTATATTTTAATTTTGAAGTGAGAATTCTGAAATAGCTTTGAAGTGTGCGGTGGTGCAACAAAGCTGAATCCCTAGGCCTAGCAGATCAGCCACGGAGGTAAGACAATTGAAAAGGAAGTTGAGAGCTCAAAAAGTTGATTCAGCAAGAAAAGGGAAGACATTAGGTGGTGAGAAGTAAATAAGTGTCAAACTAAGCCATTGCTGCTCAAAATCAGGTATATATTAGGACCACCGGAAAACAGTTCAAGTGCCTATGGAAGGCAGGTGGTAGCAATTAACAAGAGAACAAAAGGTTTTGGGGGGGTTTTTTCCCATTGATTTTTCTGAAAGAAGCATGGTGATGTCTAAGCCCAATTAAAAGAATTCTAATATTAATCACTTCACTTGTAAAGAAGAATAAATCTGAAGGAAAATTGTATACAATAGGTTATTGTTGTTTTTTAATCAAAAGTACAGCATTTTAAGAGTCCAGTCACATTTTTTAATGGCAAAGAGAATTACAATTGTTTTTCCATGACAGCTATTCAATAATTCTTACACTAACTGTTCACTGTTATAGACAAAATCTTTGGAGAGAGGGAACTGATGGTTGTAGAGGGACAAGACCTGCAGAAGTTGCAAAACAAAAATGCTCCTAACGTCCAGTTGATGGTTCTATCAAAGTCAACAGCCAACTGGGGCTTGAATGTCATTTGCTATTTGTGTTTCTAAAAGTTATTTATCATCATTTCTTTTTGTCTAAAAAAATTTTTTTAATTTAGAAAGAAAAAGATCAACTTTTTCTACTCTGGGAGATAAATTTCACCCTCAGTGGAATAGAGCTTTATGTTCATATGTTTTCCTTTCAATAACAGCATTTGTGTTACCCAACCAGCCTCCTTCTCAGCTCTCTGATAAAAATCTATTATTCAAGGGGAGACAGGATTCCTGAGATAGTCATCATGCTTCAGGTTGTTTACTGCACTAAAGGAGAAAGAACACTGGTCTCTCGAGTTTTTGCTGCACTTTCGAGGGATCTTAAGATTCCAAAATTTCATTTGATGATTGAAAAACAATTCCTACAATATTGTATGTAAAAAATCGTGTTCATCTGATAGGCCTGAATATTACAGTCACCAAAACAATGACACGACTGAAAAGAAGTCTTGGAATAAGTGACAAAGAATAAGAATAAAAGAATAAGAGACAAAGATAGCAATGGGCCAGTTGTCCCTCAAAAAAGGCCTTCAGGTGATTACACATCTTTTTGGACTTTTTAAATAAACCAGTTCAATTATCTATGAAACCTCTCCGGAACCTTTCAATAGCAACGTTTCACTCCTCCCTCTCTTTACTTAAGAGAAAGTGAGATAAATAGTCCAAATGGGGCGGGGGGAGGGGGGGGAGACTATAGTAATGATTACTAAAATCAAGAACTTAGAGTTTTTCCCTTAAAAATGAATTACACAAGAAAAAAAAAGAAGTAAAAACATGAATTACAAATTTTCCAAGTCATGACTTTGGCCTTTGCCACTTTTATTTAAGAACAAAGTCTACAGAATTCTGAAGAATGTACACACATGTGCAAATGGTTCAGGAACCGTATGTATAAATTCAGAGATTAAACCTCTTTACTGTTCTACATATCTGAGCTCACATAAGTCAATAAATTTTGAGGCTATTAGTTTCCAGAGCAATAGGAAATTTCCAACTACTTCATAGTGAATATTTTACAAATACATAAGCAAATCCAAACTGAGAGACATTCTACAAAATAAACAATTTGTACTCTTCAATAATGTCAAGGTCATGATGAAGACAGACTGGAGACTGTTCCAGTTTGAAGAAAATGAAAGAGACTTGAAGTTGAATACAATGCGTCATCTGAGGTTTTCCTTGTTATTAAGAAAACTATTGGGAAAACCAGCAATTTGGAAAAGGTAGATTAGATAATGGGGGGTTCCCAGCTGGCTCAATAGCTAAGAATCTGCCTGCCAATGCAGGAGATACAGGAGATGCGAGTGTGATCCCTGGGTTGAGAAGATGTCCTGGAGAAGGAAATGGCAACCCACTCCAGTATTCTTGCTGGAAAACCCCATGGACCGAGGAGCCTGGTGGGCTATATAGCCCAGGGGTCACAGAGAGTCAGACACAACTGAGTGACTGAGCACGAGCTAGAGATTAGTTAATGGTATTGTATCAATGCTAATTGTGTTACAGAATGTCCTTACTTTAAGAAACGTGCAAGCATTTAAGAGTAGAGGGGCAAGGACTTCCCTGGTGGTCCAGTGGTTAAGACTCCACACTTCTAATGCAACAGGTGAGGTTTCCATCCCTGGTTGGGGATCTAAGATCCCACGTGCCACATGGCAAAAAATAAATAAGTAAAAGATCATCAAAGATCACTCATATTTAAAAAAAAACTTTGTGGAGTTCAAAACACAGTTCAGAAAAGCCTAATAAAATGCATATACATGTACATTATACACACAGAACAGGGGCAATATTTATGCAGTTTAGTATAACAATGTGGAGACTGAGGGCATACAAGAATTCTTTGTGCTATGCTTCTAAATCCTCTGGAAATCTGAAACTATGTCAAAATGAAGAGCAAATACAAAATATTTTTAAATAAAAATATATAAGATTAAAATTTTTACTACATGCAGTCTTACACCACACTTACCCCTACTTAAAAAGAGAAACATATTAAGGGGTCAAGACTCCTACTAAGGTGTTTTACCCTAAAAATATATATGAGGGAGCACTATTTTAAAAAGGAAATATCTAACAAGTTTGAAAAAAAAAAAAAAGCAGGGATCATTACATTCACAGGTTGGTATCTATAAAGACACTTTAGAATGTGGACAGGTTTCTTATGTGTTAGCAATAAATGTATTTTAAAAGTTGAGGCTTACTAATTTTAGAAAAGGGAAGAATTAGTATCAAAGGCAAGAATTATCCTTTCCTCACATCAGAACCTTTTAAAAGAAGAAGATTTCACCCGCTCCACTCATTGCCTACTATATTAAAGGTAGAGGAAGTTTGGGGAGAGGAATTTGATGGGAATGGAAGTAGCAATACCCATCATTGATAAAAGTCCCTGCATGAAATGCCCTAAACTGGGTCCCAGGCTTGGGTTCACCAGGTGATTGCTTTAGTAAATTGTTTCCTAGAAACACGGAAGAGTTTGCCGACCTTCTTTGCACCAATCAGTGGATCCGTCCTTAGGAAGGATGGGGTTTACCCTCCCTTTTATTTTAACTGATGCAGAGAGAGGTATCAGTGCAGATGAAATGCAGTTGGAACAAGAAGTCTCAGAGTGGTCCTAGACAGTCTATAAAATCCAGTGGCAAAACCAAGAAAAGCATTTGCCTCCTGTGTTATGTTTAATGTATTTAATATTAGTCATTTGGTCAGAAACTTAATGACCTTTCCAAATGTCCCTAGTTTTCAGATCAATGTCTAGAAGAGTGGGTTGCTCTCTTCACCTTCTGTCTCTTATACACATCTAACTGTTNGCATTTGCCTCCTGTGTTATGTTTAATGTATTTAATATTAGTCATTTGGTCAGAAACTTAATGACCTTTCCAAATGTCCCTAGTTTTCAGATCAATGTCTAGAAGAGTGGGTTGCTCTCTTCACCTTCTCAGAGAAAGTTCAGGTTAAAATAAGAGAAATTCATCATAAAATATGAATAATATTGCTCTATTACTAATTTTTTCTTTCAACTTCAGTAAAATTTCAAACCAAAGTGCTTCATT
Source organism: Neotragus pygmaeus (assembly GCA_006410875.1). Taxonomy (NCBI): domain Eukaryota; kingdom Metazoa; phylum Chordata; class Mammalia; order Artiodactyla; family Bovidae; genus Neotragus; species Neotragus pygmaeus. Next base: position 1,323,726 of record SJYV01038068.1, on the reverse strand, counting down.
TTCCAATCTAAACATTTTACCTATATATATATATGTATACGTATATTTGCATTTAATTTCATGAGTATGAAAAGTCCTGAGCCAAAAATAAGAGCAAAGTTAAAGATTAATGCAAATAGCACTTTGTTTTAGGCTGACCTCAGTATCTCTAAAATCATGAAAATTATTGTGAATTGTCTAAATGTCTGGACACAGGCTTAAATTTTTAATGCTCCCATCTAAAAACTATGAACCATTTTTCTTCTAATTTGACTTCATTTTCTTTGCTCAATGAGAACGCTACTCACATTCAATTTGAAGTTTATGGCTTCAGCTCTTTGAGTTATATAAGCCTCAAAAGGTCAGAGCACTTTTCTTAGAGCAGAAAGTAAGTTTTTTCACCCTCACATGACTCAAATATGGCTAAAGTGACCCAGTGGAAGCTTTAAAAAGACTCACATACCTGTTGGTTTGGAAAGTTTTAACCTAAGAGAATGTGATCCATAACCTAAAAATGACTTTTCAATAGCGTGTGTCAGGGAGCAGAAATTTCCTTCTCTACCCATCTTGAGTTCTTGAGGCTGGACTAATAATAAAATTGATATAAGACAGATTAACAGGAGAAAAAGTAACAAATTTTAATTCATCCACATGTAGATCTCATAGACACAGGACTTAAGAAGTGGTCATCACAGGCAGCTTTCATACTTTTTAGACAGAGAAAGAATAAGCTTGTGAGGAATTGCCAAGACAAAGAAATTTAGCCTCTGAGTGCTCAGTTAGTGAAGAATCTGGAGCCTGAACTTGGGGTAGTAAATTAAAGAAATCACAAGGTTTGTTTATAAACACCCTGTCTCTGGAGGTAAGGGTGTCCTTCTACCTCCAGATGTGTGAAGGGCACTTTTCACATGAGAGATATATATCCTCCTTTCATTGAGACAGGAGAGTCAGTGTCCCTTTTGAACTGGCAGTTACTTGAGTGGATTTAATTCAAAAATAACTAATGTGTGGTACATATATATACAATGGAATATTCCTCAGCCATCAAAAGGAACAAATTTGAGTCCATTGTAGTGAGGTAGATGAACCTAGAGCCTGTTACCTAGAGCTAGAGTGAAGTAAGTCAGAAAAAGAAAAACAAATACAGGATATTAATGCATACATATGGAATCTAGAAAAATGGTATTGATGAACATATTTCCAGGGAAGGAATGGAGACACAGAGGTAGTGAATGGACCTGTGGACATGGCGGGGCATGGGAAAGGTGGGATGAACTGAGAAAGTACCGTTGACATATATACACTGCATGTGTGCATACTAAGTCGCTCAGTTGTGTCCAACTCTGTGTGACCCTATGGACCATAACCCTCCAGGCTGCTCAGTCCATGGAATTCTCTAGGCAAGAATCCTGGATTGGGTTGCCATGCCCTCCTCCAGGGGATCTTCCAGAACCAGGGATCAAACTCCCATGTGTAAAGCAGATAGCTAGTAGGAAGCTGCTGTATAGCACAAGATGCTCAGCCTTGTGCTCTGTGATGACCCACAGGGGCAGGATGAGGGTGGGAGGGAGGCTCAAGAAGAAGGGCACATATATCATATGTATATATAGTTGTATATATATATATATATATATAGTTATAGCTGATTCTCAATGTTGTATGGCAGAAACCAACACAACATTGTGAAGCAATTATCCTCCAATTAAAATTCTGTAAAATAATAATAATAATCAATGCCATTATGGCATATTTGAGGCAGTCAAACATGTTTGATATTACCTTGATTACATATTCTGTAGTAACACATACAATATATATTTTTTTTACTTGGCCGCAACACACCACTCATGGGATTTAGCTCCCTGACCAGGGATCAAACTTGGGGCCTCCACCGTGAAATTGCAGAATCCTAACCCCTGGGCAACCAGGGAATTTCTAAAACTTACAAAGTTTTAAACTCACAAATTTTAAGAATACAATTATTTTTACTTGATTTTCAATACTTTTTCTACAAGCAAAAAAGGAATTTATTAACGGATTAATAATGTTTCAAGTAAAACTATTCATTTGAACAAATAAGACTGATAGGCATAAAGCAACTATATATGTCTCCCACTGTCCTTCAATTTAATCTGAAGCTAGTTTCTCCTGCCTACTTAAATAAAAATTAGGACGGTTTTAAGAGTTTTTCTGGATTTGCTTAGGTAAGAAACATTCCTCTCCTGACTCTGATCCCCCAGTCTCAGTACATTTATAAAATGTTCACACTCTGATTGTTGTTGTTGTTTAGTCACTAAGTCATGTCCAACTCTTTTGCAACCCCATGAACTGTAGCCCACCAGGTTCCTCTGTCCATGGGATTTCCCAGGCAAGAACACTGGAGCGGGTTGCCATTTCTTTCTCAAGAGGATCTTCCTGGCCCAGGGATTGAACCTGTGTCTCCTGCATTGGCAGATGTATTCTTTACCACTGAGACACCAGGCAAGTCCTTACTCTCTGCTGCTGCTACTGCTAAGTCACTTCAGTCATGGCCAACTCTGTATGACCCCATAGACGGCAGCCCACCAGGCTCCCACTCTCTGGCACTTGTTAAATTTCCAGCTATTCTTAAGCTGGGCCTGATTCAGGCTGGACACTGACAGTGACAAAGATGAGCGTGATGCTTTCACTTTTTCTCTACCAGCACTACCGCTTCCCTCTCCACCATCCCCAACTCAGCTCTAGCTGGGCCTCGGATCTCTCGGGGTTGGAGAGGAGAAGAGGAGGAGGAGGGTAAGAGCTCAGATATGGGGTGACGCTGTCTTCTGAAGACCTGTATAGCTGACTCCCTCTTCTGGGCTCTTCAGTGGGTTCTTAGGCAGTAGAGGACTTCTTAACTTGTAATCCCAACATGCTGGAAAAGGTATCATCTTAGACTGACAGCTTACACCTCCTCCCTTAACTGCCATCTGTCTGTGCTTCTCCAGGATCCTCTTGATGGACCCTGGGGCAGATCTCAGATGATCTATACCAGCTCTCTCTTTTGCTGCTCAAAGAAATCACTGGCATTTGTTGTCCCCTACTCAGTAACCAATATTCCCCGTTCTGCCAAAGCAGGGGAATATTCAGTGACAGACCTGAAGCAGTATCATTCCCTAGGCATGAGAGGAGAGTCAACTCCTTCCTCCTCTCCCTTTGGAACTTAACTTTCCCCCAAATTTCTTATGTCCAATTCCCCTCTGAGTCTCTTCGACAGTGCTCATAGGTTGGAGACAGGTGACCAGCTAAGGGTTACCAAACCATTTTTCAGACAACATCTTCACAACTGCTTCCTTAGTAGTCTGGAACTCTGTTCACACCCATTGTTTTGGGACCTGAGCCAGAACTGATCACATTTTTTAACATCTTGTTCTTAATACTTTTGCAACACCTACCAAAGTGATTAAAACACCCTGGAATGTAACAAAGCCAGGACTGGAAAATGTGGTAGTAAGCATTCAATTTATACTGTTTTAAGTATCCGGTTGAGGAAAGATAAATTCAGAACTTCATGCTATTTTCAGACCAGGGAATCAAGTGTTCCCAGATAACAAACCCAACAGGGACCATAGAGAAAATGGAAAAGAGGTAGGCGACAGAGGCTGACTGATTATAAAAAAATTTGATCCTGAAAGGGAGTCTAGGCAACAGGAAAGAAACTGTTAAAGATAAAGGAAACCAATCAGAAGCCAGTGGGAGACCCATTGGCACTCCTGGAGCACCTCAGGGAATGCCTACCACTGACCCTGAGTCATTGGAAGGGAAGGCAATCCTGTCGTATTTCATTTCCCAAAGTGCCCCTAACACTAGGCATAAGCTTCCTACCTCTCACCTGGTCAAGGTTGCCTACCAGGTGTTTAATAACAAGACACAGAGGAGGATAAAAAGCCCAGAGGCAAGGCCACCTACTGGCTGTTTCCCTCCAAGGTCAGTCAGTCAGCAGGAAAATCTGGACTAAACCACCCATAGAGACTCTTGATTCCAGTGAGTATGCCTTGGCTCCCATCAGGGGACACCCAGCCAAGGAAACTAGGACCCAGTCAGTGCGCCCTATGTGGACAAGAAGGACACTGGGAAAGGGAACACCCTCATTGTCCCCACATAGGGATGTAAATGGCAGATCCCAGCCACCACAGTTGAATGCAGATGGTCCAAATAGATTGAGCAGGATGAGGCTGGAGGCAGGCCTACTGACCCCAAGGAGCCCCAGCTGACATTGGACATGGAGAAAGCCTGTCGAATTCTTGGTCGACACCAGAGCCACCTACTGGGTTTTGAACACCAGACTGAGAAAACTCAGTCATGATGGTTGTAAACCTATGGGGTTTATCGGGGAACATCTAAGAAGAGGCATCCACAGAACCTTTAGAATGCCATCCTTTCCTGTAGGTACAGATTGGACATTGGCGTCCCCCTTAAACAAAGGGCACAATATGATAATATTAATGGCTGAGGGCAAACCTCCATGGACAGAGCAGATCCATCTGCCCAGAGTAAACTCCAAGGTTGGGACTCACAGGTAGGTGAGATGAGCTGTGAATGTTACTTCACGAAACTTTTTTTTTTCCTGTAATTTCAAGTCATTATTCAAATGACCTGTTTCACATGGGTGATTTGTAATAGGTTCTACCTTTACCATGTCACATATGTTTTCAAGTGAGTGATCTACGTCTATGCTCTATAGACGTTGAGTGTAACAGTCTCTTACTAGCCCCTTGATGTCTATAAGTTTAGTGTAAAATAAAAATTCAATCCAGTAAATATTAAAGATCACATACATTAGTTTGATACGGTTTCTCTCTACAGTGGAGTCTCTTTTATTGAAATATAATTGATTATAATATTGCTCATTTTGGTATATTACATAAAGAGGTATGTGAGTGGGTGCCAAGTCACTTCAGTCGTGTCCAGCTATGGGACCTATGGACAGTAGCCCACCAGGCTCCTCTGTCCCTAGGGATTCTCCGGGCATGGATTCTGCAGTGAGCTGCCAGGCCCTCCTCCAGGCACCTTCCTGACCCAGGGGTGGAAGCCACATCTCTTTTTTTTAAATATAAATTTATTTATTTTAATTGGAGGTTAATTACTTTACAATATTGTATTGGTTTTGCCATACATCAACGTGAATCCACCACGAAGCCACATCTCTTAAGTCTCCTGCGTTGGCAGGCAGATTGTTTACTACTAGCGGCACCTGGGGAGACTCACATAATGAGGTAACATTTGCATTTGCCAATCCCATGATAGTCCATCAAACACCTGAACATTCACGCCCACCAGACATGAGCACCTCTTTATAGAGAGGCCTTGTTGGGCACTGCCTCCTGATACAGGGCCTAATAGATCAGGGTCTTGTTACATCAGGCCAGTGAGTCTGTTATCTCTCCATTCTCCCCACAAAGAAATGCACTAGGGAATGAAAGGTGTGCAGGACCTCAGTGCAGTCAGTGAAGTGCCGTCCCGCCCCCGCCCCGATATACACCAGTGGTCCCCAATCCCTACACCCTGTTGGTTGCTCTACTGTCCACCAGGAGCTGGTTCTGCATTAGACTCACATGAAGCTCTTCTTCCAAAACTAAACAACAATATCCCAGGGATATTCAGGCCTCGACACCAGCGCATACTCACTTCCAGGCAAAAGATGTAGATACCTTCATTCTTTTTTAGGAAAAATTTGACATGTGACCATTATTCCCATGCTAATATTTGAGCCATGCATCCTAAATTGTCTAGAGGCCTTTGTCTTCAAAAGGTTAGACAGATGGTGTTCGCTCAGGGAGACTGAGGCCTGCGGATCACCAAACACATCTGAAGGTGGCAGAGGAGAAGGTCTGCCCCTCCACCCGGGGGTATAACGACACCCACACTCAGAAAGCTGGGAAAACTGAGAGCAAGAGGAGAAGGGGGCAACAGAGGATGAGATGGTTGGATGGCATCACTGACTGGATGGACGTGAGTTTGAACAAACTCAGGGAGATAGTGATGGACAGAGAAGCCTGGCGTGCTGCAGTCCATGGGGTCCCAAATAGTTGGACATGACTGAAGAGCAAACAACAGAAAATGCAGCTGCGTCCCTCAGCACCCCCTGAGAATTAGGAGCAAGACAAAAGGCAGAGGAGGGGTTTGTCACCAGCAAAGCCCATTAGCAATTTCCAGGGACTCAAGTGGGAGTGATAAAATAAAGTCTAACCTTCTTTTCCTTGTGCTTAGTTCCTCTCACCGGTTCAACGGGTGCTGCGTGCTGGGGCCTCACACCTGGCACTTGACATCAGAGTTCCTCTTGCAAAATGGAGGAACACAGCAGGCGGGCTGTGTGCAGAGACCGTGCCCACCACCCCGCAATCCAGGGTGGGGGCGGCAGGCCGTGTGCAGAAGCGCTGGGCCCGGCACCTCCATCTGGAGCCCGGGACTGCACACCTGGGCCTGCCTCACGAGAACCCCGTGCCCCCTCGAGATTCCTATAAAGCAGCCTGTCCACGCACCACCACCCACACCTGTCCGCAAGAGCGTGTGCTCCCAGCAGGAGCCTGCATCTCTCCAATCTGCGATGAAAGAAGAAGGCATTTTTACCCTTTGCTTCTGAACCCAACTCTGTCCCGCTCCGCTGCCTCAAAGAACATGGGACAGGAGGACCCTCGTTGGCGAGCAACTCAATAGGTTAGATGACATTAATCATCAGTGCTCAGATTCAAACCAGTCTGGGGTCTTTGTGCCTGTGCTCAGCACATAACAGCATCCTCCACCTGAGTGGGGGGGTGCGGTCTTCGTTCCTGCAGAACAGCTCAAAGGTGTGTGTCAAGTTGTTCCTCCCTCCGGGAGGAACTAGGTATCCGTTTTATCACTGAACTAGGTTCTCAACTGCTTTTCCTTTGTTTCTGCATTCCCTCACTCTCCTAATTGCAACTGCTCCTGCCTGCTCTTTGGAACTCAGGAAAGGCCTAAGGGACTAAGATCTTTTTCTTACAAACAAGAAGTGTGGAGCCTAAGTGGGCTTTTATATTCAGGAAGGTTCCCCTAGGGTCCTGCTCAATCACTCCCTCTTTGCTTTGATACTTCTCAGTCCTGGGAAAACAGAGATGGGACAAGAAAAAGAATAAGGTTTTGGACAGAGAGGTTAATTATCAGCTCCAAAGAGGAAGTCAGTTTTAGGGGAACTAGGTTTTGGTGGCAAGACACAGACACAGCTGGGGAACGTTAAAGTTGGTGATGTCAAAGGTGACTATAAATATCATCAAGTTCAATTCTTTTTGAACTTTGGAAACACAGAATTCCAAAGGAATGCCTCAGGGTCCCCACCAGGAATAAAGGGACAACTGATCATGTGACTTAGGAACATTCCTCTGCATCTTTAATGGAACAGCTCTGCAGCTTTAAATGGAACAGCTTAAATTTAATGTCTAATTATGAGACTTCCACAAAATGTTTTTTTTTTTTTTAAAGGGTCCTCATGCAGGAGCCTGGACTACCCTTCAGCTTAAGTGGTAAAGAATCTGCCTGGAATGCAGGAAACCCCGGGTTCAATCCCTGGGTCAGGAGGATCCCCTGGAGGAGGGACAGGCAACCCACTCCAGTATACCTGCCTGGAAAATTCCATGGAGAGAGGAGCCTGGCGGGTTACAGTCCATGGGGTTGCAAAGAGTCAGGTGACTAAGCACGACATTGAACAACTGGGAAACCAACCCCTGCTGAAAAAGCAGAGCGCTTATTTACAAGAGCCACCAAACGGCCTTCCCTTTCTTACTGCCGCCACCATCGTGTTCTGCAGTAACAACTCCATATGTGGCCCCTGCCCAAGACAACACTGGAGAAGGAAACGGCAACCCACTCCAGGATTCTTGCCTGGAGAATCCCACGGACAAAGGAACCTGGCATGGGGTTGCAAGAGTCGGACACGACTTAGTGACTAAACCAACCACCACCCCGAGACAACACCGCAGATCAGTGCTAAGCAGAGACTGGAACCGAGGTCCCCAGATTCGCAGCCCAGGGTCATGACTGCCATTGTCACACTACTTATAGTTCTTATGGTCCTACGTTCAATGAATACTTGCTGAATAAGCACTAATCAGCTCCATGGGAAAATAGATGCACACTTCCAGGAAAATAGATTCAGCCCCATTGTCTTGGTTGGTCATGGCTTTTCCCCAGACTTAGCTTTGGGTTGAGATGGGACAAAGGGTTCCCTTGGTGGTGCACTTTGAAGAGGAGCGGTTATGGCGACACCACAGAGAACCCAATCTCCAAGCCTTTTGATAGAGATTTCTGTTTACCAGACTTCTGCTCTTTCAGTACAAAATTGAGCATCACCAGAAGTCCCTTTTTCTAATGCAAATGTTCCTGGGTAGACCAATTGTCATTATCAAAATGAATTAAAACAGTGATTCAAAAAATGGTGCACAGCTTTTATCTAGGGCTCTCCTTACAAAGTAACTTCTGATTCCGTCTTTCTGGAGTGAGGCCTGAATGTCCGCATTTCAAACAAGCTCTCAGGTGGCTTGATGCCGCCTCCCTAGGACCATGCTTTGACATTAAACAGTCTCCAGAAACAGACTTGGAGGGAATGGAAGACAGGCCTAAATCTAGAGGCAGAGCTTCTTCGTGAGTTCTAGATTCACAAAGGCCAGGTCTTGGGGGTTTCTAGCGGGGAAGATTCTAAACATTTTCCAAGAAGGACCTCAGTGTGGTCACGAAGCACAGAAAGGGCAGGGCGTCGAAGACCATTTGGCTGGAAGCTGCCTGGTTTGAAAAAGAAAGTAAAGCTGGGTTCAGCCAAGGGAATGGGTGAGTGTTAAAATGAGCCATCTCTATGCTTAGCACCCACCTGGGCAACCACGAGAGCCTGGCATCCTGGATTGTTTAATAAGACCCACTTCCCAGGCTCCCTTGACTTTCAAGCTAACACCTCACTGAGGTGACTAAGCGGTAAGCACGCACTGGAGTCGCACCTAGCTCCTCTGCGGCAGCAATATTATCTGATTGGAGATGATCTTCATAAAGGCTGGGGGACAGAAGTGTTGGCTAAGTTGGTTTCAGTGAGACTTTCACGAAGCTCCTTAAGCAGTTTGCCACGTAGCAGGCAATATCCAGCCTTCCTCCCTCTGTGACGTGATGCAGGGGCTTGGAGTTTCATTATCCCCAGCTTAATTTTTACCAGATCCCTACTGAGCATACACAGAAGCAATTTTTTTTATTGGCTATTTTTTTTTAATATTTTGTACTTTTCTTTCTTCTTTTTTTTAAATTGAAGAAATACTCTTGCACAAGGGAGATGAGTCGTTGGTGAAGTTTGAAGTTTTATTTGTCAGAATTTTTTAAGGCATTATGGTAAAGCATATCTCCTCTTTCTTAGACCTATAAAATTTTAAAATATATATGTATCTTTTAAGGGTGGGGAATATCTTTGTATAACAAAATCAAGAAAAACTAGCTCTAAAATAATTTCCCAAACTGTGGCATATATGAAATCACATCATTCACTCCTTTGCCAAATAAGGTATAATTTTAACATCTAGAAATGATAGCCATGTGCTCTGTGCTTATCTTGAAAACATCTTTTCTCTAACTGAAAAAAAAAAAAACATTATCTTAGTCATTTGTATTATTTGTCAGCTGCACATTTGAGGCAATTAATCTCATTTTGAACTTTCTGAGTTTGTTCACACCACTTTGCATTCAGTTATCAAATAGCCCTCCTCCTCCCAGAAAAGGAAAATTTTCTTGTTGGTATTCAGTCAGTACATTCTGCAGGGTCGTTTTCCTAGTTCTCATCTGCACTTCCCATGTTGAAGAGTCTTCCCTACTTCTTTTCTAACACTGAAAACTTAATGTTACTTTAAAATGTCCCCTGTCACAGCCTAGATTCTCCGGAGGAGCATATTCCTTTCCATAGAATGGGCATTTTTGCAACTTAATATCTTACATTTGATTACCATCGGTGCATATTTAAATATTGTCTTGCTCATCTTGTTTATTACATATATGTATTAAAAACTAATAAAAACAAAATAAGGCAAAAAATGAACATTTCATTTTGGCATCCTCCCTACTACAAAACCCTGCAGATGTTTGGCTGCTTGTGATATATTTTGGAGGATGGAATTTGCAACTGTTATAATTAAGCAATACCATTAAGTCACCCGAGAGTAAATTAGAAACTAAACTGGTGCTGTGTGCTCAGGAACCCAAGATTATGGGCTGAGATCTCTATTCAGTATCTGAAGTCAGCTCCCTTCAAATTGATTCTGAAATAAAAGGTGTTATTTCTATTCCCCACCTCCAAAATACATAAGTGTATAAAACATGTCCCTAATATTGATTTGGCATGCCGGTTGTAATCTTAAATTGTAGGGGGGAAATGTTTTCCTAAATAGAGCTATTTCTGTTTTGCTACTACTGTTTCAGTTGTAATGGGCAAGAGAAATGTGTAGGTCTGGATTATTTCCAGGGATTTGGCTGAGATCCATGAACTCAGTTGTGGTTTAAAAAAAAAAGGAAAGAAAGAAATCAAGAGAAAGAAAGGGGGAGAAAGGAATCTTAGCACATCCTGTTGCAGTTAGAATTAGATAAAGGTAATGTCATGTCTCAGAGTTTTCCCTACATAATACCATCTAGAAAGACACAATCAAATCTCAGCAACCCAAGATACAAATGTCCGTAATAGCAATAGAACATTGATACAATAGCTGTCATAAAAGGCAGCTTGAACAACCTATAAGCTAATACATTTAGAATCTTAACAACTGAAAACTTGTTAATAATTACCTAATAAAATTAAACTAGATAATCTTGAACACAGCACCAGCTGAACTCCTCTTTAACAGCAATTTAAGTTGGTTAAACTAAAACATAAAGGTCCAGTCCCTCGCTACTAGCTGCTCAAATTAATGGTCTTTGACATCAGCCAGCCCCTTGCTACTCTGGATATGCTTTTTGAAAGCACTATTATGAGCACAGGCTGGGAGTTTGTTGGAGAGGCAGAATCTTGACCCCACCCAGGACCGAATCAATATTTTCACAAGATCCCCAGATGATTCATTCATATCTTTAAGGAGAGAAGCACTGATCTTGGCTTTCTACCTGTTTTCAGGACCCAGGTCAGCCCAAATTCACAAAGCCTTTAGTCACAGGACAGGGGCAGCTTTTTTCTTCTTCCCCTCTTGTCAGTCATTTCCTTGACTTTCATGATGTGGCTGATGTCCCTAAAGTCACACTGCATTTCAACAGTTTCCAAGAGTTCTTTACAAATACCACTGGTGTAGAGGATTGGATCCCAGCTCTTCTTTTCAGTAAAGCCACTTTTACGGAGCTCCTCACGTTGACAAGATATTGATGCTATACATTTTCAGAGTAGTTCTCAGACTGATCTTTCTGCACCTGATCTGTTGTTAGGATGGCTTGCTTTTCTCCCCAGACTTGACATATGCCTCCCCTGATCTAACAATCTGCTGCAACTTGGCAGCCTGAATTTATCAAGTTTTCTATTCTTTCGGTTTTTCTTCTACAGATAGTACTCTGATTTTCTTCATTTGTCTGGGATTAATCAGTTTTGAGGCCTCCCTCATGGCTCAGCAGTAAAGTATCTGCCCACAATACAGAAGACACAGTGTAGGAGAGACAGTTTGATCCCTGGGTCAGGAAGATCCCCTGGAGAATGGAATGGCAACCGACTCCAGTGTTCTTACCTGGAGAATCCCATGGACAGAGGAGCCTGGCAGGCTACAGTCCATAGTGTTGCAAAGAGTCTGACATGACTGAGCATACTGACCAGTATAGTAACCAGTTTTGATCTGATAGACTTGATGCAAAAGGAAGCTATTTGTAGAAGTAATATCTGTCCTTTATAGATACGGCCAGTCAGGAATGTGTCCTCCCTGGGTGATACCAAACGCTTTCTCTCATGGCCTTCTCAGGCTCCCACTTTTTCACTCTACCCTATCAACAGGTGGAACGGTGTTCACGTTCTGTGTGATTTTGTTGGAAGACTGCAAAAGACATCAATACCTGAGGACATATATCCTCTAATGAACTTTAAGGAAAAGAAAAAACAGAAATACAAACCTAGCTACATGAGGTCCATTGCACCATGTTAATATAGATACAAAATCATTTTATGGCAAAGTCCCATCAATCGCTATGGCAACTAGTGTATCAACCAAAAGGCCAAGATCTGCCTTGTCCTCCAGGCAGCGTGTGAAGATTCTTCTCCTCCTCCAGATAGACTTGCTGTCAGTTGCCTCCACAATCACGTTCAATCCAAGATTTTGCTACATAGGGTTTGCTTTTATTTCTACTTGGCAATTTCAGTTCTGCTATGACTTCCAACTCAACATCATGAATCACTTGAGCAAATAATGAGCCAGTAAGCACAAATCCAAGGGAAATTTCTACAAAGCTGTCTTCTGACTCTTTTCACACAGAGTGAAGTGTTTCTTGTCATGGGATAATAATCTGAGAAACAACATCTGGCCAGATCCACAACTTCGTTTCAAATTGCAAACTATTTTAATATGTTAGAATAAACATTCCTTTATGCAATCAATATCTATTCAGTGCATACTTAGATACAAGAACAAAAGAACAAAGGAACAACTCTTACAGCCTAATGATTTTTTCCCCCTTATTTCTTCAAGCCTGTGCTTCTCAAATCCATCAGAAGGGCCTCCTAACTCAGTGAAAGGTCTCCGTGGCTCCCCCAACTCCTAAACGGCTCACATCAACCCTGGGAGCACTATCAATTCAGAAGAGGCCTTGAACACTTTTCAACTCCCCATGGAGGCACTCTCCCAAGCATCCAGAAGAGAGAGCTCTTGATGGCAAATCAAACATAATTTGAGTTAATATGTTTCTTAGTCATCTCAGTTTAATTTTTGTCCTCCCCCCCCCACATGCACCATTTTTCATACTCCTTCCAATGGTAACAATTTCCCAGCCTCTTGAAACTCTATGTGCTCAGCACTGTGGGACCTAATCAGGTTTTCTAAGCAGCTCCATGCTGTGCTCTCAGCACTCTGGGACAATGCAAGACAGTGCTGAAATAAACTGGGGGAAGTATGTTTTTCTTTCCCAATTCCCAAGTATGCAGTTGGTTCTCACCAAGTTTGCTTCTAATATAGTAGCCAGGCATAAAACCTTGTGATCATATTGAGAATCATTGCCCTCAAGACGCTTCCAAAGGTGCAGAGAGACTGCTGATACCAGGCAGGGGATTTCACAAGATCAAGGAAGGGGCAGTCAAGAGAGGCAGTCTCCACATCAGATGCTGGGTTTGTACATCATTGGCTGGGTATGAGTGGAGAGATGTACATGAGCAAACAAAATCTCATTGTGTTGAAAACTCTACTAGTTTTGGCTACCTGCTCCAGTTTGGACTGTTTTCCCATTGAGATGTTCTTTAACTTGGAAGAACTCTTCGTTCTATTTTCCTAAATATTCCTTGGTAAATTCTTCTCTTTTGCATGTGGTAAGTTTTGTTTGTTTGTTTGTTTGCAAGGCTTTTCCTTCTAAGCCTTCCTGGAGCTTCATACTACTTCTTTCAGGAAATACCATAAGAGAAAAGGCACAGAGAATTATAAAGTTTAGACCAATGCTACCTGATTCTAAAACTAAAAACAAATAAGATTCAGCCATCACTGTCTAGGAAAATAAACCCTATTCATAATAATAGGATGCTTCTGGTACATCCCCTACTTTATACTTTGTAAATTAGCCTGCCATTCTCATCAGTCGCCCCTCAGGGTTGGCGAGGAGAGCACTGGCGCCCCAGGTAATATTTTTTTGGCAACCCCTCCCCAAAACAACAAAGCCAGTCCCCCACTGCTCTCTCCTCTCCAGTCCTCAGGCCGCCCCATGCCTCTAATTGGTATTCATCCAACGTGGAACAGTAGCTATCAGTACTTGATGATTAACAGCCTTGTGAGACCTTGTGCTAGCANGATCATATTGAGAATCATTGCCCTCAAGACACTTCCAAAGGTGCAGAGAGACTGCTGATACCAGGCAGGGGATTTCACAAGATCAAGGAAGGGGCAGTCAAGAGAGGCAGTCTCCACATCAGATGCTGGGTTTGTACATCATTGGCTGGGTATGAGTGGAGAGATGTACATGAGCAAACAAAATCTCATTGTGTTGAAAACTCTACTAGTTTTGGCTACCTGCTCCAGTTTGGACTGTTTTCCCATTGAGATGTTCTTTAACTTGGAAGAACTCTTCGTTCTATTTTCCTAAATATTCCTTGGTAAATTCTTCTCTTTTGCATGTGGTAAGTTTTGTTTGTTTGTTTGTTTGCAAGGCTTTTCCTTCTAAGCCTTCCTGGAGCTTCATACTACTTCTTTCAGGAAATACCATAAGAGAAAAGGCACAGAGAATTATAAAGTTTAGACCAATGCTACCTGATTCTAAAACTAAAAACAAATAAGATTCAGCCATCACTGTCTAGGAAAATAAACCCTATTCATAATAATAGGATGCTTCTGGTACATCCCCTACTTTATACTTTGTAAATTAGCCTGCCATTCTCATCAGTCGCCCCTCAGGGTTGGCGAGGAGAGCACTGGCGCCCCAGGTAATATTTTTTTGGCAACCCCTCCCCAAAACAACAAAGCCAGTCCCCCACTGCTCTCTCCTCTCCAGTCCTCAGGCCGCCCCATGCCTCTAATTGGTATTCATCCAACGTGGAACAGTAGCTATCAGTACTTGATGATTAACAGCCTTGTGAGACCTTGTGCTAGCAGCAAGAGTTGGCTCTTGTAGCCACCATTTAAAAGGGACACTCGAATGTGAGATTCTTGTTTCAAAGAGTTACAGATGGATGGCATTGTGTTTCTACCATCTGAATGGGCCCTGGGAGTAAGGGATGTGTGGTGGAGGACGTATACCAAAATCCCTCTGTGTTCCCTCCCGACTTTGCTATGTACTGGGAAACTTTTAAAGCTTGATCTGCTTCTGCATCGCTCAAACATTAATAAATCACTGGACGATTTAGTGCTGAGACACCCATTTGTATTTCAAAGGACCTTCTGATCTGTATTCACTTTTCTCCTCCATGTTGATTTTTGTGCAATGCAACCCTCTTCACCCCCGTCACCCTCCACCAATCCCAGATTCAGGATTCCTGACTCTCTGCCTTTTGCCCCAACTTCACTGACTCAGGAAATTGGATGATCATCTACATTTATACTAAGAGCAACACAGAGTTACATACAGAATTCAACTTCTTTTCAGAATGATCCTAAAGGTCTCTAGTTACAAAGACCTTTGCATGTCAAGATGATGATCCCACCATATGGGGCTCTTGGCTTTGCACTGGATCTGGGCACAGGGTTTTGCAAACAAGGTTTGGGTCTCATGGAACCACCAAGAATGTTTAGATGGCACCAGACTTCATAAGCCACAGAGCAAATTGTAAATACTTTGGGATACTGGTGCACATTTTATAAATAATTCTGGCAGAGCTTTAATTCTCTAGGACTTTAGGGGTTTGTTATATTCATTTTTCATTATTTGTTCATTTCCATGTGGCCTTATTTCTGCAAACACAATTTCTTGAAAAATGGAATTAGGTCCAGATTTAGCAAATACAAAAGGATGATTTGTAACATTCCTCTCATAAACTGGTTCTAAGCAAAGGCAAAATGAACTCATTTATACTTAGAAGAACATAATTGTAAATTTACACATAAAAGTTAAAGGGGAAAATTGATATTTTGAATTTCACCAGTCTCTCCAGTTGCTTTCCTAACCTTTTCAGGGTGACCAGGCCTTTGTCTTTCCGTCATGCCCAGAACCCCACAGGGCCTGTGTACTAACTGGAGGGAGCAGTGCCTCGGTGGCTCCAGAGACAAGTTCCTCTCAGTAGAACCATTTCTTTTCTGAGTGCTCTGGAGTCACCACTGTGCACTGGTTCTACAGAGTGACTCAAGGAGAAAAGAAACGGCTCGTGTAAAAATAATGTGTGAGCTATTCATATGATTATGTTCTATCTGCCTGAAATACTCTTCAAGCAGATGACACGACATGGTGGCTCACTCCCTCACCTCGTCTGGTCACTTGGTTGCCACTTTCTCAAGAAGGACTTCCCTGACCACCTATTTTACTTTGCAACCCATCCATGCCCAAACCCGGATCCTCTCTCTCTGCTTTTTCTCCAGAGCCACTGTACACGCACACAGACACACAGACACCACTAGGATGCCGGTGCCATGAGAAAATGGATTTGGGGTTGTCTGGTCACTCCTGTATTCCCAGTTCCTAGAATCATGCCTTGCACAGGAGAAACACTCTATAAATACTTGTCAAATAAATGAAGGTATAAATGAAGTCCATAAACAATGTGAATAAAAACACACTCTGGGCCATATTATCTGTGTAAAGTTCACACTAGAATATTCACTTTTCTTTTAGACTCATTAGGACCAAGCCTACACCTGATATGCCTTTTAACCTGTTTTTACCTCTATAGAATCCCCCTCCTCCTCCCATAAGTTCCTCTCTATTTTCCTTGAGCCGTGACTTCTTGTTTGTCTTCACCAGAGATCTATAGTGTATTCATCTGTACAACCCAGTGCCTGGAGAAGCTAATAAAACTGAGCTATCAGGGTACTTTAAAAGTCATATGAACAAATGAGATAGATGACGAGCTCCGTTTTACATGAGGAAACTTGAGGCTCTGCGAAGTTATGTGTAACTCCCATCCTCACCGGGTCTTGGGTGAGCCAGAGTGGGAACCAAGTCACCAATGGTTGGTGCTAGAGCTAGATGCTGACTCTGAGACCCCATGAACTGTAGCCCGCCAGACTCCTATGTCTATGGGGTTCTCCAGGGAAGAATACTGGGGTAGGTTGCCATTTCCTTCTCCAGAGGATCTTCTCGGCTCAGGGATTAAACCTGTGTCTCCTTCATCAGCAAGCAAGTTCTTTATCACTGAGCCACCCAGAAATCCCAGAGCTAGATAACGTAGCAAAAAGGCAATGATGAATGAGGCTGAATCTGGGTTCTAAAGAATGCTCAGAGGTAAAAGGAGAAAAAAATAGAAAAAATTAGGCTGCTTGGGAGCACATTAGCATAAACCAAGCAAGGAGGAGTCTGGATAACTGCCACAGAACAATGGAGATGTTCACATAACCTCTGAAATTTATATTTACTGGCTGTTTGGTGGGATTGATCAGAAAATGTTGGGGCTAGGACTCAAGTTGAGGTCCTCTTCCTCAAAGTCAAATACCATTAACTTTTTTTTTTTTTAATGATATAAAGCTCTTGGTTTCCTTAATCCATTTTATGGATTGTAGATGTCATTCTCATCTAACAACTTAATTAATAACTTCCTTGTATAGCTCACTCTTGAAAGATGATTAGGAATCAAGAACATTTATGGAAGTAATTCATCTCCACGGTTCATGCTAGTTGTAAAAGAGTAAAGAAGGAAGAAGAGAATTAGAGGGTATATGGCTTCCTCAAATACCATGGCTAATGTGGGGAACACTCTACTCTCTGGAAGTCAACAGAGCCATCACTTGCTGCTTACTCTAGTTCTGAAAGAGCTGCTGAAGAGCTAGCTGCTAACATCAGGTGTGTTGTTCTCATCAAGCTTGCCAACAAGGCACTGATGCAAGAGGCAAGAAGACTGCCTCCAACCAAAGGTGAGTTATGGGGAGAAATGACCCCGTTTCCTGGATGAAGGCAAAAATGATGGGAAGTATGAGTAAACACAATGACAATATTTGGGCCCACTAATAATGTGACTTGGAGGACTTTTTTATGATTCCTATTCTGGGGAAACTGTTTTAAAATCTTTCACTGGCCAAGGCAGACCTGGTACTGTTAGCTAGACTGATTAATTTTACATCTGTTCTAACACAAATAGCCAACAGGCATATTATTTCCAGATTCCTAAAGGTTGGTGAATAGCAGTGGAATTAATTCTTGAGTACACATGAGAACATGCTCTCCCCCTACTTAAATACCATTGTGTTTTTTCTTACAGATGACTCACAGCAGAGCTTTGTTCACAGTACTCGAATTCTTTATAAGAAAACCTGACCCTTTTGAAAATCTGAATTCAAAAATTTTGGAGTTTCTATTATATGATTGCTATAAAAACTGTGAAATTCATCAAAACTGTGATCCTGCATTTGATTTAGATAAACTCCTAGTAACAGAATTATTATAGCAAACTATGTGTTAAAGCTTGGTTTCCTCATGGAATTTACTCTGAAACTAGATTTTATATATGTATTTATATATACATAAAGCATGCATGCTAAGTTGCTTCAGTTGTGACCGTCTTTGCGACCCTGTGGACCATAGCCACCAGGCTCCTCTGTCCATGGGATTCTCCAGGCAAGAAATATATACATACATACATATACACACATATACGTATACGTGGGCTTCTCTGGTAGCTCCGAGGTGAAGAATCAACATGCCAATGCAGGAGACTCAGGTTCAGTCCCTGGGTCAGGAAGATCCCCTGGAGAAGGGCATGGCAATCCACTCCAATATCTTGCCTGAAGAACCCCATGGACAGAGGAGCCCGGTGGGCTACAATCCATGGGGTCACAAAGAGTCAGACACGACTTGAGTGACTAACACCTTCAACTTGACCAACAGATGACACAGCAAAAACTCCCTTGAGAAATACTTGGGACTCTTTGTGAAGTTTTATCGCCTGATGTTCATCTATCCTTTCCCACTAATACATCTTTCCATCTCAAACGCACAGACTAAAAGCAAGAATAACTTAAGTTTCAAGACTGTAACCCAGCAGAACTAACTGTAACCAAAGAGAGGGGCTTCGTCTAGTACAAGAGACACAAGGGCTCTACACTTGAATTCCAACATCCTCAAGGGACTGCCTCCTACACCTCTCTGCATTGCCCTGCCAGTAAAATGGGGCTAATTCAGCTCACCTATATAACCCACAAACATGAAAGTGAAACTGTTAGTTGCTCAGTCGTGTCTGACTCTTTGTGATCCCATGGACGGTAACCCACCAGGCTCCTCTGTCCACGAGATTCTCCAGGCAAGAATACTGAAGTGGGCTGCCATTTCCTTCTCCAGGGGATCTTCCCGACCAAGGGATCATCAAACCCAGGTCTCCCGCATTGCAGGTAGATTCTTTACCATCTGAGCCATCAGGGAAGCCCCACAAACATGAAGAGAAGATGAATTACTCAGGGTTCACCAAGTGCTTTCAATATGAAAAGCACGATGTATGTCACAAACAGAGGGCTCTGACTTCAGGGGAGGCAATCAGCAGCAGGCACAGATGAACTTTTAAAAAAACAAAGGCCCTATTCTCATGTAAATACTCCATAATAAAGGCTATGGAAAGGAAGCTGCAGGAAATATAAAATACAAACAGAATATTTTCCATGAGGAGTCAGCAGATTTTATCAAGTTAATAAATTATTACAATAGAGTATATAAAATCAAACTCATGCAGAATCAGACCAGAGACTATCATGTGTGGCTGCTGGGATCATCTGGTGGGAAAGATCTCATTGATTTTTGTAAAGCACTGGATCTGGGAGATTTTTAAATTAGGTAAAGATGATGACCTGGTTTGGGTGGGAAAAGCTTAGAGATTCCCAAGGAAGAACACAGCCCAAGAAGAAGTCTCTGGAGGTGCAGTTATTTTTAACCTTCCAGACCTGCATGACATGAAGAGAATTCTGAAAACTGAATGCAAAAAGGAGACATTTTAAGAACTTCTATATCCACTTCTCCTTGTCACGACCTGGGCTAAGATTTAAAAAGGATGGGCAATGTTTATTTATATTTAAATAGGGATTCAAGGAAGATAAAATTCAGCTTGATATTTTGTATTTACCAGTATATGAAGGAACAAAGCTGGGTGGATTTTCTCTTGGACTGTGATTGGACTAAGAGAGCCCCGTAGGAAATAAAGGCCATGTGTAGTCGCTTTAGTTCTGTCCGACTCTTTTCGACCCCATGGACCGTAGCCTGCCAGGCTCCTCTGTCCATGGGATTCTGCAGGCAAGAATACTGGAGTGGGTTTCCAGGCCCTCCTCCAGGGGATCTTCGCAACCCAGAGATCTAACCCACATCTCTTAAGTCTCCTGCATTGGCAGGTGGGTTCTTTACCACTAGCATCACCTGGAAGCTACACTGAGACAGCTGAAGAATGTTTATTTTGAGACCACAGCAAAGTGCCATCATCACCCACCATGGTTCCCAACAGTAACTGAGGCCTGACACTGCCCAGGGCAGCCTCCCTTTCACTGCCTACATGTAGCAGCTTCTCCAAAGCTTCCCACACTAGCCAAGTTCTCCATACCCCATGAGGATCCTGCCTACCCTCAGCAGCTAACTTGGATTGTTCTTAGAGAGAAATGCACTCACCAGGACCTGTCTCAAACTCTTCTCTTCTCCCTCTCCTGACTTGCACTTCTGCACATATCCACGCAACAGTGGATGCTGTGGGTGCCCAGATCCTCTTTACTGAAAGGTAATTTTGTTCCTCAGGCTTTCCGTGTGACTCAGTTCAGTTTGGTCACTCAGTTACGTCCGACTCTTGTGACCACATGGACTGAGCATGCCAGGCCTCCCTGTCCATCACCAACTCTCAGAGTTTACTCAAACTCATGTCCGTTGAGTCGGCGACACCATCCAACCATCTCATCCTCTGTCATCCCCTTCTCCTCCCACCTTCTTTCCCAGCATCAAAGTCTTTTCAAATGAGTCAGTTCTTCGCATCAGGTGGCCAAAGTATTGGAGTTTCAGCTTCAGCATTAGGGCTTCCAATGAATATTCAGGACTGATTTCCTTTAGGATGGACTGGTTGGATCTCCTTGCAGTCCAAGGGACTCTCAAGAGTCTTCTCCAACACCACAGCTCAAAGAATCAGCTTGTCAATGCAGGAGACGTGGGTTCAATGCTGGGGTGGGGAAGAGGGAGGAGGAAATGGCAACCCATTCCAGTATTCTTGCCTGGAAAATCCCATGGACAGAGGAGACCGGCAGGCTATAGTCTCTGGGATCTCTAGAGCCAGACACAACTGGACGACTGAGCATGCATGCTTTTGTCCCTCAGCTGTTCTGAGAGCTGGTTGTTTAAAATTCACAGCTACTGCCTTCCCCAGAGAATTGCCCTCAGATCAACTGAATGTACCTAGTCTGGAAGGCTATGACCCATTCCCCTGGTGGGCAGACCTTAACCAGTGAGTAACTGGCAAGGGGAAAGCCCAGTCCTCTGGATCAAGGTGGGTAACCTTGTGGTGCACCCCCCCCCNTGGGTGCCCAGATCCTCTTTACTGAAAGGTAATTTTGTTCCTCAGGCTTTCCGTGTGACTCAGTTCAGTTTGGTCACTCAGTTACGTCCGACTCTTGTGACCACATGGACTGAGCATGCCAGGCCTCCCTGTCCATCACCAACTCTCAGAGTTTACTCAAACTCATGTCCGTTGAGTCGGCGACACCATCCAACCATCTCATCCTCTGTCATCCCCTTCTCCTCCCACCTTCTTTCCCAGCATCAAAGTCTTTTCAAATGAGTCAGTTCTTCGCATCAGGTGGCCAAAGTATTGGAGTTTCAGCTTCAGCATTAGGGCTTCCAATGAATATTCAGGACTGATTTCCTTTAGGATGGACTGGTTGGATCTCCTTGCAGTCCAAGGGACTCTCAAGAGTCTTCTCCAACACCACAGCTCAAAGAATCAGCTTGTCAATGCAGGAGACGTGGGTTCAATGCTGGGGTGGGGAAGAGGGAGGAGGAAATGGCAACCCATTCCAGTATTCTTGCCTGGAAAATCCCATGGACAGAGGAGACCGGCAGGCTATAGTCTCTGGGATCTCTAGAGCCAGACACAACTGGACGACTGAGCATGCATGCTTTTGTCCCTCAGCTGTTCTGAGAGCTGGTTGTTTAAAATTCACAGCTACTGCCTTCCCCAGAGAATTGCCCTCAGATCAACTGAATGTACCTAGTCTGGAAGGCTATGACCCATTCCCCTGGTGGGCAGACCTTAACCAGTGAGTAACTGGCAAGGGGAAAGCCCAGTCCTCTGGATCAAGGTGGGTAACCTTGTGGTGCACCCCCCCCCCCTGCCCTTAGAGTGACATTAGTCTCCAGGCAAGATCACACTCTTGCTTAGCTTTCTTCCCTACCCCACAGAGAAGATACAGAGTAGTATCAGAAGAGATTTTACAGGAAAAATGAATTGCTTTTGACATGTTAAGTCTTCAATGCCTGTAATATTAAACTTGAGATGTTGAGTAGGCAATTGACATTGAGGGTTTCAAGAAGTTTTCTGTTGGTAAATATATAACTGGCTCTTGGTGGAGGAGGGGAACGCATGCATACATAAGCATTTATACATTTTCCTGATGTGAAGGATGTGTGGTGCCTAATTTACACATACTAATAAAATATCATTCTCTATTGTAAACTCCATATCACCAACCAATTCTTATAAAATGTTTTTGTTGACTTTTATCAAGTGCTTGGATCCACAGAAAACCTACAAATGAAACTGACAAATGAGGGCAGTTATGGTCAATACTTATGTTTAAGAGAAAGCGAAACAAGTACTTTACTGGTAGTGCAGTGGATAAGAATCCTCCTGATGATGCAGGGGACATGGGTTTGATCCGTGGTCCAGGAAAATTCCCCAGGCCATGGAGCAACTAAGCCCATGTGCCACAATTACTGAGGCTCATGTGCCGAGAGCCTATGCTTTGCAATGAGAGAAGCCACCTCAATGAGAAGCCTTCAAACCACAGCAAAGTCCCAGCACAGCAATAAATAAATAAATAAATACTTTTAAAAAGAGAAAGTGAAACGATGAAGCTATAGGTCAGGATTGCTCTTGTTCGTCAATGAAAGGACCAATTTCTTCGTTGAAGTGGATGATACCTTTTGAATATGAGAAGACTGTTTCCTCAATTTGGGGGCATTACTATGTTACAGCTATAGACATGGCACTATTAAGCTTAATCTACATTATTAACATTTTCTCTATCACCTTCATAAGTCTAGACAATCAACAAAACAATAAATTAAACCCTGATTTGAAGCATTTCCTAACTTCCATTGTGTAAATATTCCTACTGGTCCAGGNAGCTATAGACATGGCACTATTAAGCTTAATCTACATTATTAACATTTTCTCTATCACCTTCATAAGTCTAGACAATCAACAAAACAATAAATTAAACCCTGATTTGAAGCATTTCCTAACTTCCATTGTGTAAATATTCCTACTGTGGCAGTTTTCAAGTTATCAAGATGACATCGCGGAATGCGAGCTGCAAGAGATGTGCAGTAATACGCCACTATCAAGTCCTTTCAATATATAAATACAACAGACACACAAAATCTCAAGTGCATTAATAGTTTTAAAATTTAGAAAAACTGTTAGGAAGTAATGAGTTTCAAGTATTTATTACCTTTTTTTTTTTACTATAATTTATTTTTTTGTAAATTTATAATAAAGGCTGGGTTTGGCAGCTGGCTCACAAAGTTCCTGAAAATGTAATAGCTGGCTGGCTGCAGCATACCATCAGTGTAAAGTGAAGTTGAGTGGTCTGCGCTGAGACATTAAGTATATAAGTAATAGCCCAATCAGTGATATGGATGGAATTCCCCCAGGGTGAATATTTTCCATTAAAAGGTAAGACAAGGTAGTGAGGAGGAAACCAACATTTAAAGGCAGGTAGTAGAAAAGTGAGTATGAGGAGGAGATGAGAGAGAGCCAAAGAAAGAGAACAAATGAGGCAGCAGAGGGTGCGGGGTGGGGGGGGGTGTGTGAAAAGTGATTTAAGAAACTGGGTACAGTCAACAGCGTGAAAGGAGGCCAGGAAGAGATCACAAGGAATGAAAGTTATCCATTCATTCATGGGATCATTTGTTTACTCATTCAACACTGACTAAAAATTCATTAAAAAATTTTTTTACTGTGGTAAAAGTCACATAATATCAAACATACTTTTAATCATATTTAACTGTATAATTCAGTGGCACTAAGTACATTCACATTGTTGTGCAATTCTCACCACCATCCATCTCCTTGATTTTTTACCTTCCTAAACTGAGACTCTGTTCTCATTAAACACCAACTTCCCATTCCCCCTCCCTACTGCCGCCACCCCCCTGGCCCTTGGCATCTACCAATGTACTTTCTGACCCTGGATTTGACTTTTCTAGTTTCTCTTGTGTGTGTGCTAGGTCGCTTCAATTGTGGCTGACTCATTGCGAGCCTATGGGCTGTAACTCACCAGATTCCTCTGTCCCTGGGATTCTCCAGGCAAGAATACTGAAGTGGGTTGCCATGCCCTCCTCCTGGGGATCTTCCCAACCCAGAGACGGAACCTGCATCTGGGACGCCTCCTGCATTGGCAAGTGGGTTCTTTACCCCTAGTACCAGTGGAATCAGATAGTATTTGTCTGCACCTGGGCTTCCCAGGTGGTAAAGAACATGCCTGACTGTGCAGCAGATGTAAGAGATGCGGGTTTGATCCTTGGGTCAGGAAGATCCCCTAGGAGGGCAGGGCAACCCACTCCGGTATTCTTACTTGGAGAATCCCATGGACAGAGGAGCCTGGCGGGCTAGTCCACGGGGTCACACAAAAGTCAGACACAACCGAGCAACTAAGCACAGCACAGCAGCCTGATGGTGACTCACTCCAGGAGAGTGTCCACCTGAGAGGCAGGCTGAAGTGGTCTACAGTCTGGGTGCGCAAACACTCAGTCATGTCTAATCTTTGTGACCCCCTGGACTGTAGCTCCCTAGGCTTCTCTGCCCATGAGATTTTCCAGGCAAGAATACCAGAGTGGGTTGCCATTTCCTCCTCCAGGGGATCTTCCCGACCCAGAGATGGAACCCTCCTACCTTACCCCTAGCATCACCTGGGAAGCCCTCTACAGCCAGAGCAGGAAGCTACATTTGAGAAGTACCACCTCAAAGGAGGACCTCAGCCCCTTTGAATGCATCCTAAGGGCATTCTGCCAAAGGGCCTGGCAGTATCTGGAAAATGGCAGGAGGTGTACATTTGGCTGCAGAGATCACAGCTGCCCATTTTACCGTATTTATTTTCTTTCCTTAGTTTCTATGGCCTAATATCTCCCAGTTTTCCTCTTGATTTCTCACATTGTTTCACTAATCCTCCTTATCCACCCACTCCCACATCTGCCTACGTCCTAAGCCATTCAGTCCTCCTTATATCACTGAGACTCCTCTGTAAAATTATCTTCAGAAAGAAATACTACTTCCTAGTTTGACCTGAATATATTATATTTCACCTAAGACTCGTGTTTTATCTGAGTCTCCAAACTGAAATGATAGAATATGGTTTATCTTTGTCAGCCTGAATTTTCATACCCTTTCCTTTCTCCGTCGTGGCAAGCTTCTCGATGCATCAGTCCAAATATGAACGTACACATCCCACACGTGCTCACCAAGGCATTCCAAGGAGCTCTTGCTATCTATTTCTCATAGAAAAAGACAAATTATTAGTAACAGTAATGCCAAGTCTGAAGCCCCTCATGTAAGGGAGCTGTCTACCAGAGGAACTTGGAAATGCTTAGAAGCCATAAAATGTTAAGAAAGGAAACAGGTTTAACGGGCAACTTGATTGAACATGGTTGAGTGAATATTATGTGGTAAGGAAAGCCACTTGGAATGTAAAGGTATGTTTGTGGAGGGTGATGGAGAGGTGGGGGAGAAGCTCTAGGAAACAGAAGGGGCATTGTTAAGGTAGGATGGGCGCGCAGCCAAGGGTACAAGAGGGATGTGGAGAGGACGAAGAAGCTCCTGATGGCAAGATCATTCTGCGTATCACACAGTGGGCTACGGGGTGGAGGAGGAAAACTGCACTTTTTCCTAGTAAGTTGTAGAATCCTAATCATTTAGCTCTGGGCACAGCGTAGAGAANGGGGACTGCCCGTGAAGGGTTAAAGTTTTGGGAGCTGCTCGAGCGTTATCGCTGAGCCTTAGGCATGCCCTAAGCTCTCTGTCCCGCCTCCCTGAAGAATGTGTTCACGACCTTGTGTCTCCAAGATGTCTGATAGCTATGTTCTGCTCACTGGCGCTTATCGCACTTCAAGTAACTAGGCATTGTGTCCTGAACACAATGGTGAAGGTCTGGTGAATGACTATCTAGATCAAAGTAACCTAGTAGATGTCATAAGTCACGTATGTTATCCTATATATACTGAACACCTAATAAAGTTGGTATCAGACAATGAGGTCTGATCCTCTCAACCCCATCTTTCTGTCTTCTTATTTTTTCTAAGCAGGCGTTCTCCTTCGCGTCCTCCTTACGGGGGTTGCTCCTTGACTGTGCTGGCCGCGGCAGTTTTAGAGAGATTTATTTTAAAATTTTAAAAGTTAACAAATATTGTATACAAATCATTATATTCATTATATTATTATTTTGATTGTTATATTTGCTCTTTTATTTTACAGGTATCGTATGAGAACATTCTTCTTATAAAGGGAAATCAGATTTCCTATGTAAAGTAACACTGAATTTAAACTTATTTCAAATGAGTTCTGGTGTGATAGTAATAGCATATCAAACAAATAATATTTTATCATTTAAAATAATATCATCTTCAGAATCATTCACAGGTAGTTTTAAAGTGGTATAATAATACATTTTTGAGGGTAGAAAGGACTACTGAGTGTATTTAGAATTTTCCAGGCTCAACTCTCTTATTGCTTTGAATATCACATTCACATTTTGTTCATGTGATTTTCTCCTAGATAAATTCTATAGTTTTTTAACAATAGTCATATTATTTATCTATAAATTCAAGAATGTCTAACATGGTGTGTGGCACAGAGTAAATGCTCAATAAATGTTTTTTTTTTAAGAAAATTACTATAAGGATGCAAAGATTCCATCACTAAGTTTTAATGCTAAATAGAAGTTATTCAAGGGAGCATTGGGTGATGTTTGTAGAAGTGTTGCTGGATGCTTAGGGCTCATTCAGGGATGTATATTTTGTTGGTGTGACTGGAACATAATAAGCTAGTCAGCAAGACTTATGATATGTGAGGTTGGAAATATAAAACAAAGAGTTTCTATAGCATAATAAAGATGATGCACTTCAGCTTATAAGATATAGGGAGCAACCACAAAAGCATTTTAGGCAAGATAATTGTAAAAAATACAAAAGTTGTTTTTGAGATAAATAAATCTGGTAGCTCATTGAGAATGCTTTGAAAGAAAACAGAACTAGGAGCAAGAGAAGCAAAGCATTGTGATAAAAATTAAGAAACATAAATAAAATAGCATTAAATAAAGAGGGCATGAGGTAAGCATTGATGGTAGGTATGGAGATAATGGGCAGATTTAAAGATAATATTAAACTTAGAATTATGTGTGCCTGACTAGTAAATAACACGAAAACTGCTAGAGTAATCTTTTTTTTTTTTAACCTGAAAATATATTACTTATTTTTTCTTTTTTCTGGGTCGGGAAGATCCCCTGGAGTAGGAAATGGCTACCTACTCCAGTATTCTTGCCCGGAGCATCCCATAGACAGAGGAGCCTGGCAGGTCACAGAGTCAGACACCAGTGAGGGACAAACACTTGTGTGTGCGCTCAGTCGGGTCCGACTCTTTGCTACCCCCTGGACTACATAGCCTGCCAGCCTCCTCTGTCCATGGGATTCTCCAGGCAGGAACTCATCTTTAAAATGGGAGTGGTCAACCCTAGTGGGGTTGATGAGAAAATTAAATAAATCCTTTCACATATTAAAGACTCAGAAAACTGTTAGCCAACATTTTAATTGGGGTTTTCCAGCTCTCCCCCTCTGTTCTGGAGCACAGCCATACCAGGGGGCTTCAGGGTCCACCAGTCCAGAGGGCATCAGATGGGCAGGGGTTGAATGGTCCAGGGAGCTCATTTCCCTGGATTCCCTGGTGGCTCAGATGGTAGAGGGTCTGCCTGCCAATGCGGGAGACCGAGGTTCGATCCCCGGGTCAAGAAGATCCCTTGGGGAAGGAAATGGCAGCCCACTGCAGTTATCCTTGCTTGGAGGATCCCATGGAAGAAGGAGCCTGGCGGGCTGCGGTCCACGGGGTCGCAAAGAGTCGAACAGAACTGGGCGACTTCACTGCATGGAGCCTGTTTCAGGGACGGGTTGCAAGAAGGTGGGCAGAGGGGTCACTCAGGAGCAGTCCCCAGTTGCAGAGTTCAAGACACAGCTTCGAAAAGCGAGCCTCTGAGTGGGGCTTCAAGGGCGAGGACCCGCTCAGCGGCAGGCGCGGGCGGCCCCTCGCCGGCCACCTGGTGCTGACGGCCCGCTCGGCTCCCCAGCTGGCGCTGGAGCAGCGGTGCAGAGGGCTGCGCGCGTGGAGCCGCCACCTGGAGGAGACGCTGCCGCAGCGCGTCAGCTCGGAGCAGCAGCGCGAGGCGCTCGGCCTGCTCTGCCGCGTGCACGAGCTGGAGCTGGAGAACATCGAGATGCAGTCGCAAGCCCTGAGCCGCGACGGAGCGCTCCGCCACCGCCGCGAGGCCCTGCGCCGCCTGGAGCAGCGCCGCAGTCTCTGTGAAGAGATCATCCGCGCCCAGCGGCAGCTCATCCAGGGTAGGGCCCCTGCCCCGCGCGCCCGACCCGCCAAGGGCCCGAGAGCGCACACTGAGCCCTGCCTCTCCGCTCCCCCACTGCAGACTGCAACCTGGCTGTGCCGCAGCACCTGAAGGAGCTGTACGAAGTGTACCTGCGGGAGCAGGAGGAGGGCAACCTGGAGCGTGCCACCATGATGGACCACCTGGCCTCTCGGGCCCTGCAGGTGGGTGCCCAGGCCAGACCCCGCGCACCTGTGCTAGGGGCAGGGCTGATGCCCAAGGCGGCGCCTGCCAGCAACTAGGGGGGCCTCGGGACCGGGCTGGCTGGTCCCCAGAAAGCTGACTCCTCCTCCTCCTCCTCATCTGACCCAAATCCTCGCCAAGCTCCCCTCCGGTGGTCTTCCCCGCATGTGTCCCCTCCAGGGCCTGAGGATCAGGGCTGGCCATCTGAGATATCACTAAGGGCCCCAGATGCCCTCCCAGGAGACCAGGCCACTAGGTGGTGCCACTGGGGATGCCTAGCAGACCATGGCTGGCCCCTGGGGACTCAGAACACGAGCCCCCTTGTCTTCTGGGGCTCCCAGAGCAGATTAGAGCCCCAGATACTCTGTGCCTGCATCACCCAGGCTGTTTACTCAGTCCCAGACCAAGTCTTCTGACNAGTCAGTGTTACTTGTATTTGAATCATGATTGTAAAATTATCTAACTCTGTGAATGATACTTGACAAGTTTACTAATCTCCCCAAAATTTATTCACTTCACCTGTAATTACAGTGCCATCTCATGAGATTGTTGTGAAGAGTTAAGGGAAATAACACATGCAGAGCATTTAGCATGGCATCTGCCATATTCTAAGCATTTTTTTGTGGGAGGACATTTTTTTTGTGAGATGGGCATTTGTGTGTGTGTGTGGCAGGGGGGAGGAGGGGAAGACAGGCATCTGAGTCTGCTTATTTCTGTTTCAGATTGACTTTCATATTTAAAGTTTACCTATTGTCAGTCGTTCTCAAGGGATTGTAGCATTTGAAGAAGTGAAGAGTCTGACAAATAATGCAGCCATTTTTTCCAAAGGCAAATCAAGCAATGGCCCAGAGATTAATATACTGACCATGATTCAGTTTCTAATATGGAATGTTGTCAGAATTTTTTAAAAATGTGCTTGTGTAATTAGAGAAAGAATTAGGAAAAATAACCTAGTGAGAAAAGTTTATGTTTGTTTGTCTAGGTCTCTTCTGTCTAGATGGTCTTTCCAGGTAGCTCCATGGTACAGAATCCACCTGTGAATGCTGGAGACAAACAGGAGACACGGATTCAACCCCTGGGTCAAGAGAAGATGCCCTTTAGGATGAAATAGCAATGCATTCCATTATTCTTGCTGGGATAACCCTGTAGACCGAGGAGCCTGGCAGATTATAGTCCATGGGTTCTCAAAGAAGCAGACATGACTGCATGACTAAGCACACACACATGTTTCTATCTAGATCAGTATCTTCTATATCTACATTAAACATCCTGCTTTTAAAACTCTGCACACTTGTATATTTGTGATGGAAAAAAAAAAGTGGCTTGGAAGGATGACTTCTCCAAATATATCATAGGCTACTTTATATTAGAACATAGTTTATTAACAATGTGCTCTTTTCACATGTACAGCAAAGTGATTCAATAATACATATATATGCATCTTTCTTTTTCAAATTATTTTCCTATTTAAGTTATTACAGACAATTACAACTATCTAGTAAATGTTTAGTTTTTAAATTAAATATTTCTTGAAAATAATATTTAGCCAAATGGAGCGCTATCAACACTTTTCCCATTCAGTCTACAGCTTAATAGCAGTCTGTATATTATCTACACCCAAATGTTATAATCAGCCCAGTCCTTTCTCAAGTGTTCAGTATTGCATATTCAACTTCTTACTTTCAAATTTTACTCAGATATTTAATATAAACCTCAACTGATCTCTTGGGCTTTCCTCAAAACCTACTCCTCTTATAGTCATCTCCATCTTAACTGATGACAACTGTATCCTTTCAGTTAGTAAGGCTGATTTAATTCTTCTTCATCCTCTACATCCACTAGATTAGGAAATCTTGTTGGCTTTACCTCAGAAGATAGCTAGAATTGGATCCTTTTTCACATTGTTGGCTACAACCTTTATCCAAATCATCATTTCTCATCTAATTACTGCCGTAGCTTCGTAACCCTTCTCAGTTTCACCTTTCCTCCCCACCTTTCAAAGCAGTTTATCAACACAGAAATTGAATTAGATTTTTGTTGCTCTTATAACAGGTTGCCATAGACTTAGTGGTATAAAATAATTTTATAGTTCTATAGATTAGAAACCTAGTAAAGGTTTCTTTACAAAAATCCAGGTGTTGATAGACTGTTCCTTTCTGAAGACACTAGTGGATAATATGCCTACTGTTTATTCCAGTCACTGGAAGAATTCAGTTCCTTGTGGTTTTGGGACCGAGGTCCCCATTATCTTTCTGTCTGTAACTTGAGAGCAATTCCTAGTTTCTTGAGGCCACCACATTTTTTAGTTTATAGCTCCCTTTCATCATCTTCAAATCTACCAATGACAAATAGAATCTTTGTCATGTTGCATCTCTGATCCAGCCATCTACCTTCCTATTCTATTTCCAAATTTCTTCTTGATCAGATTGCATCCACTTAATCACATCTGTACATTCCCTTTTGCCATATAAGGTAAAGTATTTGTACATTCCAGGTATTAAGATGTAGACATCTCTGAGTGACCATTATTTTACCTTCCACAGTATCTAAAGTGATTCATTCGATTATATCACTTCTCTGTTCAAAGCCCTCCAATGATTTTGTGTTTCATTCATAGTAATAGCCAAATCCTCTATAACAAAGTCTTCCATGAGATCAACCTCCCTAAGCCTCATCTTCTGTTCTTTTTTGCTTCCCCTTTACTCAATCCAGCCACATCAATCTACTTCCAGTGCCTTGTATACAAAAATCCTCCCTCGTTAAGACCTTCACACTGGCTCTTCCTCTGCTTGAAACATTCTCCCCTCTGCCTGTATTTTTGTAGTGAATTCCCTCCTTCAAGTTTTACTCAAATGCCATTTCCTGAATGAGACTACCTTGAAAATCTCATTAAAATGGCAACCATCACCTATTTCTAATCTAGATACTCATGTTATTTTCTTGTTTCTGTTCTCCAAATTGCTTGTCACCTTCAAACATACTATTTAATTTACTTATTTAATATGTTTACTGTTTTTCTGATCCCACCCAATAACATAAGCTCCATGAAGACAGGGATGATTCTTTCATCCACAAACATTTACAATTATTTAATGCCAGATTTCGAGTTGATTTTGAATAAATACATTAAAATGACCCAATAAATGAATGACAACATATAATTTTGGCAATTTATAAACTAGTAGTTGTATTTGAGTTTTTCTTATTGCTTGTCCAACTATAAACATAATCAGCTACCTGTGCTGCTTACACAACATTGAAATTCAATATCTTTATTACTAAATTAGGTAAAAATCATGAAAACATAATATCAATGCAGATTTTCAAATTGAATTATTCTTATAAACTTGTGGAAATTATATGTTTTTTGCATTTCTTATCACCTTTATATGAAATAAATTTGGTACTCTATGTAACGGGTTTTACAGAATAAATTTTAAATTTTCACTGCTAGTAAGGAGAAAGGATAACTTACTCTCAAATCTGTGTTTTTGTTTTTTGTTTTTCCTTCTACCCAGTACAGTGATTTTTGAATTATCAAACTGGATCATTGTCAACTCTTTTTTTAACTTCCATTGCTTCCTCATTTAATTGCATTGTATAATTTTGGCCTTAACATTCAGTATGGGTAAGATTAACATTATATTTTAAAGTCAATGAAAGTTGAAAATTAACATCGTTTTTGCTGAAAAATATTAACTTCTTATACGATACGCTTAAAACTTTGAAAAGATGACTACGTACATTTTCAAAATGACTTCATATCTGAAAAAATCAGTCAGTCACAGTAACATGACAATGGAAAATTTGTTGATATATTTTAAAATATACATTGAATTAGCAACTGAGCGACTTCACTTTCACTTTTCACTTTCATGCATTGGAGAAAGAAATGGCAACCCACTCCAGTGTTCTTGCCTGGAGAATCCCAGGAATGGGGAGCCTGGTAGGCTGCCATCTATGGGGTCGCACAGAGTCAGACACGGCTGAAATGACTTAGCAGCAGCAGCAGCAGCAGCACATAGTGAATTGCCATTTACAAGGCTGCTAATGGAATTAAGTTAAAACAATAACTTTTAACATTATTAGAAGATATATTTATTATATATTATATAGTATGAAACAACTTCAGTGATATATATAGATATATATTTTGACCTTAAACTGTTAAACAGAATTACACCCGAGAAATGTAAAAGGCCGAACCAATACAATGTTGTAAAGTAACTAGTCTCCAATTAAAATAAATAAATTTATATTTAAAAAAAGAAATGTAAAAGGCCATGAGAAAATGAAAGAAAGAAAAAAAGAAAAAAGAACACACAAAAGAAACTATCATTCAGATTTCAAGGAATTGAGTGACAAAATATAGTTTCAGGAGTTACATCAAAATAGAAATGTTAGTTATACTTATGGCCCAAGACTCTGAAATTCAAGGTTATAGGGATAATGAATGAGACTATTGCTGAATTAAGTAATTTAGCAATTTTAATGGGAATGTGGGGAAAATGTTGATTAGAAATGTATAGGAAGAAAGGACAGAAGTCTCATCAAATTATTCAAAAGGGAGAAAAAATGTTAATACATCCTGAAATGAGAATTATCTAAAATATCTTAAAAATGGAAGAATGAATTACCTTTGCTTTTGCCTATCATGTTAAGATTTTATTATNTATAGGAAGAAAGGACAGAAGTCTCATCAAATTATTCAAAAGGGAGAAAAAATGTTAATACATCCTGAAATGAGAATTATCTAAAATATCTTAAAAATGGAAGAATGAATTACCTTTGCTTTTGCCTATCATGTTAAGATTTTATTATTTGTTTCTGTTTCTATAAACATATCATTTTAGATTTAACTCTACTTGCTCAGAGAATACAGATTACTAATATGCTATTAAATTGTGCCTTGTTAAATAAATGTACCTTAGTTTCTTACCTTACCTTAGAGCAAAACCAAATTAATAAAATCATTCATTTTTAATTTTTTTAAAATTTTACTTTATTTTACTTTACAATACTGTATTGATTTTGCCATACATTGACATGAATCTGCCACGGGTGNGCTCAGTCGTGTCTGACTCTTAGCGACCTCATGGACTGCAGCCTACCAGGCTCCTTGGTCCATGGGATTTTCCAGGCAAGAGTACTGGAGTGGGTTGCCACTGACTGTGCTAGCATTCTATGAAAAAGACTCAAGAGAAAATACTTTTTTTTGGTTAACTCATGTTATAAACAAAAGGAGGGAAAAATGAGTCACTGACTGTAAAACATTTAAGCTAATCAAGAGTGAGCACACAGTGGGGCAGCCACACAGCTGGCCAGGCAGCTTACCTGGTCGTACCCATAAGGCCTCTGCTGCGGGGGCTGTGGGGGTCCAGGCTGTGCCGGTCTGTAACCCCCATATTGCTGACCTTGTCCCTGTGGGTAATTAGGATACTGAGGACCTGGGCCACCCTGTGAAGGACCTGCAAAATAATTAACACAAATAAAACTCCAGAAGAAAATATAGCGAGTTCCCAGAATTCTAGCAAGGGTTTAGAAGTAGATGTTACTATGTTCTCATCTTTAAACTCAAAAGAATAGTTTGCTATCTTGATTCTTCTCAAATGCTTTTTGGAATAAATTCCAAAATGTATAAGTAAAAATACTGTTAGGTTCAAGAGGGAGAGGACATAGGTATACTTATGGCTGATTCATGCTGACATTTGGCAGAAACCAACACAATATTATAGAGCAATTATCCTTCAATTAAAAATAAANAAATACTGTTAGGTTCAAGAGGGAGAGGACATAGGTATACTTATGGCTGATTCATGCTGACATTTGGCAGAAACCAACACAATATTATAGAGCAATTATCCTTCAATTAAAAATAAATTATAAAAAAATACTGTAAAGATACTACCATGTACCAAGATGCTTTGATTCAGTGTAACTATTAAGCTATGTGTTAGCCATTAAAATTTCATATGTCAAAATGAGTAAGAGACTCGGGAATTGCAAAGCACGTGACGTTAAGGAAACTCATCTGTATTCCTATTAGAAAGTTAACCAGTATAAGCAAGGGGTAAAAGAAAAAAGCAAGAAGTAGATTCAAATTAAAATACTGAAGAAATTTCTAATTAAAGTTTGGAAATCAGTGATAGTTGCAGCTGTATAACTCAACATTTATACTTGCAATCACTAGAAGAATCACAAAGAATGATTTTACATGTAAATTTCAGATTTACATTCACAATCACCAAAAGAAAGCTTTATGCTCTACACTGACAAACACTGACAAACAGAATCTAAAGAAGACTTGAAAAGCCACAGATTGCACGTGAAAAAACACGATTCAAAAGTCACCCTCTCTGTACCCATCGCCTTTAATACTTAACACATATAAGTGAATGATTTCAATGTCCAGAGAGAGACAAGGGACTAATTTGGCTTGCCAAACAAATATGTCTATTTTGTAAATTCTACTACTGTCTATTGTCAAGAATGCTTTATAAAGCATAAGCTGAAATGCTTTCCTGCTTAAATGTTTTCAATCACAGCCATTCAAAACCTGTCATAGAAAACACTGATTATAGAGGAATGTCAAAGAGAATAAATTTCCAAGCTTAAATAAATTCCATCAGTTTACTCTTTTGACTATTTAATTATTATGCACCTGATTATTAAAACTAAATTTTCTATTAGAATGAAGTTCGACAACTAAAACCTACAGATAAGCAAAGTGGGAACATTTCCATAATACCCAGCGTCAGACAGAAAAGCATTTAACCTTTCCACTGAAAATATTTCTCTTAACTCAATAAACTTACCTGACTGATCTCTGTAACATTTGTTTTCATATGAACACAATAAAACCAGAATACTCTATTTATTCAATGTATAAATGTTCAATGGTCATGAAATGGAAATGCCATTTGAGAGTAGTAAGAATATCCCTTCAAAAAGACAAGAAATACATGGAATATTTATAAAGTCATATTTGGAATTAGGGAACCAGAACTGATCAATACCTAACCTCCAATACTTGCCTGAAATTTCAGTGCTTATTTGGGAAAGTGCAAGAGAATTTTAGCCTGATTGTGGTTCTCAGATTTGCTATCACAGGTGGAAAGAGGTGCCCATAATAACAGCAGAGTTTAAATTAATGAATAAAAATAGTAAGACGTTGTTGTTGTTCAGTCACTAAGTTAGGTTTGACTCTTTGTGACCCCATAAACTGCAACATGCCAGGTTCCTCTGTCCTCTACGATCTCCCAGAGTTTGCTCAAATTCATGTCCACTGAGTCTGTGATGGTATCTAACAATCTAATCTTCTGTTGCCCCCTTCTCCTTTTGCCTTCAATCTTTCCCAGCATCAGAGTC
Source organism: Neotragus pygmaeus (assembly GCA_006410875.1). NCBI lineage: Eukaryota > Metazoa > Chordata > Mammalia > Artiodactyla > Bovidae > Neotragus > Neotragus pygmaeus. Next base: position 1,287,586 of record SJYV01038068.1, on the reverse strand, counting down.
TTGTCTAATGNTTTGACTCTTTGTGACCCCATAAACTGCAACATGCCAGGTTCCTCTGTCCTCTACGATCTCCCAGAGTTTGCTCAAATTCATGTCCACTGAGTCTGTGATGGTATCTAACAATCTAATCTTCTGTTGCCCCCTTCTCCTTTTGCCTTCAATCTTTCCCAGCATCAGAGTCTTGTCTAATGAGTCAGCTCTTAGCATCAGATGGCCAAAGTATTGGAGCTTCAGCATCAGTCCTTCCAATGAATATTCAGGGTTGATTTTTTAGGATTGACTGGTTTGATCTTGCAGTCCAAGGGACTCTCAAGAGTCATCTCCAGCACCACAGTTCGAAAGCATCGATTTTTCAGTGCTCAGCCTTCTTTATGGTCCAACTCTCACATCTGCACACAACTACTGGAAAAATGATATTTTCAACTATACAGACCTTTGTCGGCAAAGTGATATCTCTGCCTTTCTAATACACTGTCCAGGTTTGTCATAGCTTTCCTTCTAAGGAGCAAGTATATTTTAATTTCATGGTTGCAGTGACCGTTCACAGTGACTTTGGAGCCCAAGAAAATAAAATCCGTCACTGCTTCTAATTTTCCCCTTCTATTTGCCATGAAGTGATGGGACCAGATGCCATGATCTAAGTTTTTTTTAATGTTGAGTTTCAAGTCAACTTTTCATTCTCCTCTTTCATCCTCATTAAGCTTTTTAGTTCTTCTTCACTTTCTGCCATTAGAGTGGTATCATTAGCGTATCTGAGGTTGTTGATATTTCTCCTGGCAATCTTGATTCCAGCTTGTGATTCATCTAGTCCTATATTTTGCATATAAGTTAAATAAGCAGAGTGATAATATACAGCCTTGATGTACTCCTTTCCCAATGTTGAACAGGTCATTCTATGTTCGGTTCTAACTGTTGCTTCTTGACCCACATATACAGGTTTCTCAGGAGACAGCTAAGGTAATCTGGCATTCTCATCTCTTTTAAGAATTTTCCACAGTGTGTTATGATTCACAAAAGGCTTCAGATCTCTGCTTCCTCTGCCTCTTTGAAAACCATCTTGTGCATCTGGAAGTGCTCAGTTCGCATACTGCTGAAGCTTGGCCTGAAGGATTTTGCACATATCCTTGCAAGAATGTGAAATGAGCACAATTATATGATAGTTTGGACATTCTTTGGCACTGGAATGAAAATTGACCTTTTCTAGTCCTGTGGCTACTGCTGAGTTTTTCAAAGTTGCTGACATCTTGAGTGCAGCATTTTAACAGCATCATCTTTCAAGATTTTAAATAGTTCAGCTGGAATTTCATCACCTCCACTAGCTTTGTTCATAGCAATGCTGTATAAGGCTCACTTGACTTCACACTCCAGGATGGCTCTAGGTGAGCGACACCATCATAGTTATCTGGGTAACTAAGACCTTTTTGTTTACTTCTTCTGTGTGTTCTTGCTACCTCTGCTTGGTCTCTTCTGCTTGTTAGGTCCTTACCACTTCTGTCCTTTACCGTGTGCATCCGTGCATAAATGTCCCGTTAGCGCCAATTTTCTTAAAGAGAACTCTAGTTTTTCCCCTTCAATTATTTTCCTTTATCTCTCTGCTTGTTCATTTAAGAAGGGCTTCTAATCTCTCTTTGCTATTCTCTGGAACTCTGCATTCAGTTGAGTATACGTTTCCCTTTCTGCCTTGCCTTTCACTTCTCTCCTTCCTCAGCTATTTGTAAAGCCTCTTCAGATAACTACTTTGACTTCTTGCATTTCTTTTTCTTGAGGATGGTTTTGGTCACCGCCTCTTGTACAACATTACAAACCTCTGTCCATAGCTCTTCAGATACTCTGTCTACCAGATCTAATCCCTTGAATTTATTTGTCACCTCCACTGTATAATCATAAGTGATTTGATTGAGGTCATACCTGAATGGCCTGGTGGTTTCCCCTACTTTCTTCAATTTAAGCCTGAATTTTGCAATAGGGAGCTAGCTCATGATCTGAGCCACAGTCATCTAGACATACTGATGTAAAAGAGACCCTGTTAGCAAAAGATGATATCTAATTAAGCAACTATATCTCCTATCATAGGAACTATATTTTCCTATATCTCAAGTAGTCATAGATAATTAAGACTGATATTTAAGACTGAGATATCAGGTCTGTATCATTCCCCACTCCCTATCTAATAGATAGCCAACTAGTAAATACTACAGTGAGAATATAGTAAGAAAAGACGGCTATACTTCCTCCAAACTCTGTAAGATACATACCAGCAATAAACATACCCCTATGGAAGTGTACACAGCTATTTTAATAGGGCATGACAAAAACATTTTCTCTAGGCATTCCAAATGGACCTCATTTGTACACTAAAAACATCAATGTTACTTTTCATGGTAACGGTCATTAGTTTTGGAAACGAATTTGCCAAGCAGATTATGTAGATATTGTTAGTAATGACCCAACTCATCAGCTTTCTAAGCACACGCAAAGCTACTGGCTGGTCATGAATGTCAAACAGGTTTAGGAATTCATTAATTAATGAATCCATTTCAAATGACTTTCTATACCTTACCTGTGGTCAATGAGCCATCTCCAGTTTATGCTTTTTCTTAAACAGACTACAAGTTTTAAGAACATTTTAAAGAGACACTCCACGAGTAGAGTGAGCTAAAGCTGTGAATTTTCAAATGAAAATTAAATATCCACTTCCACATTTTGCAGGGGGGACTAAGTTAAAACTGCCGGAAGCCATTACCGTAGCCCTGCTGCTGTCCTGGGTAGCCTTGCTGCCCTGGGTACTGCTGCTGGGGTGGGTAGCCCTGCTGGGGAGGTGGTCCTTGGTAGGCATCTTGCTGTTGGCCATACTGCGTATTTCCTACATGATAATTGGAGAAGAGGACAAAAAGAAAATACTGAGGAGTTTGATTAATTAACTTTATTCCTCTAAGATGCATAGCCAACAACACAAGAACAAAATGAAATGCTATATTGATTTTTTAAAGTTAACAAAACAAATAAAAAACTCAAACCAAACAGAAGGATTTCGGCCAAACAAACTGCAGTTAAAGCCAATTTTGCAAGGTTGAACTGCAGCATTTTCAGCGTCTCTGCCATACGAGCATTACATTTACTGGAACATCACAGTCATAAGATCATGACTATGCTAAATAAAATAAAAAAGACAAAAATTAAAGACAGCTACAAGAGCACACACTAGCTACACAAGATCAGCAAGCTGTTTCCTAAAGGCACTAAACTTATATGTAAAATTATACATATGTGAACACACAACAAGAAAAAAAATTGGATTGATGGATTTATGTTCAAATAGAAAATTTCCACTGAGGAAAAAAATTATTTTAAAATGTTTTAGTCTTTTTATGGTTGTTAGAAATGGCAAGTCATGGTTATACATTTTAAATATTTGTAAGAAAATTATTCTGATTGTTCTAGGCTCCCTGGAACTTTCAAGACAGCCAGCAACTAGTATTCTACAAGAGCTTTGCGTGGGTAGAAGTTGTCTTATGCAAGAATTTTTGTTCCTGTAGAAGGGGATATATATGTGTATGTGTGTGAAGGTATATAGATACCTCCTTCGTAGTAATGTTGTGAGGAATCCTCATAAGGCCTATCGTAGCCTTGTTCAGGATACGACGGTTGCTGATAACCGTAATCATTATGACCTACATCAATTCGACAAGAGACAGGAAGAAACGTTAATGGCCACTGAGTGAAAACCCTAAATATATTTATACTTTCAGATAAAACTGAAAAAAAAAGAAAAAGAAATGGAAATACATAAAAAATTTCAATTGCATTAGCCAAATATTTACCAAATGTGATTGCTTTCATATTGAGATAACGTGCAATTTTCTTTTTAAAGCAAAAAACAGATTTAGAAACATTACACTTAGTCTTAACTCTGATAATCCTCATCAAGGAGGGGAAAAAAAACTTTATCTTCCATTTTTTTTAAAAAAGAAAAGGAAAGCATTTAGGCCTTTCACATGTAAATAACCTGAATTAAATTAGAATGAGCAAAGGAAGCAATTATCATATTTTGTCAAACACCTGTTCTGCTGGTCGCCAATTCCACAGCATATGCTAAAACAATGCAAAATATAAAAGAGCTCCATAAGTTTTTTTCCCCCTAAAAGAAACTTAAATATTTCACATTCTATATTAACTTCCTTGAAGTATTTGTATCTCAAAGTATTTTCAGATGCAAAAATATATTGCTTAATGCTGCCATTCTGGGAATCTTTAGAAAATATTTCTAGAGTATCATAAACATATACCTTCAAAAATTAATACCGTGTTAATTGCCAGAGCACATCTTTCATTTTAAGGCACAATAAGTTACACCTGCAAGATGACTAGGCTTACTTTTTCCCAAAGTAAGAATTTCATTTTTATTTGTTTGTGCACATAGTTTTTACAGAAACTCTTACTAGGCTTAGTCCTTTTAATTTAATTGCCCAAAGAAATTGCAGGAAAAAACCTTTCAGTTAGCTAAAATCTGAACTAAATTTTAGAAGAATACCTAATTAAGGAAGGAGGAATATAGTTATGAATAAATATAATACTCATAGCTCTAGTATTCCAATGTTTCCAAACCACCTCCTAAATATCTACATTACAGACTGGCAACCTATGGCCTGCAGTCTAAATACAGCCAGTAGCTTGTTTTTGCAAATTAAGTTTCACTGGAACAGTCATAACCATTCATATTTTCTATAGCTGTTTTCATGCTACTACAAGAGTTTAGTAGTTGAGACCAAGACCACAGGACTTGCAAAGACTGAAATAGTTACTCCCTGGCCCTTTACAGGAGAAAGTTTGTTGGTCCTTAATCTACATATTTACTGGCCTAAGTATCTAAATGTAGTAAGAAAACATCCAATGCTGTTTAAGAAAATTAACTTTTGCTATAAATGAAATACTCTATGTAAATATTGGACAAATATATTAATATACACATATGTAAAAATGATATATGGCTAAAATTTTTAAATTCCATTGTACAATAAAAGAATTATTTATAGCAACCTTAAAGTTCTATTTACCAAAAAAAAAATTATTTTGAATAGAAAGTCTGTATTTATAACAATATAAATATATCTATAGTATATAAATGTAACTTAAGTTTTTCAAGGAAAAAAAAGTTAAAACAATGTCTACATGTGAAAGGAAAACAAAAAACTTCCAATATTCTAAATAACTGAGGGCAAGTAAAATTTTTTTTTTTAATATTTTCTAACCAAAATTATCCTTATGTATCACTACCACTAAGAAACACATATTTTGTGTGCAAAATTCTATAGGGAGTGTTTGTTCTGCCTATATAAGCAGAATCTCTGCAGGAAAAAAACAATTTCCATATACCACTTATGACTTATACACTGACAGAAAGTGGCAAATGATATGATTTTTTAAATATACCAAGTCATATCCTCCTGCTAGTTTACATTAGCTTCTTGTCAAATGGTCTCAACATTTCAGCTTCAAATTCTTAGTTTCTCCAAGTTTCTCTGTTAAGTAGTTTTACCTAATTATATCAAGGGAGCTTAATATAAATGAAGATTTGGGCAAATCCTTCCAAACAAGACAGATCATTCTGTAACGTGAACAGCTACCTCTATCTGATCAATTTTATATATCTGGATTATTTTTTCAATATTGTATCATAAAATTTTCAAGCATACAGGTAAACAAAGAACTGTATGATGAAAGTCTACTTGTATGCTTCGCTAACTACTAAACACAGTACATCTTTTACTGACCATTTTTTCACAAGCCACCTTCTCGTTAAAAAATAAAATTACCATTAAACTAAATAACTAGAGTTAAAATCTGATTTTCAAATGCCTTTCTATTCTACTAACTATATAAACAGCTACATTATGGATATAATTTAGCCTCCAAAATTTTTCTCAAATGCAAATGATAACATATATAAACCATAGTTCTTTGAGACGTATGTAATATTAACTAACAGGATAAAAATTGGTAGAATACTCAAGAACTATGTTCTCTTTGTATTTATACAATGAATAAAAGTAAATCAACAGTTGAACTTTATGGTGTATGAATTGCCTCAATAAAGCTGTTTTCTAAAAAAGCAAATCAGTAACACTTGCTTTGGTACAAATGAACAATTCCAAATATAAAAGGATCTTCTTTTACATAAGATAGGATTCCAATGATAGAACATGTTGCCTGATGATATGAATATGGAATAACCAAGCAAAATATACTTTAAAATAGATTATAAATTAACGCCACGATTGATGCTTTAGATTACTGATGTGTTTCTAAATTTGGAAGAAACACAGTGTTAGTTTTTTCATTCTCATTACAGTTTTGAATAGTTAGCTACATTAATACTGGGCAGGGATAGAAAACGGGAAAGTTAACATTAGGAGAGATTACCATCGGGGTAATATTGCTGGTTCATGCCTTCTGGAGGACCTTGTCCACCATGACTGTATTGCTCCCCATAATAGTCTTCCTGGCCTGAGTACTGCTGTGGTGGGCCTGAAAAACCACAACCAGTCAAGATGTAAATAGCTTGTTCTCTGTGTCATCCAAGGCATTCCGTCTAATCTGATGTTATGACAGGTTATTTCTCAGCCGTAGATTCCCCTCCCATGCTTTGGCATCTCAGACACTTCTGACTTTTCTTATACACACACATAAACAAACAGCCACAGCACATACCACATTTCACAGAAATCAATGTTAAGACCACACGTGCAATATCAAACAGCAGCAACTCAAAAGACAGAAACACAACCTTCCTAAAAACAGACTGAAACTGGCAGAAAATTAATTTCCTTTCTGATATTAGAGCAGTTTGAAACAAATTAGGGTTTGTTTCTGATCATACATTTAGTAATTTCTCAAAAATAAAATATTTTCTGCTGTAAATTAGTGAGCTTATAATAATTTGATGACATAACCTTTTCCCAGAAAAGAATAAATAAAACCATAAACCAGGGAGTTCATATCCACTTCTCATGACCCTCTGTACCGACTATACCCATTACCTTTTAAGAAAAATAATAAAATATAATTTTCAAAATCAAGAAAGAAAAGGCTCTAACTTTGCCTACATGAAAAGTTTGTTAAAATGGAAACCCTTTGAAGCCCTGTGAGAATTTTTCCCCATGGAGCCGTACCCTGTTGAGGTGGTCTATAGGGAGGGATCTGCCTCTGACCCAGCATATGATTGCCTTGGTTAACTTGACTCATCATTCCCATTGGTGGCTGCTGGCCTTGGTAATGCTGCCCGCCTCCCTGGGGCATATTGTACTGTTGAGAAGGAGGCTGCTGATGCATCACTGGACCTGAAAACAGAGAAAACATTACACACGTAATTGCTGGCATATAACTTAAACATCTTAAGAGAAATACAAACTTCTTTTATTGTCATATAATCCCTAAATTAGGTAATTTATTGGAAGATAAACTGACATCAAGTAATATAAGCAAATCTTTGAACTACAGTTCACGTGCCTAAAATAATCTGCCAACTAGGGAAAACAAGTGATCCACCGTAGCTGATTTGAATTCCACTGGAGAAATATTGTAGCAATTTCTTAAATAACAGAGTGGTTACAATATATGAACTTCCCAAATGCATATATGTTTCATTATGTACTATATAATATTTATCCAGACAATCTTTCCAGAGAAGACAGAATCTTATGCTACATAAGAAAATATCTCAAAACAAAGAAAACCACGAAAACCACACAGCAAGTGAGTATTTAAACAGACAGAAAGAAAGATCTAATTTCTGGGTATGTCTTTTTCCTTTTCCAATGCCCAATCATTATGTAACAGTAGATAGGGAATCTACAAACACAATTATAAATGTACTACTTTTATCAGTGGAATTTCATACATAATTTTAAAACAAAAACCTAAGGGTCTTCTATTTTTCAACTTTGTGAGTATGTGTGTTCAGTCACGTCTGACTCTTTGTGACTCCATGGACTGCAGTCTGCCAGGCTCCTCTGTCTATGGGATTTTCCAGGCAAAAACACTGGATTGGGTTGCCATTTCCTTCTCCAGGGGATCTACCCAACCCAGGGATCGAACTCCTTATCTCTTGCATCTCCTACACTGGCAGGATGGTTCTTTAACAGTTGAGCCACCAGGAAGTTTTTTCAACTCTAAGATTTATAAACTAAAACGGTCTTCCTAAAATCAAAGGCTATAAAATGCTTAATCATCTCTAACACAGTCAAAATACACCTAGGCAGAGAATTACAACAAGCCATAGACTTGGAAATCAGAACTGCGTAGTTTCCTGAGTGAGCAATATCCAGATAGTGGAACAGCTACTGCTACAGTATCACGTTGACAAAGTTATCATGCATCACATGATATAATCAAAAATGGCCATGAAGTTTTGTGTTGCCCATCCAACAAAGTAGGTAGCTCAGAGGTTCACTGGGCTAAGTTACATTACAGTATGTGGAGCTCATCATTCGAACATTATAACCATTACTGCCTGAGAAGCATGTATGAGTTGTCTCCCAATTTCCTGCTTAAATAGCTACGTGCCCCACCCCGCCTTCACTGACTTGGGGAAAGAATTAGAAAAGTTGTACAGGTAAAATTGTCCAGATGAGCCAAAAGATCACAATTTACATAAAAATTTTAAATGCAACACACCCACCTCTTTAAATATATTTCTGACTTAAAACACCAGGGACAATGGGAGCAAAGAGAATTCACTCTTTTCCAATATGAAGAACTGGCTATCTAAAGAAGTACTCTATCAGAGCTAAAAATTCTTTTTTCTCCTATTTGCCTTCTTCCATTCTGCTTCTTTTCAAATTTCTTTTTCCTTCTAACGTAGTCTTTCGAAGGTTACTCTGGGACTTTGTTTTCAACAAGGAGGTAAACTCAGTTATAGGGATGAGACAGTTGAGACTGGAAGGGGAAAGACAACCTGACACAGAATGCCCTTACTACCAGACGCGCTCTCACGTTTACCTCATGTGAATCACTAACACCTGCCAGAGGCAAGGATCCTAATTTTCAAGTGTTCAGCCAAGAAATCCTAAGATCAAGATTATATAAGCTAATAGACATCAACTGGGGAGAAGGCAATGGCACCCCACTTCAGTACTCTTGCCTGGAAAATCCCATGGACAGAGGAGCCTGGTAGGCTGCAGTCCATGGGGTCGCTGAGTCAGACACGACTGAGCGACTTCACTTTCACTTTTCACTTTCATGCATTGGAGAAGGAAATGGCAACCCACTCCAGTGTTCTTGCCTGGAGAATCCCAGGGACGGGGGAGCCTGGTGGGCTGCCGTCTATGGGGTCGCACAGAGTCGGACACAACTGAAGTGACTTAGCAGCAGTAGCAGCAGATATCAACTGGGAATCAGGCAAAACTCCAGCTAGATTTCAAAGCACATTCATTCCACTATTCGTCACTGCCTCTACTCCAGCTATAGCCAAGTTAGTAGTTCAGAATCAAATTATGCAATGAAAAACTTTCAAAGTACTACTTTAATTCAGGTTACAATTATCAAAACATTTTGTATATTGAACACGAGCATTCATAATAGAATAGGCAGCATGACTGACCATTTACAGAATTCATTTCCAGTAAATGAAGGTTTTGCCTTTTTATTCAACAGTGATTAAAGATCTCTTGTTTAAACAGAAGATCACTATAAAATTAAAGCATACAATATGCAGTGGAACCAAAATTAAAGCAGAAAGAAAGCAATAACAGTTGGGGAAAAATCCCAAAAGACACAGTAATAACAAAGTTCTAAGGTTTGCTATAAAGGAGAAAAGTAATGCTAGCTTAAGCCCTAGATAGAAAAGACCATGCCACTTGTGCTTTATCTTTTGGGACTGTCAGCAGTTCCAATCCCAAAGAGCTCAATTACCACCCTTCTTTTATTTCCTGTCACTGCTCTCCCTCTAAGGATCCATGACATCACTCAAGATCAAGCCTAAAACTGCAGAAAGCAGAGCAGGAGAGCATGGCTATACCACGGCACTTCCAGTCTTTTTCCTTGAAGCCTTATCTATTAAAAAAAATTATGACTTAAATTCTGATTGTTTAGGAAGCGTATTATTTTTCTTATAATGAAATATGTTACAAAATTCTGATTGTTTAGGAAGCATATTATTTTTCTTATGATAATGAAATATGTTACACTATGGCAAATACATGTGGATTATTTATTAAGATACTAATGGAAATAAGAGTGCTAAACTTCAAAAGACTACCCCAGAATAAGTTCTAAAAATTTGTGCTACAGAGTAAAGATTACAAAATGAGTCTATTATAACCATTTTCTACAAAGTGCGACATTTCACATTACTATATGCTTAAAGGCTATTTTTTATCTTTCACATAAACCATCCATATAAAGGATGATATGTTCAAAGATCCTACTATCAAATACTCTACAGAAACAATGTCCTATATTTTAATCATATCTTGAGATGCAAAATAATAAAAGTCATACCATTAATCTATGAATAATTTTAAATCAAGATTAAAAATGATAGCTAACAGTTAATGAACACTTACTATGGCCCAGGCATTGAGCTAAGAGCTTTATGTCTACTATTTATCCTCCTCAAACCCTATGAAACAGGTAGTATTATTGTCAACTTCACTTTACAAGTAAGAAAACTTAAGGCATACAAGCATTAAGACTCTTACCTAGGGACTTCCCTGGTGGTTCTGTGGTTAAGAATCTGCCTTGCAATGTAGGGGATGCAGGTTCAATCCCTGATCGGGGAACTAAGAGCCCACATACCTCGAGACAACTAAAGCCCCTGCTCTGCAACTGCTGGGGCCCACACACTCTGGAGCCCGTGTGCCACAACTAGAGAATCTGCGCACTGCCGAAACGTCTTGCAGGACGCAAGGAAGAGCCTGTGTGCCGCAGTTAAGACCTGACCAACCAACCAAATAAATAAATATTTAAGAAAAAAAAAAAGACTCTTACCTAAAGTTGCATGGCTAGGAAACGGTGAGAAATCTACAGCCATGCTCTTAGCCACTATGTATACCTCTCGCCCAAGGTCAAATCAGACTTCTCCAATGTAATATCTCCGAGAAAAACAGTCCTACATAACATTAACACTACAATAATAAAACCCTAGAATACAGTAAGTTCCTTCTCTTCATCTATTATCTCTGTTATAGTAAGAATGAATACAAAACCGTATAGATAATATCCACTAAAAGACCATTTTCTTGTTCATCTTTCTCCACCTATTGCTCATATTTTACTACTTGTTCCTTAACCATTCAATCTCAAACGAAACCATTTATAGCTCTCATTTGAAAGCATTACTAATGCTTTATTTGCAAGAAGAAAATCCCTGTATTTCAGTAAATTCAATTAGCTAACTCACTACCTATTAAAATGCCATACTCGGGATTGGGAGCTTGTGTGCACCTGTGGTGGATTCGTGTCGATGTATGGCAAACCCAATAGAGTATTGTAAAGTTAAATTTAAAAATAAATAAATTTAAAAAAAAAAAAAAATAATAAAATAAAATAAAATAAAATGCCATTTAAAGTGAATAGGATTCTTTGCTTACCTAAAATCTACACCTGCCTTCATCAAGAGTTTTAAGTGGTTCATAAGACATTTAGAAAAAACCATCAAGGATAAAAGAACAAGAGCTAAGTAAGAAAATCTCAGAAGTTTAGTAAAGTCACTGTTAATTAGTGCAAACTGAGCTGAATTTCCTAGCAATCAATGAAGAAATAGAACCATTACAGATTTTATCAAGTAAAAAGAACAATTTTTAGAGAAATCCCATGAAAGTATTTAAAAGTATTGAAACATAACAGTAGCAAAAACTTTTGTTATTGTTGTTAAGTTTCTTCAGTAACAGACCACCCTTACACGCTGTTCCTTCCAGTAACCATTTCTTAAGGATGTGATTTTCAACCGTGAGTGATTTTCTCCCCAAGGGATATTCAGTAAACTTCAGAGACATTTTTGGTTGTCTCCACAGGTGCTGGGGGGTTGCTACTGCCACCTAGTGGGTACAAGACAGAAATATGGCTAAATATCTCAGTGCACAGGGTTCAGTTCAGTTCAGTCGTTCAGTCGCTCAGTCGTGTCCGGCTCTTTGTGACTCCATGAATCACAGCACACAGGCTTCCCTGTCCATCACCATCTCCCGGAGTTCACTCAAGACTCACATTCATCAAGTCCGTGATGCCATCCAGCCATCTCAACCTCTGTCGTCCCCTTCTCCTCCTGCCCCCAATCTCTCCCAGCATCAGAGTCTTTTCCAATGAGTCAACTCTTCGCATGAGGTGGCCAAGGTACTGGAGTTGCACCTTTAGCATCATTCCTTCCAAAGAAATCCCAGGGTTGATCTCCTTCAGAGTGGACTAGTTGGATCTCCTTGCAGTCCAAGGGATTCTCAAGAGTCTTCTCCAACACCACAGTTCAAAAGCATCAATTCTTTGGTGCTCAGCCTTCTTCACAGTCCAACTCTCACATGCATACATGACCACAGGAAAAACCATAGCCTTGACTAGACGGACCTTAGTCGGCAAAGTAATGTCTCTGCTTTTGAATATACTATCTAGATTGGTCATAACTTTTCTTCCAAGGACTAAGTGTTTTTTAATTTCATGGCTGCAGTCACCATCTGCAGTGATTTTGGAGCCCAAAAAAATAAAGTCTGACACTATTTCCCCATTTATTTCCCATGAAGTGATGGGAACGGATGCCATGATCTTCGTCTTCTGAATGTTGAGCTTTAAGCCAACTTTTTCGCTTTCCTCTTTTAGGCCCCCACAATAGAGATTTAGGGAACTCAACATATCATTAGTGCTGAGTTAAGAAGCCCTGGATTCTCAAGGGCATAATTCTACATCATAGAAATCTCTACAAACCAGTCTGAGGATTAGATTATGTATTTAGCTTTCTGATGACTGAAAATTAGAAAAGGGATGTGTTGTGGCTTCATAAATCTGGCAAAGCAAAAAGCTATGCAATTTCTCAGTCAATTCCCCTGAATAGTTTCAACTATACTATATAATAATATTAGTTCAAAAACAAAGCCCCTGTAGACTGCATCTACTGTAGACGAAAGGAATTCCAAAAGCTCTATATTTATGGGACACAAGTGACAATCTGCTGTGAAAGTAAAGTCCCCATCTTGCCCAAACAGGAAGCCATGGACACAGGCTGAGAACATACAGCTTTGTGTCAACTTAGCATGAAAGCTGAAACTTATGAAGCATCAAGTACAGGAGAGATTATCCTGCCCAGAAAAACTTCAGATGGAATGGACTGTATAAACAGGCATGACTTGGAAGATGTGTAAAATGTAATTTCTAAAATTTACCCCTAGAAATTCTCGTTTAGCGGGCATGGGGTAGAGCAGACAAATCTTGTTTTAACAGGTACCCCTGATGATTCTGATGCCGGTGATCTTAGGATCACACTTTGAGATAAAGACTTCTAACAGATCAAGTAAATCAATCATTCCCTTTTACCATAAAAGAAGCTAGACTATGGTTAACACAAAATATTTAAACTGGAGTAAAACGGCATCCCATAAAGGCACCTACGATGTTAGTTATAAAACGAAGGCCAAGGAGTACATGTGTTACAAATACATCAAAACCCAGTGAATGAGACACTTAAGATTTTTGTATTTCACTGTATGTAAATGTTACGTTATTTTAAAAGAAAACTGTTAAAAGAAAAATGAAAAAATTTTAAACATTGTGCTCCAATGCTATGCAGACTAAAGTATTAACGGGCAAAAGTGTAATAATATCTGCAAAACACTCAGAAATGCATTTAAAAAGAAGATGCCATTAATGGATGAGTAGAATACAGGAGGCAACTTTACAATTCTTCAAGTTTTCTATATGTTCGAAGTTTTACACTAAAAAAAAAAAAAAAAAAACCTGGGAGAAAAATTTTAAATTAATCCTAAAAGAATATATGAAGATTTCTCAAAACTCAACAGTTAGAAAATAATTCAACTAGAAGATGGGCAAAAGATGTTAGAGACATTTCACTGAAGAGGATATACAGATGGCAAATAAGCACGTGAAAAGATGTTCAGCATCACTAGCCATTGGGGAGATGCAAATTAAGGCCACAATGAGATGTGATCTACTACTCATTTTTAGAACAGCTAAGATTTAAAAAAACTGACAATACCAAATGCTGGCAAATATCTGAAGAAAGCGGATCCCACATGCACTGTGCTGCTGGGATATAAAATGGGAGAGTTACTTTGGTAATCACTTTGGTAGTTTCTAAAAAAACTGAATATATAACATAATAAACCACTGTAAAATAAGAGTAAATAAAACAAACCTGGCTATGACAATATTTTTTTGCCCTTCATATTTATATGATAAAAGTACTTAAAGAAAATTTTCCCACTACTCTAATGTCAAGCTTCTAGATCGCATCATTATCACTTGCAACTTATTACCTAAATGAATCAAGACTTTCTTAATACTGTTCAAACAAAACTCAAGCCAGAAATAAATTAGGTCTTATGGCTAAAGAAGACAATCGCCAATAAACAGATCTCAAGTTTTCATTATTACAAAAACCCTTGTTCTCATTTTATGTAAATTATACAAATAATTATGGAATTAGGATTTTTAAATGTATCATCTCACTTAATCTTACTTAAAGAAATTAAGAAAATTAGATAGAGGTCCCATACACAGTAATCTATGGGGCCAAGACTTGAATTCAAGTCTGAAGAATTATATACTATACCTGGAACTTGTGAAATATATGCTTTAACACAAACATAACAATCTGTGAAAATCCTGTTTGAATATGTAATAAGTAAGTAAAATGGTGTTAAAATCTGGAAAGCTATAATCACTAATGCCAGGGAATGAAAAATATGCTGGTTCTATTAAATGTTAACTTTTGTTCCAGAAAGCCTACTACTCTACTCAAATTAATTGGACTTTTAAAGAAACGTCTTTAAGGCACTAACTCTGTATCTTTCTTGGTTATCATGTAACATTTGGTTTCAGTTCCCATTCACTGAAAAGACAGATCTGCAGGCCTACCCCCAGGTTTCATTCTAGATACCAGAACAAAAGAGGCAAATCTCTGCCTCTTCGGAGCTGTCTGAACTGCAGTGGAGCCGACGCTCTCTACAGTGAGTAGATCCAGCACATAAGAAGGTGATCAACTGTGAACATGAGCCTTACTCCTAAAGTTCAAAGTGAACATCACTGAACTTAATCTGGATAATAGTTAAAATAACACAGGAAGTAGGTTGGATTAACTATTTACAACACTGTGCAGCAATTTAAGAAAGAAATTAACATTAAAAACTTCCTAAACCACTCATCTAAAAACAGTATTCCTCGTAAGAGAAAACACACTAAATGCTAAATTTAAAAATATTTGCTTTCTCAATTCACAGATACGCATAACACTACAACTAAAAGTAGGCACCAACTGCAATGCCACTGTCATAGAAGTTCATTTAACTTATAATTTTTTAATGACCATGAATATAGTAATCAGTAAATTTAATGGGGCCCATTTTTTATTCAGCTTTTTGAAATGACATGTTTGCTGTGGTAGGTCTACATGTTTTCACTATTTTAGACTTTGCATCAATTTGGTTTCCTATTATTTTTCAATTTTTCAGTAAAAATTTAAAAGCTGAAAACAGCTTTTAGAGAATTAATGACATCCAAAGACATTCCATAATTTCACTGCCAGAAGTGATACTTTATATAACACTAATACACAATGTCCCCCTTTATATTGGAACTATGAGTATAAATTATCAGGCTGCTTCTCCTTCCTTTTTTAAACAATCAAAATGATAAACTGAAAATGTATAAGATATCTATCCTTTGAATTAATTTCAATCAGACTCCAAACTACATGACAAAATTTTTAGAGGAGTACTTTTTTCCTCCTGAATTTCATTTTCAAAGAGGGGAGAAAAAAAAGAAGGAAAGGAAAGGAAAGGAAAAGAGAGAGGGTAAAAAACAAAGCCACTTCAAAACTACCGGAATAAAACACATCTAGGTCTTGACCTGCAATGTTCTATTTAGAAAACTACTATGACATCATCAGATAAAGTACCCAAACATGTTACCTAAATAATTAATAATTATTAACGTGACAAAGGTTAAATAACTGTTATTTGTTTTTAAAACACAATTATCGGGACTGGCTTTTCTCCCCTTCATTTGTCATTGGACAGAGATTTAATCTAAGAAATCCCACTATTTCATTATTAAAAAATAAGTGGTCTTAGTCTTAACATTTCTTTTCTAATAGCTCTTGATGTAGAGATATGTATACAAAAATAAGCAGACAGTCAAAAGGCCTCAATGTTTTGAAATCTGAATTAACTCAAAGAACAGCAAATAATATCTCAACAAATATTAACAAAAAATTTTTAAAGGAGAAAACATTTCCCTTTATAGAATATTGGTATTCCTCTAAGCTCTTCTTTAAAGTATTTTAAAATGTAGTCTCCTCTTGCAAAACAGAAAAAATTTAATGTAAAACATATAGCTTATTTTTATAAAACTAAGGAAAGGTTTTATAATAAAATAAATATTAAAACTTCAAATAAAACTTAAATCATGCTGAACAAGTTTTTAAAAATCCAACAGGTAATATGTAATTAAAATATTTTTATAAGGAATTCCAAAATATTTTTATAAGAAATTTAACTGGAAAGTTTTTTATTTGTGATTAAGAAAGCAAATACTGTTAAAACTCATATAACTTTCCTTTTTTCCATGGTAATTGTAATTTTCTTTGGTGGTTCTTGACCCTGAAATGTCAACATTTAACTGAAAAGCTTTATATTTGTCCTGAAGAGATTTTTTAAAGCAGTGGTAATTTCCTCCCTAACATCCTCTTTTCTCTTTTGAAATGCAGCTTTTATTTCTAAATCAGATCCTCAAAGTCAAGTTTTATACAGTCTATTTTGTATTCTTAAATTCACAAATTATGAAAACAAAGTAAAATAACTTCTAAAAAAAGAAAAAACTATACATTGATACAAATATGACATTTTTCAGAAGAACACTGGGGAGTTGGGGGTGATGCACAAAATGGGTGAAACAGATTAAGAGGTGCAAACTTCCAGTAAGTAAGTAAGTCATGGTGGTATAATGTACACATAGGGAATACAATCAATAATATTTAACAAATTTAGTTGAATAACATGATAACTGGACTTACGGTGGTCATATCATAATGCATGAAACTGTCAAATCATTATGCTATACACCTGAAACTAATACTGTATGTTAACTGTAACTCAATAAAAGAAAAATAATTTTAATTTAAAACACAGTAATAGCTGGTGGCTATATTTTGAACAGAAACTCCTATAAAACTTCAACTCCTTTTTCCAAAAACAGTAAAACTATTTTCTCCATACACATTGCTGCTTGTTATTTTTCTTCTTCAAATCTTAAGTGCATGCTCAGTTGTGTCTGACTCTTTCACAAACCTATGGGCTGTAACCTGCCAGGCTCCTCTGTCCGTGGGATTTCCCAGGCAAGAACACTGGAGTGGGTTGCCATTTCCTTCTCCAGGGGATCTTCCTGACCCAGGTCTCCTGCACTGCAGGCAGATTCTTTACCACTGAGACACCTGGGACGCCCCTTCAAATCTTAAGATGCCGTATCAATCCATACTGCAGCAACATCTATTTTTGCACAGTATTTTCTAAGAAATGTGCCACCATTACGGTGGTTGCTGTAAAGAAAATCACTATCGCTATTTTTTTGCTCTCTTTCCTGGTAATCAAACTGTATAGGAAACATCTGAACCCCTCCTAATCTAGCACTGACTGGATCTTACTGTGGTTTTGAACTTTTATTTGATATAACTTAAAAAAGGAAATATTCCATAATGGGCACTCAACAACTTTCAGGGAAAAGAATGGAACAAGTAAGTGCCAGTTCTGTGAAGCTATGTTCATTGACAGTTTGTTCCATTTATCTGCCTTTGTTTCTGGTGTATTTTACCAAAATTGTAGAAAATATCTGTAGATTTTAAAATCACAACATATTATTTCATCAAAAATAATGATCAACAGATTAACATTAACTTCCTTTATCTGGGTGTATTTTGGTGATTGTTTTTCATAAGCAAAATCTAGATAATTTTATTGCAAATACATTTAATTCTATCTGAGACTCTTAACCTCATTACATTTCATAATTGAAATAGCTTTAAGCTGGCAACAGGCCAAATGTTTTAACAGGCAATTAGCAGAACAGAGCGCCACTTACTGGTTTTTAGTTATTATTCACAAGAATACTTAAAAGAGAAACATGATAACAATTTCATTCTCTGAGATTGGTAATAAACTTTAATAGACTTCACACCACTCTAATAATACAAGAATACAGCAGCACCTCCACTGAACATTCTAACAACAAATTATCTTAAAATTACCTTTAATGCTGTAACACAGCATCAGAAAACATTAAATCAAGCAAGATTCAAAGAAAATTAATACATTCTTCACAAGTAAAATGAACCACAGAGCAGATGCTTTTTAAGGAGTGTACTTAATAAAATTCTATTTTCTCAATTCTCTAGGTCTAACCAAATGTTCTGTTATTCACCAATGAGCTTCAAAATCCAAAAATACTGTCTCAAATAAACTGTCCAAAAAATATAAAAATAAATAAGCTTAAAAAGCTAAACTGAGCAATTTAATTCTGAAATGTAAAAGAAAAAAATTATTTTCAGCTGGTTTCAAACTTGATGTTCCTTTTCTGAGTATGACTTACTTCAAACTTGTGATTTTGAAAATCAGCTAACATTTTGAAAAAACTGATTTTCAAAAGCTAACGCAGCATTCTAATCAAGAGGGGTATAAAGAAAGCTAACTTACCTTGGTTTGGCTGCATACTCATATTTGGTCTGGGGCCGTAGTTTCCCATGGGCTGCCCTTGACTCATGGTCATCTGGTTCTGGACCGGCATGCTCTGGGATGACGGCACAGAATGGTTGTAACCTCCCATGGACCCGTGGCTACTTGAAGGCATGTTCATGGAACTGTTTGTCATATTAAGTTGATTGGGTCCAGGTCCCTGCATAGGGATATGGTTGGGCCCTTCAAGAAAAGTGATCAGAACCAAAATATGAAAGTTAAACAGATGATCTATACAAAAGTACCTTAAAAAGCTATTTTTTTGCATTAATGCAATAGTAATACCAAATGATAACTTGAGTATTTAATAAACAGCAAAAAAAGTAAATGCTTTACTTGAATGATAGCAAATACTGTGAGGTGGACTACTATTCTCATTTTACAGATTAAGAAACTGATGCTTTTGAAAAGCCAGAAACATTTTAGAAAAATTAAAAAAAAAAAAAACCCAGTATGAAGGAGGACTTGCTTTATAAGAGACCAAAACATATGAAGTTGAATTCAAAGTGTGTAGTGCTAATACATAAATGAACAAATTAACAGATCAATAAACCTAGAGCACAATCTAAAAACTGACCCAAAAGCACAATCTGGTAAATGACAATGGTTCTGATATTAAGTATCTGTGAGCAAAAGAAGATGATTCAATAAGAGATGTTGTGACAACTGAGTAGACATCTGGAAAAACACAGGCTGGATCACTACCATGTTTTTTCTAGCAAAACTAAGTCCAGATGTAAAAGAAGAAAGAAAAAGTAAGGAAACCATAAAAGAGTATTTCAAACTGGAGAATTTCTAAAATAAACTTAGAGTGGAAGCGCTTTCTTAAGTACGCAAAAAAACTCAGAACTATAAAAGATTTATAAACTAGAGTACATAAAAGTAAAACATTTGCATATGACCAACAAAGCAAAATTAAATAATAAAAGGATTAACTGGGAAAAATTATTTACAAGAAATATCAGAGACCAAACTAATTACTTAACATATAAACTAAGTAAAAGTCCACCAGCAGTAAATAGGCAAAGTACATGAAACATCAGTTCACACAAAAGCTACAAAAGGGCCATAAATATGAGAAAATTCCTTGTTTCATTTAATATAGTAAAAAGGCAAATTAAAACCATGAGATCCATTTTTCATCTTTTAGATTTGCAAAAACCAAAAGTTTTGTTCCAACCATATTATAAAGAAAAAAGCACTTTCATAATTCATTGGAAGACTATAAATGTGTAAGTAAGTACTATTTTTATGTAGACCAATATGGCAATAACTATCATATTATAAAATGCATATACCTTTAACCTAGCAATTTCAGTTCTAGGACTTTATCCTATAAATATACAAGTTTTTGAGTGTATATGTATATGGATACAAAACTGTAAGTTTGTTTACTTATTTATATCTCACAGGCATATTCACAAGAGCGTAATTTTTAATACCAAAAGACTAGAAACAACCTATATTTCTATCAGAAGGAAATTGTCCAAATAAAATGCGAGGCATCCATGAAAAGAATGTAATACAGACATCAAAAACAATGAGGCAGCTCTTTATATACTGAGTGGTCTCCAAAATATATCTTTATATACTCATGGTATCTAAGGGAAATCTTTAAGAGGTAAAAATATGAAATATAATACTATCTAACATATGCTACCATTTGTGTTTAAAAAAAAAAAAGAAGAAAAAAGAACGTACACCAGCACATGTTTTAAGGGGTAACTAGACACCAATGACTATCTGGAACGAGTCTGGGTAGAGAGGGGCTGTGTGCCTTTTCTCACCTTTTGATTTTGGTACCATAGGCATATATCATCTAATTGTTTTTTTAAACAGCTAAATTTATTTTAAAGGAAGATATGTGATCAAGATCAAACAGCATATAAAGAGCACTACCACTTACAAGACAAAATGTTAAAAACACAACTAAAATCAAAAATCAAAAGCCTAGATACAAATTTGTGTGCATAAAAAGGTTGGCTAAATACCATAAGAAACTTATTAAATAAAAACAATATAACTAACTGGACTTCCAATTTCTCCTACACCTAACTGTAAACTTTCTAACTATGAGTTGTTTTAGAAGTTTTCCACTATTCTGGACAACCTAGTTGAAAATCCCTGGCTCATAAAGAGATATCTTATTCCAGATGGCCTTACACAAAAACCAAATGTCATATAAACAATAATTACACTGTTGCTCACTTGTTTCCTCAGCCTTTGGCGTGAATGTTACCTAGAGAAGTTGCATTGAATTCCTAATTAAAGGCACCACTATTAAAAAAAAAATCACTAAACTCCCCTGACTTATTAACCTGCATTGTCACTACTCTGACAGTTTTAAAAACAATGTGTCCTGACGACCTAAGTGTGGTCAGAGCAAGAAGCTTCCTTTGACCACAACCAGCTCCTCCTGACTACAACCAGAAGAAGCAAGAAGCTTCCTTCTAACTACAACCAACAAGTTGTTATGTCTTTAATCCTGCCTCCACCTGGGGTGAGGGCCATGTGGGCCGTGACTGTGCAAGCCCCAGCAAGAAAGAGAAAGTTGCCACCAAAACACCCCAGCCTCCTACATGACCCATCAATCACACATCTCTCTCCTGGAAGCCAGGTGACCTGGCCTCTTTTGCTCTGTGCTTCCTGCATCCAAAGACCCTGAACACCAATGCTACCAACACAATCAGTTGATACTATCCTAAAGATGCGAATATTACTAATTTTAAAAATAAACTTCTCTGTGATTTTAATTTACTCTCACTATTGCTATTTGTATAATACTTTCTTTATGTTGATGAAAATAATCTTTTTTAGAAAGTAAAAATATTCTCACATTAAATGTAGAAAACACCCCACCAAAAATTATGTGAGTATTGTTACAAAAACAAGATAATTTAAAGATACTTTTCAGATTAAAAATTCAACCCAGCAAAAGGTGTTATCAGCACCTGATGGTCTGAAAGATATTTTAAGTAGCTCTAAACTTAAAAAGGATAAACAACAAATGATGTATTATATAAGAAAACTGACACTTCTCAGCTTTTAATTTTGCTCAATTTCCACATTTCCATTATGCTATAAACATATATATTCATAAAAATCCGAGCTCAGTTTCAATAGACCAATGAGGAAATACTAAATACATTAGCACTTTAGAGAGTATTTCGTTTTTATCTCCCCATGTGTTATTTTTTCAACAGTACCGTTTCTGAGATCAATAAAATTTCAAGTAAACACAAAACTCAGAGAAATGCTACAATACATTTTTATAAACATTTTAATTCTTAAGCCATGATGCCATGCCTTTTCCCCCCACCAAAAGCTTCTAAAACCAGCTGTATTGCATAGTTTCAGACAGACTAAATTTAGCCAGTTCTGTTCATCAGAGGAATGCTGTGTGTCAGCTACATCAAAGCCCAAGGGCAGCCTGATAAACACTGAATACAGGTCACGTAGCTCTGTAGCTAACAAACTCTAAGAGAGCTTGGACTCGGGGGCATTCAAAGCAGTTTTGTCATCAACAATCTAAGTATCCCTTGAGCCCCCATGTCGTTTCAGTTGCTAAGCAACTCTGGTGTTAATGTCTTAGAGGAGAGAAACTTACCAGGCATCTGGCCGTTCATCTGGTTCTGCATGTGTGGTGCCGGAGGACCCCCACCTACCATTCCATCTGAAGGCATGTTGTGAGTGCGCGGAGGTGGGGGAGGGCCACTCGGACTCATCCCTCCGGGACCCATAGGCATATTCTGTGTGGGTGGCTGAAAGAAGACAGTTTAGTAAGACAAGACAAACAGTCAGACTAATATATTAAAGATGCATATGGTGTAACAGTTGCCTATATTATTCAAGTGAACAGGAACAAAAACACACATGCGTTTCAACTTATTCTACTGCATTTTAATTATGGGCTTATTGTGTTTACCACGCTCCAAAAACTTCATAGGATCATCAGCGTGGCTGTATCCTCTGACCACCTTAGACCAAAAGAAGAACCACAATTGAAGTATATTTTACTTTACAGTGAAAATTAAAAAATTGTAACATTCGATACAAAAAGAATTCTTGTTTATCTATAAAGATTTCTAAGGTGCCCACTATTGCTATTTCAATTATACTTTAAAAATCAAGTTTCCTTTCATTATTGATATATTTGGATATATTTATTCTTAGTGATTATTTCACCTGAAAAGATACAGGAACAAAAGACTAAGATACAGAAACTTGAAAATGTGATACATTTTATATTGTTGGGGGGGGGATGGCTTTGGAAGGGGAATGTTTCAAACCACAAAGATGCAGCTCAGCCCAACATTTTTGTGCGGACTACTCCTATAGATTGGAAACATTAACTGACGGCCTCCAAGGGTACACAGACAGCTGCCTCAAAAGGATGCCTTTGGCAAATTTCCTAATGAAAGTGTGAAGAAAATCACTGACTAACCTTGAGAGTTCACAAAAGGGCAAAAGGAAAAACACAGATATAAGATAAGGTGGTCTGTAAACCTGGCTCCCTTCTTGGGGATTTTTGGAAAGCATAATAGTTTCTTTCCAAACTCCAGTTTTTTAAGCCTGTAAGAGGATACGGAAATCTTACCTTTACAGATCTATTTTGCTTTCTTTCTCTACTTGTCTGTGTTCTAAACAGAATGTCCATTTCTACAACTTCAGTCTTCCTCTGACATGTTTACTGTGTCTATACTACCCAGATTTTGCAAACACAGTCCTCCCTAGCACACTGACCAGATATACACTGTTCTTTAGACATCACGTGTAAACACTCAAATCTCCTACCACCTCATAACCACTAACATTTACAAAATTAAACAGATTCAAAATCTTAAATTCATAATCTTAGTTTCTTCCACTACTAAACCCAATAACTGCTTATTAAATATCTCCTCCTCAAGTCTTATCTTAAATTCTTTATCCAATTTGTATTCTTTAAATATTTTGCTCCATTTTCAAGAAAATTACCAAACATCAACTCGCTGTCATACATATCACTTTTAAATCACCCTTTATCTTCCTTCAATATGGCTGACTTGACCCTCTAGTTTGAAAATCCAATTCCTTCCTTCTATTATCTTGTCCAAATTTTCTGTTCAAAAATTTATGCTCTCACTCTCAGTAGGTATCAGTTTCTCATCTTCTTATGATTCAAGTGATTCAACTCATAAAACATCAGTGTTCTCAGTTCCCATCATAATAAAGTAGCTTGTATCAAACTAACCCTCTTGCTAATAAAAGCTATAAAATCCAGATAGGCCACTCTCTCCTTCCGAGATGGCCCAAACTCTGTCTGGGGAGTGTCTTTTTCTCTAAATCCATTTCTCACCTATCACTTGGTTCTCACAGAATTCTTTCTGCCATGAGCCATCAAGAACCTGAGCTTCATCAAGTTCTGAAACCAGGAGATGGATCGAGAAAGATCCTGCTGTGATTTACGTCAAGGAGTATTCTGCCTATGTTTTCCAGGACTCATTACTTTATATTCGTGCTTCTTTACCTGGTTAGTTGTACTTTTTGAAAATGGCAAAAAGTAAATAAATAAAACTGTTTCTCTAAAAAAATAAAATCTAGATAAAAGGAAAAATCATTTGAAGGCACTGAAGAGCAATGTACACAGAGAGGAACAAGAGGGGAGACAATTCTTAGAAGGGAAAAATGGAAACAACACAACCCCACAGCCACGCTGGCCTTTCCTGACTTCACTGTGGAACAGAAAACGGAGCCCACGCAGGAGGTGGCGGTCCCACTAGACTGAGAGAAGACGGAGATTCTCGGCCACCAGAGAGCCGGAAACTAAAGGACAGAGTCCCAGAGAGAAAGAATCAGAAAGAAGGGGGAAATTCAAGAAAACTAGCAGAAAACAGCCATTATGACAAAAAAGAGCTGAGAAGAGATTTCAGCTGTGCCCTGCTCAAGGGAGACAAAGACTGGAGTAGAGGCCCCAGCACATCAGAAAGGCCTTCCAACAAGCCAATCCCTCTTTAAGATGTCAAAGGGCCTCTACTTGGATTAAGATCACAATTTAAATAGATCAGCTCTACCAAGTCCAAAAACCCTCAATTAAAATTAAACGGCATTCTACAAAAAATAAGAAGAAACAGCCAACACTCATCAGGATGGCTACAATAATCTTTTTTTAAACTACAGAAAATAACAAGTGTTGGTGAGAAAGTGGAGTTATTTTCTCTCATACATGCTGAAGGAATGTAAAAGGGTGCAGCTGTTGTGCCAAACACTTGAGCAGATTCTCAACGAGGTAAACACAGAGCTATCAAAGGACCCAGCAATTCCTCTCTCCAGGTATAGATCCAAGAGAACCGAAGACATACATTCACACCATATTTATACATGAATGTTCATAGCAGCACTGTTCATAAAATGGCCAAATAGTAGGGAAAAAAACTAAAAGTTCTTTAACCGATGAATGAATAAACAAAATGTGATAAATTATATACATAATGGAATGTTTTTCAGCCACAAAATGGAGTGAATTACTGATACACACTACAACACAGACACATCTTATGCTAAGTGAAGAAGTCAGACTCAAAAGTCCATACATGGTATGATTCCATTTATATGTGCTGTCCAGAACAGGCAAAGCCAGAGAAGACAGTCTTTGCAAGGGGGATGGGCAGAGGGGACAACTGGAGCTGATGGTCAATGGTCATGAGTTTTCTTTTTGGGGCGATGGAAGTGTCCTGAAATTAGATAATGGTAACGGCCGTATACCCTGTGAATACACTGAAAACCACTGAGTTGTATACAAGCATTCCTCACTTTATTGTGCTTCAACGATATTGTGTGTGTATGTTTTATAAATTAGACATGTATGGCAACCCTGTGTGAAGGAAGTATACTGGTGCCATTTTTCCAACAGCATTTGTTCATTTCAAGCGTTCTGGTAATTGTCACAGTATTTCAAACTTTTTCATGACTACTATATTTGTCACGGTGGTCTGCGAGCAGTGCTCTTTAATGTTACTATTGCAAAAAGATTACAACTCATGGTTCTGATGCTGGTAATAAGCATTTTTTTTTAGCAATCGAGTATTTTTTAATTAAGGTGTGTACACTGATGTTCAGACACAGTGCCAATGCACCCTTCACAGACTACAGTACAGTGTAACACAACTTTTATATGCTCTGGGAAACAGAAAAATTTCTGTGACTAGCTTTATTGCAGTATTCACTTTATTGTGGCAGTCTAGAATGTCCGACTGTTTGCGACCCCACGGACTGTAGCCTACTGCGATCCTCCGTCCATGGGGTTTTCCAGGCAAGAGTACAGGAGTGGGTTGCCATTTCCTTCTCCAAGAATGGAACCCACAATATCTGAGGGTAACTGTACTTCAAAAGGTTAAAATGGTGAACTTCACACTAAATTTTATCTCCATAAAAAAAAAAAGAGAAGAGAATAGATGGACAATCAACAGAAATAATAGAAAACAGAAAAAAGACACATAGGTCATTCACACTTTAGAGTTATATGAGAGACATTAATAATGACTGATATGTTCCAGGCAAAAAGCAAACAGGATAAGTGGAGAATTTCAGCAAAGCCCAGAATTCTTAAAAGAGTAAAGTGGAACAACAAAAGTGTAAAATAAAATCACACATCAAGATAGAAAAAATGGAGAGAAAATACAACTCAAAAGTGTTAAAGACATGTATGTCATGCTAAAAAGGCCTAACACACATCTAAACTGGAGTTACAAAAGTGGAGAAAAGGACACATAAGCAGTAAGAACGCTGGTCAAGAATTTTCCAAACCTAACAAAAGACATGAGTCTCTAGCAAACATATGAAGCTCTACAATCCTTAGCAGGATATGAAGTAAACATAGCTAGACCTATCAGAGTCAAAGTTCTAAAAGCTGAAGTCAAAGCGAAAACCTTAAAAGCAGCCAGGGAAAGTAAGTCACATCACCTTCAGGGGACTGGCAATCAGACTAAAAACCGATTCTGTATCATAAATAATGGAAATACAATACAAAAAACCAAGATCTTTAAGGTGCTAAGAAAAAGAAAATAATAAATCAACAAACCTAGAATTCTATACTAAGAGAAAATATACTCCAAAATACGAAGATGAAATAATAATAGTTTCAGATGAATGAAAACTGAGATAACTTGTTCAACTGAAAAGGATTCATTCAGCTAAAAGAAAATGGCCCCAGATGGAAGCACAGAACTAAAGGAATTAACAGAAAGGAATGGAAAGGTAAATATGTAAAACAAATAAAAACATTAACATTTAAAATAACAGTAATAATGACTAGTATAGTCTAAAGATATGTAGAAGTATAAAATATGACAAGACTAACATAAAGGACAGCAGAATAAAAAATTGCTATAAATTTCTTGTATTTTTCAGCAAGTGTTAGAAGTACAAATTTAGACTGGAATCTAATAAACCAAGCTTGCACAATGTAATCTGTTGGGTAACTACTGAAAAATGCCTATACGCATAGAAAGGAACAAACAACGCTTGACTAATTCAAAGAAGGACCAAATAAAGACAAACAGAAAATCAGGATCAGGCTTACAAACTCAGAACCTATTATATGATGTTCTACATTAAATATTTATGGACCTCTCAGATTTCATATTCATATTCAATTTCATATTCATATTTAATATTTCAATAAAATAACAAATATTACTGAATTTCTAAAGCACGCAACTATATTCTGTTTACAAGAGATTTACTTTAAACTTAAGGACATATAGATGTTAAAAGAAAAAGAATAATATATAAATATTAATTAAATGTATGGTGATGTCACTATATATCAGTTAACAAATCAAGAACTATTACTACTAAAAAAACTAAAGGGACAGTTTATTATAATGAAAGGACCAATTAACCAGGAATGTAACAATCATAAATTTGCATACATCTTATAACACAGCTTCAAAATCAATATCCTAAGAGTTGACAGAATCAAAAGGAAAAAGCGAATAATCCATAATAATGGTTGGAGATTTTAATATACTTCTAGTAACTGACAGGACAAAAAAACATCTAATAGCAATAAAGAGCCTTAGAATATAAGATTTGACAACACCATCAACAACTAAATTTGATTAACATGCTTAGACTACTATATACAACAATTGCATAATACACATTCTTCTCAAACATTCAAGGAATGTAGACCAAACTAGGCTATATACGGGGCCACAGAGGAAGTCAACAAATAACAAATGATTGAAATCACACGTTACATGTTTTGAGCACAGTGAATTAAACTCGAAATCAGTAACAGAAAACGAATAATCTGTTAGTGAAGAAATCACATGGAAATTAGAAAATACACTAAAATGAATGAATGAGAATGAAAATTCAACATCAAAATTTGTGAGACAGGGACCTCCCTGGTGGCCCAGTGGCTAAGACTCTGAGCTCCTAAAGCAGGGGGCCTAGGTTCAATCCCTGGTCAGAGAACTAGATCCCCCATGCTGCAACTAAGGCCCAGCACAGTCAAATAAATAAATTTTTTTTTTTTTTTCAAAAAAGCAGCAGCAGCCAGAAAAAAAAAAGAGAGAGAGATACAGCTAAACCATGAAAATTTATAGCTTGAAAATGCATATTTAAAATGCATTTTTAAGAAAGGTTGAAAAATTAATGATATAAGCTTCCATCTGCAGTAGCCTGAAAAAGACAGCAATCAAACTCCAAATAGTATAATGAAGGAAATAAAATAAGACAAGTACAGAACTCAAGGAATCATATGCAGTCTTTTAGAGAACACAAAAATGGGGAACAATTTCCAAGTCTTAATGAGGTCACCAAAATTCTGATACCAAAACCTGACAATGATATCACAAGAAAGAAATTTACAGGCCAATATTTCTCATGAACAGACACAAAAATCCTAAACAAAATTTTGCAAATCAAATTAAGACCAAATAAAAAAGATGATGCATTATATAAACAATGGAATTTATTTCAGGAATGCAGGCTAATTTAACTTTTAGAAATTAATCATTGTAACACCAAATTACCAAAATAAAATTCATATAATTATCTCAATAAAAGATGAGAAAAGATAAAAGAAAATTATCTGTTAAAATTCAACATCCACTGAAGACTTTAAAACATTAAGAATGGGAACATCCTTAACCTAGCAGATCTAGTTTACAAAATAAAATGTATACTCAATATCATCTTTTATTGATGAAAATACTGGACTTTCAGGAAGAAAATAAAAATTCAGGAACAACACAAGTATATTCATTAACACTGTATATTCAACAAAATAAATAAACAACAGACAAATCAACGGTATAAAAAAATAATAAAACAGGGGGAAAAATAAAAGATTGGTAATGACATATAATTATTATTCAAAGATAACATGACTGAGTGCATAGAACACCCAAGAGAATCTTTAAAAAACTGTTAGAATCACTAAAGTAACTAGAGACAAGGTATATATATACACACCTATGTATGTGTGTATATAATTTCTATAATTTCCAATAAACAACTAGAAAACTAAAATTTTGAAAATGATACCATGTATAATAGCATACAAAAAAAGGTGACTAGCTAGGAGATAAATCTAGCAAGAGCTGTGCAATTCTATACTGCGACATTGTTGAAAGAAATGAAGGGTTACTAAACAGAGGGACATCTCATCCTCATTGACTGGAAGACTAAATATTGTGGAGATGTATCAGTTTCTCCAATGTTGGCTTAGAGATTTTATATAATCTCAATCAAAATCCCAGCAGGCCTTCTGCAGAAATTAACAAACTAACTTTAAAATTTACATGGAAATACAAAAAGACTTAAGACAGCCAGGATTCTAGAACAACATTACCTGATATGTAGTGTTCAGGTATGTGGCTGATGCAAGGACTGATAAACTGACCAACAGAATAAAAAGCTGAGGAACAGCCCCACACTCACAGTCACTTTACAACAAAATGATTTATATTCAATGGGTGAAAACTGATCTTTCCAATAAATGGTACTGGATAAACTGGGATCACAAAGAGTCAGACACAACTGAGTGACTGAACTGAACTGAAACTGAACATCATATGAACAAAAATGAACCCTGACTCCCAGCTCAGATCATAAACAAATTTAATCTGCAATGAATCATGGATAAACGAACTTTCAGAAGCAAGGATATCTTCCTGACCCTTATACAAGAAAGTATTTTGTAAACAAGACACTGAAAAGAAAAGAAAAAGACTGATAAACTGGGATTTCAAACTGTTCATCCAAAGACACCATAAAAGATAATTTTCAAACTGGAAGAAAGTATTTGCAATATATATAGTCAGTAAAAGATTTGTATCTAGAATATAGAAAGAACCCCTACAAATCAATTTAAAAGACAACCCAGTTGAAAGTGGGCAAAAAACAGACATCAGAGAACTTTTTTGGAATGATAGCATTATTCTATATCCTGACTGCGGCAGTGGTCACAAGGATTAGTAGAAATTCATCCACCTATACAATTTAAATGAATGAATTTTAGTCTATGTGCTCAACCAACATTTTCTCAAGAAAGCCTTCCCTCATCCTCAGGGTCATTAGGCCCCATTATCTGCCCCCTTAGTCCAAGATGCCCTTCCTTCATAGCATTTGCAACTGTTCCTTAAAATGATTGCATAATTACTTGATTAACATCTGTCTACCACACTATATATTAATTTCTGTAAGGACTGAGCCCATAATTATATTTGCTTATCACTGTAGCCCCCAATCATCTAGTATCAAATAGAAGTGAAGTGTTAATTGCTCAGTCATGTCCGACTCTTTGCAATCCTATGGACTGTAGCCCGACAAGCTCCTCTTTCCATGGGATTCTCCAGGCAAGAATACTGGAGCGGGTTGCCATTTCCTTCTCCAGGGGACCTTCCCAACCCAGGGATCCAACCTCGGTCTCTGGCAATGTGGGCATATTCTCTACCATCTGAACTATCAAATAGAGGGACTCAATAAATAATTGTTACGAAAACCTGGGGCTTCCCTGGTGGCTCAGATGGTAAAGAATCCACCTGCAACGCAGGAGACCTGGGTTTGATCCCTGGATGGGGAAGATTCCCCGTGGGGGAGAGGGAAGGGCAACCCACTCCAGTATTCTTACCTGGAGAATGCCCATGGACAGAGGAGCCTGGTGGGATCATGATTTTTGATTGTCAAAACTGCCTACTCAACTCCACACCTCCATTTGGAAGTCTATTAGACACTCAAAATCTACAACACTGAGTCCCTGACATCTCGGCCTCAGCCTCAAATCCCCTTATCCAACACTATCTATCAGCTGATGACAATTTCGTCTCCAGTTGAAAACCAACAGGGGCATCCTTTACATCTCTATTCTTACATACTGCCTCCCACACCCAACTTTCAACATATCCGTTGGGCTCTACCTTCAAAACAAACTCACAGTTTGACTTCTACTACCAGCTCCTCTGCTACCACCCTAGTACCACAAGCCACCATCACCACTCATGCTCATGGTTACTCCAAGAGCCTCCTTGAGGACTCCCTGCTTTGACCCACGCTCCTCCGTAGTAAATTCTCCACAAAGTAATCAGAATGAACTTGTTAAACATCAAT
Organism: Neotragus pygmaeus; assembly: GCA_006410875.1. NCBI lineage: Eukaryota > Metazoa > Chordata > Mammalia > Artiodactyla > Bovidae > Neotragus > Neotragus pygmaeus. The sequence continues at coordinate 1,256,048 of SJYV01038068.1, read as the reverse complement.
CCACTCTCTGGCTCAAAATCCTCCATGAGCTTCTGGCTTCAGAGAGAAAAACAAAGTCCTTACAACAGCTTGCAAGATAGGCTCTGTTCACACATCTTCCTCACCTTATTCTGTTCCAGCCACAACAACCTTCCCGTTGACCCTTGAACAAGCCAGGCACGGTCTCACTTCAGGAGCTTCTTACTGCTTGTTTCCTCTGCCTAAAACACTTTCTCAGGTCTTAGCTCAGACGTCACCTTCTCAAAGAGGTCTACCCTGACCACTCTATTTCATATTATAAACTCCATCCCAGCTTCCACCTCTTCCTCTCCTATTTGTTTTCCTTTCCTTAGCTCTTTCTATCTCCTAACAGGCAACATGATTTAATTATTTATCACGCCTGCCTTGCTTGGTACAACATAAAATCCAAAAGAGCAGGAATATTTGTGTTTCGGTGAAGTAATTAACTATTGCCTAACACACAGTAGGCATCTAATACTTAGGGGAAAAATGAAGAAGCCATCAAATTTAAACAATTCACTATAAAACTAATTCTGAGTATAAAATATCTTCACTATTTCTTTAGAATATTTTAAAACACTGAAAAATACAAATTTTAGTTTAATAATCTTTGACCTGTATAAATATCATTAGTGTAACTGTCACTAAAATAGTTCCCCAAAGGAGGCAATCAAGTGACATACAGAAACAGAATAAAAAGAAATTATTCAAAACAGGCTACATATATTTTACATATACAGATAGATACATATACACATATAAATACTTCCAAAATCTGATAAAGATCCTTAGACACACACACGAGTCTTGATAAATCAACCAAGACTGGATCCAAAAGCCCCATCCATATCATTATTTGTCATACTTCCTAGTCCTAAAACCAATCTCCCACAATGAGTTTTACACATATCTGAAACAGTTTAGGAAGGTCTCTTCGATTCCTCATTCATGCTATCCAGCAAATGGCTATCATGATTTTTCCTAGGAGTCTGAAAAGACAAGATAGGCAACAATGTTGGCAAAATGCTCCCTGTATGTAGAGAAATGTGTTCCCATAAATTAATTCTCTATGAAACGCATGGTTACCTCCTTTATAAAACCTTCTCTAATCCTCAATAGAAGAACTAATCACTTCTATTATGTTTCAAATGTACTTGAAATATACATACTTCTAAAATAGCATATAATTATACTGCAGAATTATTGTTGTCTTTAAATTCATTTATAGAATGCTCTGGCATCTAAAATACAGACAGACATTTCAAAAGACCATTTCACCTGCAGTCTTGCTGTTTTTAATACCAAAATGTCTTAATTAGACACCTTTTATTTTGCAGCACTTATTAAGGTAGAAGAGAAAGAAGACAGCTGTGGCTGGTGAAAGAAAAGGGAGTAGTCGGAGATGATCACTATGTTTCTCAGTAAAAGAACTCAGTGTTTACACCACTCACTTGAGACAGGAAATATGAAAATGCAGGCTGTGCACTTTTTCTTCCCCCCTTTAACAGCAGGGAACAGAGGAAACTTGAGAGAGAGGAGTTTTGCCCACATCATGTGGTGAGGAATATTCAAAGTGGGTATGCTAAATGGAAGCTAGATTCACGGTGCACACCTGGGCAAGAAGATACCTATTTGGGAGCCAAAAATATGGAGAAAGTGAAAGTGAAAGTCGCTCAGTTGTGTCTGACTCTTTTTGACACCATGGACTATACAGTCCGAGGAATTCTACAGGCCAGAATACTGGAGTGAGTAGCCTTTCCCTTCTCCAGGGGATCTTCCCAACCCAGGGATCAAACCNTGAAAGTCGCTCAGTTGTGTCTGACTCTTTTTGACACCATGGACTATACAGTCCGAGGAATTCTACAGGCCAGAATACTGGAGTGAGTAGCCTTTCCCTTCTCCAGGGGATCTTCCCAACCCAGGGATCAAACCCAGGTCCCCACATTGCAGGTGGATTCTTTACCAGCTGAGCCACAAGGGAAGCCCAAGAATACGGAGGGAGAACTTCAAGTCAAGAATATAAAAAACCAGGAATGTGAGTGAAATCTCCCAGAATGGGTGTGTATAGTAAAAAAAATGTTCAAGGATAGATCATCAGTATTTGATGGGCAGGTAAAAGATAGGTAGCTGAGTAGCTAGAAAAGTAAACAAAGAAAACTCGTAGAAGTTAAAGAACACAAGCTTCAGCATTATCACACTGACCAAATAAACATGATCATGTTCCTCAAACACTTAAAACATTCTGAAACACTCTGAAAAGATACCAATATTGAAGAAAAGTCCGTACCATAAATCTAAATAAAATTTTAAACGCTTTCATTAAAAAAAAAAAACTAATATAAAATAGGACAGTGTGTACAGCAATGTTCTACTTGCATAGAAAAGAAGGGGAAAGAATGTTATTTACATTGGCTTTTATTTGCATAAAACACAGCAAGAAGACAAGTTGGAGATGGGTTTTGTATAGCTTTTTGCAGTCCTTAATGTTCTAACAACATCAAAGTATTATTACCTGTGCTAAAAATTAAGCTAAAATTTATAAATGTAACAGACCTTGCTAATCTTTAAAATGTTCCACAGCTCTAACCATGTGTTCCTTCATTTCACTTGGATCATACCTGCAAACAGCTAATTTTGTAAAGAGCAAATCCTATAATATCAAACTTTAGTCAGTAAAACATCTTAACTAANTTATAAATGTAACAGACCTTGCTAATCTTTAAAATGTTCCACAGCTCTAACCATGTGTTCCTTCATTTCACTTGGATCATACCTGCAAACAGCTAATTTTGTAAAGAGCAAATCCTATAATATCAAACTTTAGTCAGTAAAACATCTTAACTAATGAGTGCTCTGCCAACATGGTCACTGACCTGAAGACAAATATATGACCATTTTTACTGACACTTGTCTAAGGAAAGGCTAATCAAGTGCCCAGCGCTAACTCAGACTATGAAGTGTGATATCCTCCAAAAATGCAATTTAGAAAATAAAAAAACAACATATAAAGTGTAAGGCTACCTTCTCTAAGCTGATTTTTAGTAATAATTTAAGACTTTTCTTTTTTTGTACAGAAAATAGATTAAACAAAAATTATCTTTAATACCTAACGTTTCCTGGTTAAATTAGAGATACTTTTTAAAACTTAATGCTCATAATGAATTAAGTGAAAAGCCAAGACAAGCAATTCCAATCAACTTTCAGCCTTCTTTTAAAATTAAATGCACACACACTCAAACTCAGTGAATGGCATGAATATCAGTTAAGTCTCCAAACTCCTTCCCTTATCCTGCATATGTATTTAGTAACTGAATCTGGCCAATCTTTCAAACACTCCCAAATCTGAATTCTCTTTCCATGTATACATTCCAATTGCATACTACCTTCATTTTCATCACCATCAATATTTACTGAGTACCTCCTACACACTGGACACCCTGAATTGTTTTATTTAGTCCTCCATGTAATATAATCATAGAGTAATTGTATATTCTCGTATTGTAAAGTGGTCACGGTATACATCAAATGAAGGTAGATACTACAGAAAAAGGAATCATATTTTCCCAAAGTTTTACATATCCTCAAATGTCATTGGATATCCCATTCAAAATACATAGCAATATAAAATCCTCAAATCCTAGTTATACAACAGAATCAACTGAAAAGCTTTTAAAATGTACAGCCAAGGTAAAGAAACACTAGACTTTATGATTATCCAAGTTCCTTCTAACTCTAAAACTTTAATTCTGTAGAACTATTTCCAGACTGTATGTCTTCAAAATGAACTGCCACAATAAAAAAGACTATTTTCTCCCCAAGTTCTTCCCAAAGAAAAATTAAATAGATAAAAGCTTTTTAAAATTTAAACTGCTCTTTCTTTATTCTGTCCTAAATCAACAGTACTTGAAAGTGAAAGTTGCTCAGCCATGTCCAACTCTTTGCGACCTCATGGACGATACAGCCCACCAGGCTCCTCTGTCCATGGGAATCTCCAAGCAAGAATACTGGAGTATGTTGCCATGCCCTCCTCTAGGGGATCTTCCGAACCTAGGTATTGAACCCAGGTCTCCTGCACTGCAGTCAGTCTTTACCATCTGAGACACCAGGGAAGCCCACTGTTGTTGTAGAAAGTAAATACCAACTCTGAAAACCAATATTCCAGTGATGCCTTCAACATCATAAGGGAGACAGGACCCTATATACACATACTAAATGGAGGCAGAATAGTGTGCACTTTGAACAATGCCTGCTGCTGCTGCTAAGTCACTTCAGTCGTGTTCGACTCTGTGTGACCCCATGGAGGGCAGACACCCAGGCTCCCCCGTCCCTGGGATTCTCCAGGCAAGAACACTGGAGTGGGTTGTCATTTCCTTCTCCAATNTTTTTTTTTTCTTTAGGGTATAACTGATATGAAATAACTTTTGTATCTTCCCTGGTGGCTCAGGTAGTAAAGAATCTACCTGCAATGCAGAAGACCCGGGTTCGATCCCTGGGTTGGGAAGAAATAAATTTTTTATCTTGATACAATAGTTAGAGATTTAGGACTGGACAGTAATTTTCCCATCCCTCTTGTCAAGCCACAGGTAAGCAGATATGCCTCCTCCCTGATGGCAGTGACACACGTAGAGGGAAGCAACAAGCTGTCCCCATGCTGGTCCTCTGAAGTTCTGCTCCTCCAGGGTCACTTCCATCACTCACCTTTCACGCTCAGCCAGACGTCCACCTCCCTCACCCCCACAGCATTCTCAGCCCGGCAGACGTAGTACCCCTCGTCCAGGTCCTGGGAGCAGTTGCGGATAGTGAGGGTGGAGCTCTGGCCACTCTGGGTGATGAGGTGATGGCCGCTGGGCTGGATGACCACCTCGGGCTGGGTCAGGTTCCTTAGCCACATGATCTTGGCAGCAGGGTAGGCTCCAGACACCTGGCAGGTAAGCGTCACATTGCCCCCCACGAAGCAAGTCTTCATGGGCTCGGAGAGAAGGGAGGGGCTCCCTGACCATCAGAAGAAAGTAAAGAAAGATAAACGTTTAAGGAGATTCAAGCAGTGACCTGAGAATTTCAAGAATGTTACTTGTTTTGGAACAAAGCAATTCCAGGAATATCTGTACCACACCTGGTCTCGTATAATAAAAGATAACATTTGTTGAGCATTTACTATGGGCTAGGCACCCTATATATTAACCCAACTAGTTCTCAACAATAATCTTGTTATTCCCATTTTGCAGATGGGGAAACTGAGGAACAAAGAAAGTCAAGTAACTTAAAGTCACACAACTAAGGAACTGAGCGACTAGAATTTAGGGGCACCACCTGTCCTGGGTTGCCCAAGACTGAGGGGATTCTCAGCACCTGGGGGTTTTCAATGCTTGTGAAATACTAGGCAAACCAGGGTGAAGTGGTCTGTGTAAGAATGGAACCCAAGAAGTCAGGCTTTTGTGGTCCACATCTCCTTACTTCCTATGTTCTAGGCTTCTGTGTGTAAAAACCACACTGATCAGATAAAGTACGGGCACACACCCTGACAAGGGTGTTCCAGGGGACAGAAGGGCACCTGAACTAGTTTCCTGTTGTTGCTGTAACAAATTGCACAAACTTAACAGCTTAAAACAATGCAAATTAATCCTTTTATAGTTTTATAGTTCTCGAGGCCAGGCATCTGAACTAATCTCACAGAACTAAAGTCAAGGTGTTGGCAGAGCTGGTTCCTTCCGGAGGCTCAAGGAGAGAATCCATTTCCTTTTTTCTCAGCTTCTAGAAAGAAGCCACCTGCATTGTTCGGTTCATGGCCCCTTCCTTGAATTACTCCTGCTTGCATCTGTCATAACAAATCACACTGGGCCCAACCAGAGAATCCTGGACAATCTCCCCATCTCAATATCCTTGATCACAGATGTAAAGTCCCTTTACCATGTAAGGAAACAAATTCACAGGCTCTGGGGATTAGGATGTCCTTGGGAGGCCATTCTTCTGTCTACCAAAGGTCTGTCCTAGAAAACTCAGACTGTGCATCCCTGTGGCCTTGGGGTCTGATTTAAGGGGGAGACGGGGAGCCATGAGATCTACTATGAGGATGAGTCTGTATCCTTCACACGGGAAGCCTTTCCCCCTAATGCATATCCTCTTGGGAAGGGTAGTGAATTCATCTTGGGAGGATTTATTAAATCCATATTTTCAGCAGCTGAGGGATACAGAGCAGCATGTTGGGTTCCTGCCCAGGAGAGTGAAACTACACGCTTCCCCTTGGCAGTTATTCCAAGAGAGAAATCTAGGGTTTCACTGCTGGCGTCCAGGGAAGAAGGAAGGGGGAAGGGGGACGGGGCTGGGGGTGGAACAACCTCTCTCTAGTTCNCAAAAAAAAAAAAAAAAAAAAAGAAAGAAAAAGAAAAAAAGGAAAGTAAATAGTAAAAAAATAAAGACCTTCAGAATAGCTATACAAATGATATCATTGGGTGTCATGATATGATTTAATGATTTGGAATTGGATTAATAATATGATTGAAGAAGACAAAGGCTTGAATCTTAGGAGCAACTATTTGGGCAGTCATTAAAAAAAAAATTTCCAGAAAGAGGCTACTTGAAGACCAATCAAATACAGGTGAATATTTAAGACAAGGTCAGTGTTAAATCAATTAGGGGTCTCCCAGGTGGCCCAGTGGTAAAGGAATCCGCCTGCAATGCAGGAGACCCAGGTTTGATCCCTAGGTTGGGAAGATCCACTAGAGGAGGAAATGGCAAACTACTCCAGTATTCTTGCCTGAAGAATCCCATGGACAGAGGAGGCTGGCAGAGTCCATAGGGTCACAAGCTGGGTGACTAAACACACACGCAGCATTTTCTCTTTTCTCTCTCTCTCTCTTAATTTCAGTCTCCTAGTTGGACATGAGAAATTATGGTAAAAAATGGGAACTTTTATGGGAATGAAGTGGGAAACTCTACTTGGTCATGGACATTCAGGGTAAACCTGAGTCTGATTCCACCAAGATGTCTACAGAGAAGGGGGTCATCTTCTGTGAGATACAAATTCTGAACTTATTGGGAAAGAACTTTCCTGATATTAATACACAGTTGGAGTAAAAGTAGTATCTGGAGCAAGAATTTCTAAATCTATTCTTTATCAAGTAGAAATTAAATGGCTTTCAATGTTGGTGCTTGTTGTTTCTTAGCTGTTTGCTCTGGGAAGAACTTGCCCTTGGACCTGTAATGAAAGCGGGGCTTGAAGGGAGAGTCTAGGGCAATGCTGCTAGGAGCTGCCGAATGGCCCGTCAGTATAATTAGTAGGATTGCCTTGCTGATCCCCAAAGACACTCATTCTAATAATCCCTAAAAATATTTCTGGAGTGATACAGGGTAGAAATACATGCATGGAAAATAAAAACATGCATTGAACACTTTTGCACAGTATAGGCAATTTGTGATCAGAGAAAGGCTAGAAAGAAAAAAACAACTCCAACCTAGCCATCTTGTATCAGAACCTTCCCTCACATAGACTTAATTTTTTGAGGACATTGATGGACAGATATGACTGGATTAAGGGAAATGAGGAAGGAGATATTGAATCTGAAGAAATAAGTTTAGTTATTTATGATTTACTAACATCTCTTCCCAGGTAGTGCAGTGGTAAAGAACCTCCCTGCCAATGCAGAAGACACGAGTTCATTCCCTGGATGGGGAAGATCCCCTGAAGAAGAAAATGTCAACCCATTCCAGTATTCTTGCCTGGAGAATCCCATGGATAAAGGAGCCTGGTGGGCAACAGTCCATAGGGTCACAAAAAGTCGAACATGACTGAGCATGCACACACATATAATATCTCTTAAGGTGAAAGCTCCACTTCTATTGCCTCCCTTTTCTATGTGGAGGGACTTCAATCAGAGCAGAGATTCATATATTTGTGGCAAGGGTGGGGTGGGGCTCTCTTAGGAAGTCTGGCAAAGCCTATGGACCCCTTCACAGAATAATGTTTTTAAACGTATACAATATGATATTTAGAGGCATAGAGGAAATTAATTATAGCTAAATGCCATTTTCAAAATACTAGAAAAAAACATGAAAAGTTATGGTATAATAGCATATATGTTTCTTAATGCTCTAGATAACAAGGCAGAGCAGCAGGTCTGAACCTCAGTGATTCTGAAGTTCTGATACTCATGAATGAGCTTCCAGACCTTTCCAGAATAGTAACGTGCTGGGAACACACCTGACAGAGTCACACATGCTGCTTATGTGAGTCTGGCTTTCTCTCTCCTTCCATAATGTAAGGAAATGCTGAGTTTCAGCTAGAGGTTAGTAGGTTGGAGAGAGGTTGATGACAATAAAGAAGTAATTTTTCCTCTTTCCAATTTCATAGGCCCCTGGGATTCTCTCCAGGGACCTCTTGTTAAGAGGCCACAACTTTGCTTGGGAGGAGGTGGGGCTCTGTGCCTCTTGACTCTGAGAAGAGGCACTCCTGCTGAGCTCAGCCTCTCTCAGATGTTTCTTTTTCCATCCAGCCTGGTGGCACAATCAGTCCTGAATATTCAGTGGAAGGACTGATGATGCTGAAGCTGAAACTCCAATCCTTTGGCCAGCTGATGTGAAGAGCTAACTCATTGGAAAAGACCCTGATGCTGGGAAAGATTGAAGGTGGGAAGAGAAGGGAACAATAGAGGATGAGATAGTTGGAAGGCATCACCGACTCAATGGACATGAGTTTGAGTAAGTTCCGGGAGTTGGTGATGGACAGGGAAGCCTGGCAGGCTGCAGTCCATGGGGTTGCAAAGAGTTAGACAAAAGTGAGCAACTGGGGTCAAAATGCGTATCTTTTTCCCTGTCTGCAGAGCCACCTGCCCCTTTGAGGGAGACCCACAGTTTTGAACTGTGGTAGACACTGATTGGGCAAATCTCTCTGTTTTAGGGGTTTGTTGTTGTTTAGTCACTAAGTTGGAGAAGGCAATGGCACTCCTCTCCAGTACTCTTGCCTGGAAAATCCCATGGATGGAGGAGCCTGGTAGGCTGTAGTCCATGGGGTAGCAAAGAGTTGGACACGATTGAGTGACTTCAGTTTCACTTTTCACTTTTCACTTTTATGCATTGGAGAAGGAAATGGCAACCCACTCCAGTGTTCTTGCCTGGAGAATACCAGGGACTGGGGAGCCTGGTGGATCCCAGGGATGGGGGAGCCTGGTGGGCTGCCTTCTATAGGGTCACACAGAGTCAGACACAACTGAAATGACTTAGCAGCAGCAGTCACTAAGTTGTGACTGACTCTTTATGATTTTATGGACTGTGGCCTGCCAGGCCCCTCTGTCCATGGGATTTTCTAGGCGTGAGTACTGGAGTGGGTTGCCATTTCTTTCTCCATTTTAAAGGCTAGTGTTCACAGTTATTTGCAGGGGTACTAAATAAACTGTGCACTCCAGTTCCCCTCTTCTCAGTCATAAGGCTGAGATTTTGGTGTCCAATCATCTCTGTGGTCTTCCTCCTCTGTTACCTCCAGCAGCTTGAGTATGAGTCTAAAATGCGAATGTAGATTCTGGAGGCAGACAGGCTGGCTGCACAACTGCCTCTGCTACTCCTGACCTGGGACTTTGCAAAAGTGATCTATTCTCCATCTTAGTTTCTGCATTTGTAAAATGAGGATGATGATGGAACCCACCCCATAGGGTTGTATGAGAATTTAAGGAGTTTATTCAAATTAAGGTCTTAGAATGACATTGGGAACCGGGTGTAACAAATGCTTATTTTCATGGTTCTGAAATGTGGTGTGGAGAAAGGTATGCTGTCGATTGAGCTCCTAGCCCCAGCAATTTTTGCTTGGAGTCTAAAATATCCGGTTGCCTTGATGGGTGAAATCAGCTAGATAACTGTCATATCATATCTACTTGTGCTGGGTAAACACAACCTACGTGTCAAACTTTGCTTATTTGAAGAGAGACATAATCCCCACATACACTTTGATATGACTGTGCCAGTTATTAAAATAATGAGGGTGTTGGAGAAGACTCTTGAGAGTCCCTTGGGCTGCAAGGAGATCCAACCAGTCCATTCTGAAGGAGATCAACCCTGGGATTTCTTTGGAAGGAATGATGCTAAAGCTGAAACTCCAGTACTTTGGCCACCTCATGCTAAGAGTTGACTCATTGGAAAAGACTCTGATGCTGGGAGGGATTGAGGGCAGGAGAAGAAGGGGATGACGGAGGATGGCTGGAGAGCATTACCGACTTGATGGACATGAGTTTGAGTGAACTCCGGGAGTTGGTGATGGACAGGGAGGCCTGGCGTGCTGTGATTCATGGGGTTGCAAAGAGCTGGACATGACTGAGCTACTGAACTGAACTGAAAACTTTAAGCTATTTCCATATTCTATGAAGAGAATATTTCAAGTCAAGACAAACTGACAAAATTCTGAATTGCACAGTATCATAAGTTACAGAGACTCTCCACTGGTTGGGCTGAAGGGATATGGAAGGGGTAACAGGATCACTGAGTACTCTGTGCACACTGCTCACTCCCCAGCCACCTACAGGATTCTGGTAACTGTCTGGGGGAGAATGTCCCCTCTCCACATTCAATGCCCTGACTTGAGAATGCTGTAATGTGTTACTGTTTTGACAAGAACATGATCAGAAAAGTGTTATATCTTTCAGGTGTACTAGAACAGGAAGAAAGAAAAAAATCACCATAGGCCACCACGGTGACAATAAGCGAAATTCTTAGCCTACATCTTAAATCCACAGTATAGTCCCCAAACTATAAGCAGACTCACTCATTTAACATGTTCTTTACAAACTTAACACCTCAGGACAAGAACAATGCTACACAAAATAGAAACAAAAGTGATTAAGGCATTCATTTACCTAACAACACAACAGAACAATCAAGTCACTGCAGGTTGTAAAATTTAGATTCAAGCTCTAGAAAAATCTACCAACTCCTACCCTGATACACAAACTTAAGAGCAAAGGGGTCAAACTTTTATTTCCATTCCATCCTAGTAGTAACATGACTGATTGATATAATGCATGAAGTGCTTTCAGAAAGGCGTGGGTTCAAGGCAAGGGTCATGCTACCACTTACCAAGACACCCGAATCATCCTGAGACACCAATACTTTAAAGAATTCTGAGGATGAAATACAGTACTCAAAGGACCCAGTACTTAGTAGTCCTTCTGCAAGTGTGTTCTCTTGCCAGTGAAACAGGCATATCTGAGAAGCCATAAAAATAATTAATATACTATGGATAGCAAAACAGAATTCTATTCCAATACTTAAAGGAATCACACTGGGTGATGGCAGAAGAGGTCATTCAAATCCTCCCCGGTAGACAACAAAAGAGCTGGAGAAAATATTTTTAAAATATTTTTCATGACATAGAAGAACAGACAAAGCAAGTAAAAATGCACAGGCCAAGCTCCAGAAGAAAAATAATGCAGAGACATGGGCCCAAATCTGGGGCTACATTTGCTGTGGGCACAATAGGCAGGACAGAAAGCTGGTTGAGAATTTCCCAAAACTGATCAACAATTTCAATCCAAAGACTTCAGAAATCTCAACAAAACACCAAGCAGGATAAATAAAAAGAAAATAGATAAATAAAACACCTAGAGAGATCATAGTAAAACTGCAAAAAACTCTAATAGACAAAGCAAAACTTTCCAACACAAACAGCCAAACTGCTTTCAAAATAATACTGCTTACACTGACACAGCTGTCAATAGACAAAGGTCAGAAAACAACAGAATTATTAATTTAATGTACTCATATGCCAACCTATGCTTATGCTCTGGCAAAAGCATCTTATAAGAATGATAGTTAAAAAAAAAAATTTCAGATCACATATACAAATAAAAAAGACGTGAAGGTATTTGCCACCACCAAACCAGTGCTAAAAGGAAATGCTGAAATATGTTCTTTTGGAAGGAAAAAAAGCAATGATCTGAGAAAAAAGGCTGAAAATGAAGGGAGGAATGAAAAGCATCAAAAACGGCAACAATGATAATTCTACTGAATGCTAACTTTAAAAAAAGGAATAATCACTTGTGAGTAAACAGTCACAGATTTAAAATGTGTAACAACAGATAAGTCACTGAGAAAATGAATAGAAATACAGTATCTGAGGGTTCTTGAATTAACTGTATAGTAACCTATATAGTAAAAGAATAGTAAGCATATAAGTATATAAAAACAAGCATAAAGAAAAAGGAAATATAAAAAAATTATCCAGAAAGAAAAAACAGAACAAAGGAATATAAACAGATGAGACAAACACAAAGTGTTTGTATGGTAGGTTTATATGATGGTAGGTTTTAATTCAGATATATGAGCAATTACATTCACTATAAACGGATTTAATGTTTCAAGTAAATAACAAAGATTGTTAGATTGGATTTTTTTTTTAAGTTTACATACTTTTCATAAAACAGGTATCTCTAGCACAAAGAAATGAAAAGGTAGATACAATATGAAAATGCTAAAGAAAGCAGACTGAGCTACACAAAAANTAAACGGATTTAATGTTTCAAGTAAATAACAAAGATTGTTAGATTGGATTTTTTTTTTAAGTTTACATACTTTTCATAAAACAGGTATCTCTAGCACAAAGAAATGAAAAGGTAGATACAATATGAAAATGCTAAAGAAAGCAGACTGAGCTACACAAAAACCAGACAAGTAGATATTAAGACCAAAAGCATAATTAACGACAAGGAGGAATACTTCATAATGACACGTTACAAAGAATCAGAAAGCTATAACATTTCTAAACATGTAAGCATCCACTAACAGTGTCTCAGTGTGATAAAATCTTAAAACTTTATAAGGGAAAACAGTCAATCTATAACTATACTTGGACATTTTAAACATACACCTCTTAGTAGCTGATAGAACAAACACAAAAATGAAACATCACAAAGTTAAAAAAAAATCAGTAATCAATAGAAGATTCAAACAAGATTAACACACTTGAAACAGTCAACATATATAGGACTCTGCACTCAGGGAAACTGACGATATGTTGGACTATAAAACAAATCTCGAAGAATTCCCAAGAACTGAAATCATATGACGTGTTAACTACCCACAATGCAATGAAGTCAGAAACCATTAAGAAAAAAAAACAATAAAATCTCCCTGCTTGCAAACTAAGAAATATATTTACCAACCCATGTATATAGAAGAAATAACAATCGAAATTATAAAATATGTGGAACTGAATAAATATGAATATACTACACCAAAGAACTAATTGGACAGAAATTTACGCCCTCAAATGCATAAATTTTTATGGAAGGATAAAAACTGAGGAAGCCAGCATTCATCCTAAAACTCAGAAAAAGAACAGCAAGATACAGTGAAAGAAAATAAAATGAAACAGTAAGATCAGAAATGAGCCATAGCCAAAAACAGACAAAAGAGTAATGTCACGAAGTCTGGTTCTCAAGAATTCTTTTAGGGAATCCAAAAGGTCAAGACTATTTCCATAATAGTACTAAGACGATGTTTGCCTTTCAGGCTATGTTGGTATTTATAAAATCATGGTGCAACAGCAGAAGTGGACACAGCAGCCTTCTATCAAGGCATCCAACTCTGCTGTAAATCACTGCACTGTTGACCATCACAGACTGGCAGTAAAAGAAAGTCACTTTCACTTAAGAATGTCCTTGATAAAGCAGCAAAAATTATTCATTTATTAAATTCCCCATGTCAGTTAAATACTCCATGTGATGACAAAATGAGAAAATAATAAACATATCTGCCACAAATCAAAGTAAAATGAAAACACCTTATGACTGAGCTGCTTGCTGATTTCATGGAATACTGGGGTTCGTTTTTTCATGGAATATCTGTGGCTCACATGGTAAAGAATCTGCCTGCAACACAGGAGATCCAGGTTCAATTTCTGGGTTGGGAAGACCCCCTGGGAAAGGGAATGGCAACCCACTCCAGTATTTTTGACTGGAGAATTCATGGACAGAGGAGCCTGGCCAGTTACAGTCCATGGGGTCACAAAGAGTCAGACACGACTGAGCGACTAACACTTTCACTTCCCTTCATGGAACACCAACTTTACTTCAAAGAACAATTTCTAGACAAATTACACTTATCCAAGCAGACATTTCCTCAAAACTGAACACGGCGAGCCTGGAAAACAACTGACAGTGCTTGTTGCCAAAGACCACGTTGCCAACGATCCTGGACTTTCCAAGGAAGAAATGGGAATCTGGCAAACATATTCCTTATCTTGAAATTGATAGCATCCCAATACATGAGACTTTTCTGATAAGACTGGCGGTGATTCCAACAAATGTGGTTTTTGGTATCACATAATGAAACATACCCTTGCCTGGAAAATCCCATGGATGGAGAAGCCTGGTGGGCTACAGTCCATGGGGTCGCGAAGAGTTGGACACGACTGAGCGACTTCACTTTCACTTTTCACTTTCCTGCATTGGAGAAGGAAATGGCAACCCACTCCAGTGTTCTTGCCTGGGGAATTCCAGGGGTGGGGGAGCCTGGTGGGCTGCCGTCTATGGGGTCCCACAGAGCTGGACACGACTGATGCGACTTAGCAGCAGCAGCAGCAATGAAATATGTCAGTATTTAGAAAATGTGCAGAACTAAGTGAATTTATTATTTTCCAAATGAGCAAATCATGATGTTCTGAAATCATGCATGAGTAAAAGATCCATCCAAAAGTGCAAGCGAGACCAATGAACTTTAAGGTACCAGAATAAGATAAATGTACTGATAAATTTCAGATTCCATACTGCAACTAACCTTTAAAAAAAAAAATACCTTGCTGAGATGTGCTATACTATCAGATTATTCACAACAATCTGAAAAGGCTAAAAATATTTTTTCCTTTACAAACTTCCTGTTGGTGTGGGACTGGGTTTTCTTCTACTTCAATCAAAACATACTATGCTAGATCGAATTCAGAAGTAAATACAAAAATACAGATGTTTTCTATTAAGCCAGACATTCGAAAGAAATTTGCAAAATTATTAAACAGTATCATTTACCTCACTAAATTAGTTCTCAAAGATATAGTTGTTTTTTTCTTTAGAATCTTAATTAACATGCAATTAGTAGTGTTCATTTTAAATGAATAGTAGTATAATAAGTAAAATAAAATAAATACATCATATATATAACATATGAAACTCTTCAGTGTTCTGTAATATTTACATATAATGCAGTTCTGAGAACAGAGTTTGAGAAATGATGCAACAGGGAAAGATCAAAGAAAAATGCTGATTCTTTAAAAAGATTAAGAGAAAAAATACAATAAATACTTGGCAACTATGATTAAAAAAGATTTTTAATAAGAAGGCACAAATAAACTACAATGAAGATTAAAAAAAAGAAACTATCACTACAGATTCTATAGACATCAGGAAAATTCTACAAAACCCTAACAGATGTTAGGATTATTCTACAAACTTTATTATCAATAAATTTGAAATTTTAGATAAAATGCTAAAGAGCACAATTTACTGAAACAGGTATATCATAAAATATAGAAATGCATAAACTGTCCTATAACCATAAAGAAAGTGAGCAGGTAAATAAAAATCTTCTCACAGAGAAAACTCCAGATCCAGATGGCTTTTCTAAAGAATTATACCAGTCATCTAGGAAATAGCTATATTATGCAAATTCTTCCAGATAAGAAAAAGTGGGAAAATTCTGCAGCTCATTTTATAAAGCCAGCATAACCTCAAAACAAAAGAGAGACAAAGGCATTATAAGAAAGGAAAGCTAAAAGGCAATTACACTCATGAACACACATAAAAATCTTGACCAAAAATTCAACAAACTGAAATTTTTTTTAAAAGACCATAACCAAGTAGGTCATGAAAACAGTAGGTTAATTACTAAAAAATTCAAGACTAACAATAAGAAGTCAATCAATGTAATTCACCACAATAACAGATAAAAGAGAACACTATGATCATCTCATTAGATGCAATAAAAGTATTTAATAAAACTTAACATCCATTCAACATATAAACTCTTGGCACAAAAGAAACAGAAGGGAACTTCCTTAATCTGATTAAAGGTATCTACCAAAAAACTACAGGGAACATCACAGGGAATGGTTAAACAGTGAAAGCTTTCCCTTTGTGATCAGGAACAAGATTAAGATGTTCTCTGTCATCACTTCTACTCAGGACCCTACTGGAGGTCGTAGCCAGAGAAGTAAGGCAAGAGAAATAAATAAAAGGTGTAAGGACTGGCAAGAAAAGAACAAAACTCATTATTCACAAATGATACATTGGTGAATAGAGAAAACAAAAGTATCCACTGTTAGAGATAAGACTTGAACAAGACTATGGGCTTCAAAACCAATTGTGTTTCTGTGTAAACAGCAATCACAGTTACAAAATGAAACCAAAAAAACACAAAGATTCCATTTAAAAATTGCCTTAAAAAGACAACCTACTTAGCAATAGATCCGAATAGAGGTGTGTAATTCCTCTCCAGAAAAATCACACAACTTCACTGATAGGGAGTAAAGTCAAGTCGCTCAGTCAAATCTGACTCTTAGCAACCACATGGACTGCAGCCTACCAGGCTTCTCCGCCCACGGGATTTTCCAGGCAAGAGTACTGGAGTCGGGTGCCATTGCCTTCTCCGGACAGGGAGTAAAGGACTAAATAAATCAAAATATATGCAATGATCATGATTTGAAAGACTCAGTATTGCAGAGACATCAATTCTCCCCAAACTGACAGTCAAAGTCATCTCAGTGAAAATCACAGTGGGATTATAGTGAACACACTGATAAGTTTAAGTGTATAAGGAAATGCAAAGGACCAGTACCGAAGATAGTCTTGAAAAAAAAAAAAGGGGGGGGGGGACACAGGAAGAAGTAAAGAACTTCTCTAATATACACCAAGACTTATTACAAGTCTTGACTATGACAAGTGTGACAGGACAGAGGAAATTATCAAAACCGGCCAATGGAACAGAAGAGATAAGATACAGACCCCCAGGTATATGGGCATTTGATATATGATATAAGTGTCATGACAGAAGTAGAGAAAAGATATTTTGCTTTGTTTTCCCAACAGATATGCTGTGAGAGAATTATTCACCTGGAAACAAACGAAATCAAACCTATTCCTTGTACTAGCTGGTAATCAAGATTAAAAATGTAAAAAAATCACATTATTTCAGATTCAAAACAAAATTTATTCATTATATACCCTTAGTGAGATACAGCTTAAGGACAAGCCCATTGCTGTTAGTGGCAACCCTGATATTGCTATATTGAAATTATGTTACATATATAGTAGTACAAAGTAAACAAGTGACTATAAAGTTGCTAAGATATCAAGATTTTTAGAAAAGGAAGAGACACTAATAAACAAAATTAAAGCTACGTTTAAAAAAAAACTTTCCTAAGGTGAAAAATATCACTAATATTTCCTTTATTTAAAAAAAAAATACAACCATGTTTACTACTTCTGTCCACTGAAAATGCTCCAAAACATTCATTGGAAGGATTAATGCTGAAGCTCCAATACTTTGGCCACCTGATGCAAAGAGCCAACTCATTGGAAAAGACCCTGATGCTGGGCACGATTGAGGGCAGTAGGAGAAGGGGGCGACAGAGGATGAGATGATTGGATGGCACCACCAACTCAAATGGACATGAGTTTGAGCAAACTCTGACATAGTGAAGGACAAGAAAGCCTGGTGGGCTGCAGGGGGTCACCAAGAGTCAGACACAACTTAGCGACTGAAAAACCACCAAACTCAGTAATAACAAATGTCCCAAACATCCAAATTGTGCTCTTTAAATATCAACTCCCACAGAAAAAAAGGCTAGCTGAAAGAACAGCTGGGGCAGAATAGTTCTGGGGCAGAAATATAGTCAGTCTGATCTCTCTCACAAACTCTAAAGCAAATAAGCTCTACAAGAATACTAGAATCATGTCAGCAGGACACAGGACGCCAAAGGAAGGGATTCCCACCGACCAAAGGTGAGAAAACTTGAGCGTCACAGTGCCTCGATGGATTTAACCACATTAAAAATACAGAAATGTGTAAGTTCAGATAATAATAAAAACAAAGACAAAATTCTTGGTCATCCTTTGCAAGTTGCCACAGACCAACTTGTTATTCTGAAAACTGATAAACTGATCAAAAAATTGATAAAGAATAGAATCAAGACTTTATCACGACTTTCCTATAGGAACTCTATTTCAAGATAACCAAATAATTGCTGAAATTTTCCTTTTCAGAAGAAGTACAATGCAAGAGGAACTGTAAAATGAGAAATTTATCATACTTAGATCCCAAGAAACAATGGACCCAACCAAAAAGCACCAATGACTGATAAACCCATTAACTGAAGGGTAGATGAGGAACTTTATAATGGACTGATGAAACTGGTATCAACTGTGAGCATTGATCAATCTTAACATCACTAAAAATGGGACAACAAAATATGTTCCTCCTAACAAGATACAATAGCAACACCCACATGGCGCAATCAATGAAATAGTCATCATAAAACTAAATATAATTATAGTTGAGCCTCTCCATCTATAAATTACCAATTTAGAGGAAATAGAAATGAGATGGAGGAACATGTTAAAGGATCATGAGGCTACAAACAGCCAAATCCAGAATGTGAGAAATTCTACAAAATAAGTGATCCTCTTTTTTCAATAAGTAAATGGAGAATGAAAAAAACTGATACAGGTTAAAAAAGATCTAAGACACAGATCAACCAAAGCAAGCAGTGGGCCTTGTTTGGATTTTGTGGCAAACAACTGGCAAAACATTAGAATTATTTTTATATAACTGAAGAAAACTGAAAACATCCTGATTATTATAAGACATTAAGAGATTCTGGCTAAGTTTGTTACGTGGGATATCAGTCCTTATCTGCTAGAGATGCATATTAAATTACATACATGATGGATAGGGATCTGCTTTAAAATATTACAGATCTGTTCTTAATAATTTGTGTGATTACACATCGAAATAAATGAATAAATAGGTAGGTGGATGGGTGAATGAATAGATGGATAGATATAACTTCCTTGGGCAGTGAATCAATTGTAGCTGAATTAATTCAAATTAAATATGAAGGCAAAAGATTAAAGCTAATAGATCATGTAAATGAATATCTTCATGTTCTCAGAGGAGGGCAGGATTTCCTAAACAAATCTCAGAATCACTCAACAAAAATCGGTCCTTCTGTATAGAACTCTACACTTCCCACTATTTTAAAGGTACTTACTGCTGGTAAGAGAGACTGCATGTTCTGATTAGAATCTGCTATTGTAGCAAGGTAGACCAAGTTGGTATGCAACATCTGTTGATACCTATTAAAATAAAACAAATGTCAATATTAAAAAATCATTTTCTTCCTATCTGCTTACACACAAACAGCATTCTATTTCCCAAGTTTTTAGTAAGAGATTTCTGTTACATGAACACCAGCAGCACTTCAATTTTTTCCTAGTTCTGCAAAATAACTGCAAATAAGTACATTCAAAGGCAAAAATAAACACAGGGCTCTCACCATGTGCTAGATACTTAAACATGCTTTATCAACACTAGGGGGTAAAGGTTCTTATTTTCTCCATTTTACAGATGAGGAAATTGAGGTTTAGAAAGACTGTATAAGATTGTACAGCACAGAAAATGGAATACTAAGACAGGTAAGGGTTCCACACAAACTACTGAGTTGGCCAAAAAGTTCGTTCAGGTTTCTCGTATTATATATAACACCTTAGGGGAAAATCCAAACGAACTTTTCAGCTCACCCAATACATTTACAAAGAGATCTAGGATGAAGGAGTCAATAAAACTGATGTGCTTATTCCCCTTTCCTCTGCCATTTTTGTGTTGCCAAAAACCTCAAAGTCAAGTACAGTCAACACACTCTGTTAAAATGTCAGAAAGGAGGTGGAAACCACGCATTTTTTTACCCTCATTCCCATAGCAGTGACCAACAATTTATGCCTGCTGTAGCTGTGTTGCCCAACTATCAGGACCTAGCATAGAGAGGACAATAAATGCTGCTGCTGCTAAGTCACTTCAGTGGTGTCCGACTCTGGGCGACCACCAGGCTCCGCCATTCCTGGGATTCTCCAGGCAAGAACACTGGAGTGGGTTGCCATTTCCTTCTCTAATGCATGAAAGTGAAAAGTGAAAGTGAAGTCGCTCATTTGTGTCCAACTCTTCGCGACCCCATGGACTGCAGCCCACTAGGCTCCTCTGTCCATGGGATTTTCCAAGCAAGAGTAGTGGAGTGGGAGTACTGAAGGCCATTGCCTTCTCCAAGAGGACAATAAATAGGTGTCTCCAATTAAAAAGCAGAGACATTACTTTGCTAATAAAGGTCCGTCTCATCAAGGCTATGGTTTTACCAGCAGTAGAGAGTTGGACTACAAAGCAAGCTGAGCGCCAAAGAATTGATGCTTTTGAAATGTGGTGTTGGAGAAAACTCCTGAGAGTCCCTTGGACTGCAAGGAGATCCAACCAGTCCATTCTGAAGGAGATCCGTCCTGAATATTCATTTGGAAGGACTGATATTGAAGCTGAAACTCCAATACTTTGGCCACCTGATGTGAAGAACTGACTCATCTGAAAAGACCTTGATGCTGGGAAAGACTGAAGGCAGGAGAAGAAGGGGACGACAGACGATGAGATGGCTGGATGGCATCACCGACTCAACAGACATGAGTTTGGGTAAACTCTGGGAGCTGGTGATGGACAAGGAGGCCTGGTGTGCTGTTGTTCATGGGGTCACAAAGAGTCGGACATGACCGAGCAACTGAACTGAATTACAAAAAAAAAGTTAGACGCTGGAGCACTGAGATGGAGTAAAGAACAGGACACCAACACTATTACCAATTAACTTTAAGAAAACAAAGCAAATTCATTATTGGCGGGAAGTGGTTACACATGTTTATTGCTATTTTATTTACTTACGAATAACTTTTGCTAAGCCTCTCTTCATAATTTTAAAAATTAATTCCAATGAAACCAGACTGAAATCAGCAGTGATTCAACTACTAGTGTTGGTAAACACACAAAATACAAACTTAAAATCTGCATCAGATCGTTATTCTTTTAGAATTTCCTTTACTAATAAACAGTAAATGAATTAAAATTATGAAATAAGTAAAAAAAACCTTTATTCTGCTAAATAAAGCCTTCTAATACAGATCCCAAATGCAGTAATTTTCTAAAACAGACACCATAAAAGGAATCCTAGCAAATTCTTTGCTGTTAGAAAAACTAGTAAACTCTTTTTCCTGTTAGAAAAACTGGTTTCCTTACTTTTTTCTTATTTAGTGGGGAACAAACTCATTTCTCACTGAACTTGAAGTTTCTTAACTAACAAGATTATGCTTTTGTAGTTTGCTTGTTTTTTTTTTTACATTTATTGAGTTATAACTGATATTTATAAAGAACTTCACATATTTAATATGTACTTTTTGATGTTTGGACATACATGAACACCTGTGAAAGTACCACCACCGTGGAGGTAAGACATACCTAACACTTCCCAAGGTTTCCTTGTTTCCCTTTGTTACTATTTTTTTATTGTTGTTTAAAAACAAGTCTACAGGTTCTTGATATTCCTCCTCACATAGATTATATACTATGCTGCTCAATCACACGTGATATTGTTACAATGACCCTTATACAAACAAGGGCCAAGAAATAATATTTTGCAGTTATTCATAATTCATAATTATGCCACTGAAATTCTACAAACAGCACTGACAGGCACCACCAGCTGGAACTACTTCATTACTCCATAGGGATCTTAAATGGAATTTAAGGTACAGGGTTCCACAATGTTGCTATTTTAAAAAAACCAACCAGCCATTTTTAATTAGAACATATAATGCATTTCAAAGGCTACTCCTTCAACTTTTCCTCCTTTTCTGAGTACTGGTAAGGCTCTAATACACGTACTCAGATATGAGATTTGCTGACTGCCCTATCAAAAATAAAAATGCCAACGTTACTAAGAACTGTGGCTTACTTATGACCCTTTAAGAAAAACTGTAGTCATGGTTACTGGTACTCAGTAAATCAGTATTAAAATAGTTAATCTGCCATACTCTTGAGGACCCATTTATAAAATACTGGCAGTGAGAGTGGATCTATAAACTGCTTGTAGTTCTAAATATCTTCAAATACAGCACCTTTTAGCAAATATTTTAAAACATCTCCCTAACTTTCAAATCTTAATTTTTAATCTTGAAATAATCCCAAATTCAAGAATAGTATGAAGAACTCCCAAATATCTTTCTCCCACACTCCCCAACTGTCAGCATTTTGCATTTGTCTCATACTATCTCTAAACACACAAATGAACATACACGTGCATGCAACTACACACTTTTTTCCAAAGCCATCTGAGAGTCAGTTACTGACATAGTACTCATCACTCCTAATGCTACATTGTCAGTTTCCCAAAAACAAGGATATTCCCTTACATGACTACAGTACAACCATCATAAGGAGGAAATGAATGCTGATACAATGTTAATCAAATCCACAGAACACAATCAAATTGCTACAACCATCCCAACAGCCAAATCTTCTTTTCTAATATAAGGGGATAAGTAAAAATGAAAAATTTTAATGGGTCTTTTTTAAGTAACTTCATTAGGTTTTCTTTCTGGTAAAACTGCATTCTTCTTACAGCACTCACCAAATAAGCTTATTCTCAATTCTTCTACAAATATTCTTCTGAGAAACTTTTTTATTCTATAAATACTATTAGTTTATCACTGAAATAAGTTTTTAATGTATATGCTTATAATTTCTAAAGCAGTATATTTTATATAAGAAAAAAGTACATAAACAAAGGGCAGATATAAAACATATTCAACATCTTATATTTGATGATGGTAACTGCCTAATAAATACTGGCAGGTATTTCCAAATACCTTAATTATTAACCTATTAAATGTGAGGCAGTTCACTTCCCAAAGATTCCACTAAGAGCCACTACATCAATTACCTTGAAAAAAGTTAAATAACCACTATTGAATTTATTGATATAATTATAAAATGAATCAAAAATGAGATTTCATTTTGAAAAAGAAATCTTTACCTATAAGCTATGAAGACATATTTATAGGTTAATAGGAATACAATGTACAGAATAAAAGTTATCTTCATAACTAGAGATTTTAAACAAAATTCATTTATATTATGATGAACACAAATTTTTTATTTGAGAATTGTTTATAACACGTTCTGAAATAGATGCAATCTCCCTGAAAAAAAAAAGGCGGCTGATTTAAGCAAATATATGGAATCATTTAGAAAATGCTCAAACCAAACACCACAAGAGAGCAATAATATATGTTGTCAGAATTTAAAGTGAAGAGGAGCTGGGTGTACAAGCTTAACAGTGATGCACTGACTTACATGACTGTGTGTGTATGAATGTATGTATGTAGATAAGGAAAGAGTAATATACACAAACAGAGCTTCCCTGGTGGCTCTAGTGGTAAAGGATCCCCTTGCCAAAGAGGAGACACGATAGATACAGGTTTGATCAGGATCAGGAAGATCCTTTGAAGAAGTAAATAGCAACTCACTCCAGTATTCCAGCCTGGAAAATTCCATGGGCAGAAGAGCCTAGCGGGCTACCATCCATGGAGCTGATGTAATCAGCAAAAAATCTTTGGGTGATGAGAATATGGTGTTCATTCTCTAAATTTTATATATCCGTGTTTCCTAATTTTCTACAATGTATATACTGTGTTCATAAAGTTATTTTTTATTTATAAAAAACTGCTTGAGACAGTTATCACATCTTAAGGAACTGTTTAATTAAAATTGAATTGTCAATTCCCAAATGGTTGTCATTGACGTTATCTTTATTTTCCTTTCGCTTCTCCTCCTGTGAGAAATAAGAACATTTATTAACATTGAGAGGAGAGATTTTTTTTTTTCTCTTCACTCCCAAACCAATTCTGACAACTTGAGAAATAAAAAGTACCTGGAAAACTCTAAGAATGAAATTAAATACAAGAGAAAGGGCAGACTTTAAGATTCTACCTATATCAATTTAGGCATTTATACCAGATACACAAGAAGGCAATGGCACCCCACTCCAGTACTGTTGCCTGGAAACCCCCATGGACGGAGGAGCCTGGTGGGCTGCAGCCCATAGGGTCACTAAGAGTCGGATACGACTTAGCGACTTCCCTTTCACTTTTCACTTTCATGCATTGGAGAAGGAAATGGCAACCCACTCCAGTTTTCTTGCCTGGAGAATCCCAGGGGTGTGGGAGCCTGGTGGACTGCCGTCTATGGGGTCACACAGAGTCGGACACGACTGAAGCGACTTAGCGGCAGCAGCAGCAGCATACCAGATACATCTATGTGAGCAAATGAGGTCTATGCCAATAGGCAGGGAAAGAGGAAAATGACGACATACACGAAAATGCTGAGAATATAAAGTATAAGACAGGATGAACTTTTGCCAACAAGTTGGAAAAGAGGGTTCTAGATCTGAACACATCTTATCCCCGTCACTTACTGCCAAGGCCTACAGGAAACTAAACCAATCCTATGCCGTCAGCTCTGCCTGGCATTTTAAAAAGTCACAGGTGTGGTGATCACTTTGTAACGTACAGAAGGATCAAATCACCATGCTGTGCATCAGGAACTAACACAGTGTTACAAACTCACAGAAAGGAGATTAGATTTGTGGTTACCAGGGGCTTGGGGGAGGGTGGGGAATGTGGACCAGCAGAGGTGCTGGATGAAGGCAGTGGAAAAAAAAAAGCCACACGTGAAAATGATTGTTCTCATCAGTCCTCACAGCCATTACTATTCCACAGCCGACTTGAGGTAGTGACCTCCTGATAACTGATGATCAGCCACAGTTAAGCTAAGGAAGTAGCTTCCCTGGTAATTTCTTAGAAGCATTTTTCACATATAAACAGGCAAGATTCATCAAAGAAGATATATGTAAAAGAAATGGCAGTGGTGACGCAAAATGCACAAATGATTAGAAAATAATACACCCTAGAATTCAGATCTTAATTTCTGAATATTATTTTCCAAAAAAAGAACGAGGGCCTGGAGAAATGGATGATTCCAGACTGGGGCAAAAAAGAAGTACAAGATAAGCCTGGAACATTCTGTCATGCAATAAAATTCTGTAAATGCTCAAAAAATAATAAGAGCTGTATCAAGAAGCTAGCTTGAAGGGATGCCAGCGGCCAGCATTTGGGACAATTTGAAAAAGAAAATATATAGACTAATAAATTATAATCCAGAGGATACAATAAAAATCCCTAAGTCCAGTCAGATATAAATCAATGAATGAATGAATGGGAGCAGGGCTTCAGAAATTTCTTCCTTACAATGTAGAAGGAAAGATAGATTCTGTCATGTTTTGGCAACCAACACAGTAGTAACTGTTTGAGTTAAGAGCTATTGTTGTTACTGGTGTTTAGTCACTAAGTCTATTGCTGTTTAGTCACTAAGTCGTGTTCGACTCTTTTGCAACCCCATGGACTGAGGAGCTGGCAGGCATTTCCCAAACAAGAATACTGAAGTGGGTTGCCATTTCTTTCTCGAGGAGATCTTCCCAACCCAGAGACTGAACCCGCATCTCCTGCACTGGCAGGTAGGTTCTTTACCAGCAGGGAAGCCCCAAGAATCACTGGGGGATGTTACAATGAACATGCAGAAATAGGCTAAGAAACAGTGTTACATGTGTCTCAAGGTATCTCCCCACAACATAGGTAGGAATTATAAAGGAAAAAATAGTAACTTTATAGTAAAAATCTTGGCAGACATGATAGTACCTTAACAAAGTGGCCAAAGTTATCATGAATCCTGGGACAAACCAGTCACACAGCTACCTCGGATGCACTGAGAAAGCAGAAGTACGTAAACATGGATCTCATCAAGGAGAAACAGCAGTCCAACTCCACAATGAGGGCCATACCACACAACTGGCCTGTACTCTTCAACAATGTAAACATCATGAGAGAACAGATAAACTGAAGGACAGGCCCAAATGACAGCATTCTGAGACCAACCTAAAAATATCATCTGATGCTGTACCAATCTGTGGACCTGAGCAAATACACTAACAGGAAAACTGGTAAAATTTCTAAAAAGTCGCAAACTAGACAACCGTATTGAATCTTGATTTGAACAATTAGACTCTTAAGAAGTTGTGCCTGTTTTCATGAAATATGTTATGAAATACACACGGATATTATAAAAGTGAGAGAGAATCATGCTTGTAACTTTTTCTCAAATGTTTCAGAAGAACAATGTAGGGAAGAAATGAATGACATAGCAAGGTGACTAATACATTAACATTTGAGGAATTTCAGGGAAGGACACACAGGAATTTCTTCTACTATCTTTGAAACGTTTTTTGTAAAAGTGAAATTATTTTTAAAAATTTTAGGAAGAGATACCGCTCTTCACCAATCTATGAAAAAAATTTTTTTAAATGGCCACTATCCACTGCTGGCAGACATGGTTGAAAACTAGGTCTCTGAAAGCTAGATGGAGGAAGGCAAACCAATACAATGCAATCGAGTAATTTGGAGATTCAGCATGGTTTTTGACTCAACCATTCCTTTGATAAAACCCTAACCTATTAAAAACAAAATGTCTGAATGTGTCTATATAAATATGAGCACATATTTGTAAATGCACAGAAAAATGTCTGGAAAGACAGAACTAAACCACTCTAAGTAGTTACCTCTATGGAGAACGGAAATAAAAGAGTGAGAACTAAGAAGTGTATACCTATGGCCAATTCATATTGATGTATGGCAAAAAACATCACAATACTGTAAAGTAATTACCTTCCAATTAAAATAAATAAAAGTTTCTACAAAGTTTCATCTCTACCAACTTTTATGTTTTATTATTTTAATTCAAAAATAATTTTAAGCAAAGGGGAAAGAGTCATGGAGTAGTCATGAAGAAGGACTCAAAATTAGGAAAAGAGTTAATCACACAGCATGAAAGCCATGCAGAGCCAGGATTGCTGAAAAACACCTTCCTGAGAGCAGACCAGTGAGATCTCCAGGAAACAGATGAATACCAAAACAACGGTGGGAGAAAAGTATTTAGAACTGAGTTGTCCAATACGGTAGCCACTAGACACACTGAACTTGAGGCTCGTACAAAATGCTGTTGGTAGAATCAGATGCACAGTGGATTTCAAAGACTTGGCATGAAACAAATGAACATAAATTAACTGATTAGTATTTTTATACTGGTTATATATTGAAGTGATATTTTAGAAACAATGAGTTAAGTAAAATATTATTAAAATTAATTTCACCTGTTTCTTTTTACTTGACTAATGTGCCTACTGGTGGCTGAGATGGTAAAGAATCTGCCTGCAATGCAAGAGATCCAGGTTAATCCCTGGGTCAGGAAGATCCCCTGGAGAAGGGAATAGCTATCTACTCCCGTATTTTTGCCTGGAGAATCTCTTGGACAGAGGAGCCTGTGGAGTACATTCCATGGAGTCGCAGAGTCAGACACAACTGAGTGACTAACACACACACAAAAGCAAATGTAGAATGACTTATGTGGCTTGCAATATATTTCTGCGGACAGTACTGTTTTTAGAACAGTTTTTTGATAAAATATTCAATTTGTTCCACTCTATCAGATCCTACTAGATATAGGGTACTGTTTATTTCAGACACATCATTACTCTAAAATAAGAAGTTTAGTTCTTATGAGTGATAATCAATTCTATTTATTAGATATAAACTTTACATTCTCAACCACATACAGTTGACCTTTGTACAAAAGGGATGAAGACACTGAGCCACCTGCAGTTGAAAATTCAAGTATAACCCTATAGCTTGCCCTCAGTATCTCATGGTTTCGCATCCATGTATTCAACCAACCGCAGATCATATAGCACTGCAGTACATCTAAACTGAAAAAAAAAATCCATGTAAGTACACTTGTGTAGTTTAAACCTATGCTATTCAAGAGTCAACAGAATATGCATGTAACTATGAATGTGAAGATCTAACTGTTTCAAAAATCAGACTATAGAAATTTGAAGTCATTTATAATACAGGATAAGTGTAAGGAAAAAACTGATATATCCTCCAGCCCAAGTAACAAATTTTTCTTTTACAAAAATCAAGAAAAGTCACACAAAAAATTCCACACAAATGTCCACAGCATCACTCATCATAGTCAAGAACTGGAAACAATCCAAATGTTCATCACTGATAGATAAATAAAATGTGGTAGAGCCATGGAAGATTATTTAGTAATAAAAAAGGAAGGAAATACTGATATAAACTTCAACATGGATGAATCCTGAAAACACGATGCTAAAAGAAAGCGGTCAAAAAAGTCATGAACTGAATGAATTCATTTGTATGAAGTACAATAAGCAAATCTACACAGACAGAAAGCAAATTAGTGGTTATCAGGGAGTGTGTCATTAGGAGGTGAGAATGGGGAGTAACTGCTAATGACAGGGTTTCTTTCCAGACTGTTGAAAATGTTCTAAAATTGATAAAAGCAATGAAAGTAAAACTCTATGAATATACTAAAAATCACTGAATTGTACACTTTAAAACAGGTGAATTATATGGTATGTGAGTTATATCTCAATAAAGCTATTCTTAAAAAGAAAGGAAAGTTAAAAAAACTAACCAACACAGAAAAAGAAATACCAAAAAACTTTCATATCAATCTTACTGAGAACACTCTGAGGTCTTTCCTTTATTCTGATAGTCCATTATACACTGAATAAGATGGTTATTTTCATCCAGCATCTGAAATAAAAGTAAAAACAGTTTATTGTAAGTCTCATGCATCAAGTAAAATAAAAAATTATTTCTAGAAAAGTTTATCTACACAGGAACTGAACCCACAGTTCTTTTTTATACTTACAATATAGCTCTGCATAAAAGATCTTATTTTACATCTTTGGGATGTTATGTTTAATCAACAATTTTTTTTTTTTTTTTTTAACCACTGCCACCCAGCTTGTGGAATCTTCATTCCCAATCAGGGATTGAACCTGTGCCCCAGGCAGTGGAAGCTAATCTGGCCTAATCCAGAATGAAGCAAACTGATGAAAACTTCAGCACACGAGGCTTAAGGAGATAGCTGGCTAGCTTCCAAGTTTTACCTTGATGTTCTGTCACTAAGTCATGTCTGCCTCTGAGACCCCATGGACTGTAGCACACCAAGCTCCCCTGTCCTTCACCCTCTCCCAGAGCTTGCTCAAACTTGTGCCCATTGAGTCCATGATACCATCCAACCAGCTCTTCCTCTTCACCTCATTCTCCTGCTGCCCTCAATCTTTCCTAGCATCAGGGTCTTTTCCAAGTTTTATGCAGCATGGTTTTGTGACTTTCCAAATATGCAATAATTAATTACAGTAATTTCTAGGTAAGTACTATAATATTAACCACAGACCTATGAGCCAACCTTATAATTGTCCCAAACGTTTAAAAACAAGCATATATTTATCATACTATGAAAATAATTCAAAGCAAAACTGGCTTTAAGGATTAAATAATGCTTCTAAGCAGAGTGGTGCTGAGGAAAAAGCACTGATGTAACAATTAAAAGGCCAGTTTTACTGTCAAGCTATCCTGAACAAACCACTCAAGATGTCAAAGGCTCAGATTTATCAAGGGACAGGAGTAGATGTTCCTCCTCAAACCGCCCCCACTCTTCCAGGATTTCAAAGCTTTAATACCATAACCACTCTTTCTCATTAATTTAGTTAATGTAATTCTTTTAATTAAACACGAAGATCCATTTAAAAGTGTGACTTCTTTTCTGCATATGAATCAGTCTTTACTTGGTGGAAAAAAAAACATTAACATGCCCTTCAAAAAAAAAAACAAATGCAGTTTTCTTCTTATATCTACTCATCAGATGCCAAAAAATTTGTCCTTAGAATGTGTTTTAATACAATCTCCAATCTAACGATTTCACAACCTATCTTCTCAGTAGATTCCACGGTTTAACAATCTTCACCATTAGAACGTCTGGGTTTGTCTTGTATCTAACGTCATTCCCTCACGCTATACAATCGGGCACTTAATGTGGGATCCTTTCTCTCTGCTGAGCTGAGGATGAACACTTTAATCAGCATCTCTTGAGTTAGTCACCCACGATAAATTATCTTAAGACGTAGGTAAGAAAAACTCTTCATAGGAAATACAAACTCAGAACTTTTCTACAGTCCAAAAAGTGAAGCCTTCCAGAAACACGTTTTGTGTACGTGTACTGCCGCAGCTGTTTGCCAGGCCGCAGACTTCGCCCAGCACGCTATACAAAAAGCACTGCATTTCCAGGCAATGCCAAGCCTGTCGCTTCATAATTAAAGCAACAGTTGGGCAAATGTCAAAAGCCACACTGTAAAGAGCCTGAGAGTCTACAGAAGCCTATTAACATAAACTACTAGGCATATGATGGTGTCTTGACTGGTCCTAAAAGTTGACTTTTTTTTCCCCATTTTGATCTTTGTTCCGGTGCATAAAACAAAACCGAACTATTTAGGGTAAACTGCAAAATTTAGCAAGTAACTTTTCAAACTCTGGTTCACTAAAATTCAGAATGCTGCCGTGCTCAAAGGCAACAAGGGGCAGAAAACAATAAAGAAACCTTTGCGTCCCCAGCTGGCAAGTAACCGCGGCCACAGCGCAGCTCCCCGCGTGTGTATCATTTCTTCTGAAACTGATCACGCGACTCAGACTGTGTCCACCACTCGATCCTAAGCTCCCTGAAGGCAGGCAAGGGACCATGCTCACCATCGCAGCCTCGGCGCCTACGCTTGGCGCTGCAGCTGTAAATGGGTCCGGGGTGGATCCGGAGGGGAGAAGCGCCTCCGAGAGAACCCCGAAGTCTAGAGGGTGCTCCCTCGTCCGCCTCGGAGCCTCGGCCGAGGTTTCCCGCAGCATCCCCCAAGTTCTGCCGAGAGCTCCCCAACTCGGCTGGAGTTTGCAGCCGAGCACCGAGAGCAAGCAGCGCTCCTACTTCTGCCGGGCCCACCCCCGGGACCCGCGGTGGGGTCGACCCGGAGCGGCCGCCGCACCGCGCGGGGCGGGGCGACGCCAAAGTAACTCCGGAGCGACGCGCGGACCGCGGGGGGCGCGGGCCTCGGAAAACAGCCCTGCCCCGCGCGGCCGCCGCCGCCGCCGGGCGCACGCGCCCGCCGCGCGAACGCCGCCCCATCCNGACGCCGCGCGGCTTCACCTTCTGAATCGCGGCGGGAGTGATCTCCCCCTTGCCGCGCTGCCTCGGGGCCGCGAACGCCACGGACATGTTGCCGCCGTCACCACTACGGGCAAGTCCCGAGCGCTCCGGGTGAACGGCAAACTGGGGGAGAGACGCCGGCCTCTCGGGCCGAACCACGTCGGGCTCGCGCGGAGGGGGGATGCTCTGGCGCCCGACAGGCAGCCGGCCGGCCCCGTCTGCGGGAGGAGCTCTGGCCCGAATTAGTCCGGTTTCTGCGCAGTACCTGGGAGCCGCGGCCCCGGCAGAACGTCCCTGTTCTCGGTCGCCCTCCGGTTCCTCCGTCTGTCCTTCCCCGCCACCCCCGGCCCTCTGCGCTCGTGGTAGGGCCGCGCCCCAGCCCTCCCTCCGCTTCAGCGATTCAGGAAATGGTCCCGCCGCCCGCGGGAGAGGGAGCGGCTAGGGCAGCCCCTGTCACAGGAAATGCGAGCGCTCGAGCCGGCCCGCCCCCTTCGCGCGGGGCCACTTGCCTCCCTCTCCGCGCGCCCGGGTGTCCCTCGGCGGCGTTTCGGCGCTCCGCTCTAGAGCTCGAGCAGTTTTGCCAACTTCATCCTCACCCCCTCCTGGGTAGAAGTGGCCGCCCCGAGCTGTGCGGGTATACGGAGAGGGGAGGAGGAAGGTCAGGACCCGGAGTTTCGTGCGCACCCGTGGAGCATCTGCTGAGACGGGGCAGGGGTAGCCGGACTAGGGAAGCGCCGATTCGCTGGTTTGAATGGCTCGGCTACGCCCCCGAAGTGCGCACCTCCGAGTCCACGATCTCGTGCGCACACACAGCCCTGCCGAACAAGTAGAAACTAAGCGCGACCCAAATCGGGAAACGAAGGCTATGTCCTGTATTTCAGGGGCAGTTGGCCAACTTGGCTGCAGCGGCCAGAGTTCGCCTCTTAGGATAAACCCTTGACGGAAATGTGGGTCAGTTTCATCTGACTTGCATCTTTGGAATTAGGTTTTGAAATAGGGCACCCTCGCGCTTTTCTTTTGCAATTATGTAGTTAGTGGCTTGCTTGTACATTAGGCCGAAGCTAATCAGTGTGAGGGGAAAAGCCAAGTTTCCAAATTGTGGAAGGGACATGGGCAAAGGTCCGTAATATGTTGGTGCAGGGTTTATTAATACATAGTAAAATTAGACTTTCATGTAACACGAAGGAAAAGTTTATATAAAAATGTCACCCAACATTAATGAAGCTCAAAAATCAATCCCTCCGTTTATATATAAAATAAACCGGGGGGGGGGGGGGGGGGGAAACACCTGTGGAACAGGGAGTAATGAACTGATTTAATCTAAGATAGGGAGGCTAATATTACTAAAAATAACAACAATCCACCAGGAACCACTGTGTAAATAGGAATNTAAAAAAGGGGGGGGGGGGGGGGGGGGGGGGGGGAGGAAATTTTCCTTATTTGAAAATATAAGTTTCAAATAAATGCTGTTCACGAAAAGGTCATGAGTTTCATTCATTGAGCAAATTTGGGTTCTTTTTATGTACTAGCCTTTATTGTAGGCACCTGGGATACAGCTGTGAACAAAATGGACCGAGTATCTGTTTTCAAGGAACTTAAACTCTGATAGGGTTCAGAGACCAGAAACAAGTAAACAAATATGTACGTATGTAAAGTACTTAGGAAGGCAAGCAAACTGGGGACTGAGAGACTGACAGAGGCACTCAGGTGGTTGTGGTTATATTTAACCTGAGACCTAAAGGATGAAGAGACTCAAGACATCCTCAAAATAAAAGTAAGATGATTTGTACTTCTGCAAATAGTAGTTTCTTTCAGAAATTGTCTTTCACTACCCTCAGCGATGACAAGTAAACTTGGACATAATGCAAACACATCAGTTTGGAAAACCTACTTAATTCAGAACAGAAACTAAGTCTTGTCCAAAAGCCTGGCTTCTATGGTGGTGTGTTGATGTTTACACAAATGTACCTTAGTAGTTGAGAATATCTCAGTAGGAGAAATGAAACTGTTACTGCTCCACTTCCATCTGCTAGGGAGATAGCATGGAAATTGTAAATGAATGATATGAACCAGTAGCAACACTGAATTCCTATAGCCCAGGGGGTAAAAAAAAGTGCCAAGGTAGTACCCAGACATAGGTAACTCTTTTGTCTAAATTAACAGCTTCCCAACAGAAGGTAAGGAAAGAGATAACAGCTCTGCTCAAATTGTTTATTCCTTCAAAGTAGCAGGGCAGAGCCTAGGGCACCCACCACCTCTAGACATGGATAAGCACAGTTTTCTCTGATACAAAGGCTTCCCAGGTGGTGCAGTGGAAAAGAATCTCATCTCTGGGGTCGAACAGGATCGGACACGACTGAAGCAACTTAGCAGCAGCAGCAGCCATGCAAGAGACACCAGAGACATGGGTTCAATCCCTGGGTCAAGAAGATGTCCTGGAGGAGGAAATGGCTACCCACTCCAGTATTCTTACCTGCAAAATTCCACTCCAGTACTTTTACCTGCAAAATTCCATGGACAGAGGAGCCTGGTGGCCTGTTGTCCCAGGGGTTGCAAACTTGGACGCCACTGAGACGTGGTTGCAAACTTGGACGCCACGCATATATGCCAAAAAGATACCAGTATTTTCTGTGTGTCCATCCCATGAAATCAAAGGGCAAGCACTGGTGTAATGGTTCATCCAAAGATACAAATGATCTCCCTGAAGAATTCACTTTTTTAAAGGGTTTCCCAGGTGGTACTAGTGGTAAAGAATCCGCCAGGGGATGCAAGTTAGTCGTAAGAAACGCCGATTCTATCGCTGGGTTGGGAAGATCCTCTGGAGAAGGAAATGACAACCCACTCCAGTATTCTCACCTGGGAAATCCCATGGACAGAGGAGCAAGGCTACAGTCCACAGGGTCCCAAGAGTGGGACACAATTTAGCAAACAGATACTAACAACAATCTTACCTTTAAGCTTTCATTATAAATCCAATCAATCAGCTTGACCTGGACAAGTAGAAAATTCATCAAGTGGTAAGGAAGACTGTAGCCTGGAGGAACTCTGGGAATTTTGGAGTCTTTGTACCTATAAGATCCCTGAGTTAGGGAAAAGATAGAAGCATCTAGTCTCATTTCACCATTAGTTTAGAGAGAGGAATCCCAAGGTAACTACAGAGTGATTGCAGGACTGGAAGGAAAAAGAATAAAGAGTCCCCAGAATTTAGATAAGGAGAAAACAGAATGAATATGGGTAGTTGGCCCAAGTTTTGAGAAATGACTTGGAACTTAAAAATGAGCTACGCAGGCAGCCGTCCCATTATTTAAACTGCTCGTGGACTGAGACATCTGAAAAAGGAATTCAGTCCCATAACAAAGAGGTGAAAAGTTTTTGCGAATATACAATAGCTCGGAATAAGTAAAATGAACGATTGGTCCTGATTATTCACACTAATGAATGTAGATACACTTTTCAAAAATAGTAATGAGGAAATTATCTGTGCTTGATTTTCAAATATGCTTAAATTCTCTATTTAACATGAATTTGTATTCCTTAAATATATTTAACTGAACTGACTGAATCAAGTGCTATAGGAATATGTTCAATATTTAATGAAACTATAAAATCATGGCATTAAAATTATCTTAATCCACACAAAATACATCATGAATTTTCAGATAATTGAGATAACTTTACTTTCATACAAGTTTTTCTTTAGTACTTACTGTTTTATAATTAGTAGACTCTCTGTACTACCAAATTAGCTGGTATTTTACGCCCCTGTGCTGCCATCAATTCATATAATACATTGGGAACACACAGACCAAGCCTGTCTGCTTATAATTGGGCTCAGAGCAAAACCCCTCAGGTAATATCTTTCAAAATATTTCTGTTCACTGTCACCATGGCATTTGATGAGTCATTTTGAATTGTGGCTTCCACAGATTTCAAGACTATAAGGAGAACAGCAGACATCTATATATAAAATCATTATTCTAGGCAAGAACAAATCAGCTTTCCCAATCCTTCATAAAAGACTTTATTTTCAATACTCCAGAAGATTTCATTCAAAGTAGACTATAACTTAACCTTTTTGGCACATTTCCATTTCTTCTAATACTATCAAATATTGAATGAATTAAGGAGGAGCTAAATCAATTATATTTGGGGGTTTAATGTTATTAGAAAGCATTGCTTCAAAAAACTAGTTTCTCTGTGCAACTGTAACTCACTCACTGTGATGAATGCACAGGTTTGGAGTTCTCAGTTCTTCCACCTATGCCATGATACTGGACAGGGCACTCTTTATCTCATTCACCTTTTGCCACCCTGTCTAAAAGCCTATGAGGAATAATAAGATGTTTAATTATTTAGTTAGTATTTATTATGCACAGCAACCATGCTGAGCGATTCTTTAAAATGTCAACTGGTAAAATATGCAAAAAAAAAAGGTGATATTGTAATTACTAAATAAGGATAAGAATTGTACTTAATAATCTAATAAGGAGAGAAATACATACTTCAAGACTAGAAATGGTCCAAAATACTTGATGGTGCAGCATACTCTTAAGATATTTTATAACTTAGAGATCATATTTCTTTCCTGTTGAACATGTTCCTGACCTTGAAAATGATGTGCAGTTACTTTACCTTTAGTGAAGTGAAAGTGAAGTCGCTCAGTCATGTTCGACTGTTTGCGACCCCATGGACTGTAGCCTACCAGGATTCTCCATCCATAGGATTTTTCCAGGCAAGAATACTGGAATGGGTTGCCATTTCCTTCTCCAGGGAATCTTCCTGACCCAGGGGTCGAACTCAGATCTCCTGCATTGTAGGCAGACACTTTATTGTCTGAGCTACCAGGGAAGGCCTTTACCTTTAGTAAAAGAATATAATAACTATCCTTGAACTACTTCACAATTTATAGAGAGGATAATGACATCCTAATTTCCCTATGAATTGTTAACTAAGTTCCCTATGAATGGATGCAATAGGCACTATAATTTCATCCTCACAAAGATGACTACTTCCCAAACCTCAGAACCTGTGAATATGATAACTTACATGAAAACGTGGTATTAAGGTTCTAGTTGGAATTGAGGTGGTTAATCAGTTGACCTTAAAATACAAAGATGAACCTGGATTATTTGGGTGAAAGTTAAAGTCGCTCCATCTGTCCAACTCTTTGCAACCCATGGACTATACAGTTCANGATGACTACTTCCCAAACCTCAGAACCTGTGAATATGATAACTTACATGAAAACGTGGTATTAAGGTTCTAGTTGGAATTGAGGTGGTTAATCAGTTGACCTTAAAATACAAAGATGAACCTGGATTATTTGGGTGAAAGTTAAAGTCGCTCCATCTGTCCAACTCTTTGCAACCCATGGACTATACAGTTCATGGAATTCTCTAGGCCAGAATACTGGAGTGGGTAGCCCTTCCCTTCTCCAGGGGATCTTCCCAACCCAGGGATCGAACCCAGATCTCCTGCACTGCAAGCAGATTTTTTACCAGCTGAGCCACCAGGGACGCCCTTATTTGAGTGAGCCCACTGTAATCACAAATATCCCTAAATGGAGAACAGTGAGGTTGAAAAGTCATAATCAGAGAGATGGCAACTTGAGGAAGAGTTGTCATTGCTGTCTTTGAAGAGAGAAGTGGTTTATGAGCCAAGGAATGTGGGTGGCCTCCAGATGCTGAAAAGGCAAGGAAGGAGATTCTCCCCAAGAGCTTCCAGAAGAAATAAAACCATACTAACATTTAATTATAGCCCAGTGAGGCCCATTTTCGGTATCTGACCTCTTAAACTGTAAAGTAATAAATTTGTGTTGTTTTATGCTATTAAGTAGGGGATAATTTGTTCATGCACCTATAGGAAATTTCCCTATCTAACATTTATGGTTGAATTATGCAATGTGGACTAAAACATGGATGTTATTCAATATGTTACAAACTACTGTCTTAATTATATACTAAGCTAACCTGATCGCATTTATCGTAAATGCAGTAAAATGCAGTAAAATGTTATACTGCAGTCCTGTAGACACTGTAGTTTCAGCCTCTGGCCTCCAAAATTGTGAGAGAATAAATTTCTGTTATTTTAAACCACCAGATTTCTGGTAATTTATTACAGCAGCCATAGGAAAACTAATACAGATGCCAAGATAATTCAGTGCAGGAAAGATTGTTTTGCAACAATTCATGTTTTAAAAGATGAACTTTGACCCTTTCCTCACATAGGCACAAAAATTAACTTGAAATATACTGTGGACCTAATGTAGAAAGTAAACCTATAAAATTCTGAAACAAAAAATTGGAGAAAATCTTCATGACCTTGAGTTAAATATTTCTTAGATATAACAAATATCAAAAAGCATACAAGAACGATTGCTAAAGTGGATTTCAATTAAATTTAAAAGTCTCTTCAATCCTCTTCAAAGGATTATAAGAAAGTAAAAATGCAAGCTATACTCCAGGTGAAAATGTATGAACACAGACAACTTGTATCTAGAATATTTAAAGAACCTTTACAGCTCAGTAAAAACACAAACAACTCTTAACAAAAATGGACAAAAGACACTTACAATGATGTAGGAGCAGCCAATATATAATGCAGATTTACTGTGATAGTTTCTTAAAGTTTGTTGAAACTTACAGATTCTTACCAATGAATTTTTATTACTCTTGTTGTTGTTGTTTAGTCACTCAGTCGTGTCTGACTCTTAGTGACCCCACAGACTGCAGCACACCAGGCTTCCCTGTCTTTCACTTTCTCCCAGAGCTTGCTCAAACTTATGTCCATTGAGTCGGTGATGCTCTCCATCTAACCATCTCGTCTGCTGTTGTCCCCTTCTCCTCCTGCCTTCAATCTTTCTCAGCATCAGGGTCTTTTCCAATGAGTCAGTTCTTCGCATCAGGTGGCCAAAGTATTGCAGCTTCAGCATCAGTCCCTCAAATGAATATTCAGGGTTGATTTCCTTTAAGATTGACTGGTTTGATCTCCTTGTAGACCAAGGGACTCTCAAGAGTTCTCCAGCACCACCGTTCGAAAGCATCAGTTCTTCTGCAATCAGCCTTCTTTACGGTCCAATTCTCACATCCATACATGACTACTGGAAAAACTGTAGGTTTGACTGTACAGACCTTTATTGGCAAAGTAATGTCTCTGCTTTTTAATACACTAAGTTGGTCATGCGTTTCTTCCAAGCAAGTGTTTTTTTAATTTCATGGCTGCAATCACCATCTGCAGTGATTTTGAAGGCAAGTTTGTTATTACTCCAACTCTATTACATTAAAATCCACTGGTCTATGTAGTCTTTTATTTATACATAATTGTGTATCTTGCTTTGATCATTGGAAAATACTGGTTCACTGAATTATGTATAAATTCCAAACACTGCTGCTGCTGCTGCTAAGTTGCTTCAGTCATGTCCGACTCTGTGCAACCCCATAGACGGCAGCCCACCAGGTTCCCCCGTCCCTGGGATTCTCCAGGCAAGAACACTGGAGTGGGTTGCCATTTCCTTCTCCAATGCATGAAAGTGAAAAGTGAAAGTGAAGTTGCTCAGTCGTGTCTGACTCATAGCGACCCCATGGACTATAGCCTATCAGGCTCCTCTGTCCATGGGATTATCCAGGCAAGAGTACTGGTTCAGTTCAGTTCAGTCACTCAGTTGTGTCCAACTCTTTGCAACCCCATGAATCACAGCACGCCAGGCCTCCCTGTCTATCACCAACTCCTGGAGTTCACTCAGACTCATGTCCATCGAGTCCGTGATGCCATCCAGCCANTCTTGCCTGGAGAATCCCAGGGATGGGGGAGCCTGGTGGGCTGCCATCTATGGGGTCGCACAGAGTTGGACACGACTGAAGTGACAGGAGCAGCAGCAGCAGCAGCAGCAGTGTATATCTATTAATCCTGAACTCTTTTTCTGAGTGTTTATTATATGCCATGTATTGCCTAATAGTCACTCATGTAATTTTTATGACAACCAATGCATTAGAAGCTACTATTGCCTCCACTTTACAGATGGGAGGACTGGCATTTAAAGAGCCTCTGGCAAATCTCAGAAGTCTTGACCTGCCCACATCTAAACCATTCAGTGCCAATGGAGGAAGAATTACTGTGACCAACCGGGGGTGGGGAAGATCACTCTCTACCGGACATTGGGAAATCAATCACAGTGCATCCTGCACTACTATTTAGAAAGACCAAGATGACCCTGCTGCAGCCTTGTGGGGAAGAGTCATGTCCTCTCCCACTTTCCAGAAATGCCTCATAAGAATAGCATTAAGTGGAAGCAGGAGAAAGACTAGGAGAAACAAAAACAAAAACCTGCGTTCTTTCAGTGCATCTAAATTTTGGTAATTTGCAATTTTCACCAACCAATTAAGTATTTACCCTCACAGTCATATAAGGTGGGAAACAGACAAGAATAAAGCCAACTGTAACTCTACAGCACTGCATTTCTGGAACTGTTCTGTACATTAGAGCAGTCAGCCCTATGAATCAGACCTTAATGTCCAGTTTTAACCTTTAGGATGACATATTTTTAAAGAACAAACCTTGTATTTCTGCTGGCTTAAAACAAAGCACATTCGGGAAAGAAGAAAAAAATTCATAAGAGACCAAAAAAAGATTTCACAAATTATTTCTTAAATACACATGATGACACCATGCAGAACTCAAAGTAAATTAAACTGCACTGTATACAAATTTTCCTGTTCTCCTCTCTCCTCCTACCCTTCTTCTGCTTCCATGCTACTCAGTAAGTTCCCAAGGAAATACATTCTCCCAAATAACTCAGTAGCAGCATTTTCCCACTTGCCACCCCCCAAAATGGTCCATTTCTTTTGGACTTCCTTAGGAGATTCTCAAACTTGGGGCCAGTGTGTGAGGTCTTGAAGAAGCCATGCTTTGTTGACTGGCTGAGAAGATGCGTCACCTCCAGGGTATGCCTCTGAGGTCTCTTTTGCCATCTGGATCCAGACCTTCAGTGGACTGAGTAATAATGTTTTGCCCCACAATAACACAAGGTTATCTGGTCTCAGGACTCTGTCTTCAGGATTACAACTTGATTTGGCCCATTTCCCAATCTAAAAAGGCTTGGAAGACTCAAAGATTAGCATGAAGGCTTCATTCAAAGTATTCAAATTTTGCCCCAAATGTGTCAACTCATATCACACCTCCTGGGTTTTACAAGCAATTGGTTTGACTCTGAACCATTGTTATCTTTTCTGGATGAATCTGGGGAGATTATAAATGTTGTAGGTGTCCAATAAAAAGGATGTTACCCTGAGTGGGTACCTTTGCAACTGTAGTTACAGGATCCATTGATCAAGACTTTCAAATGTAGGTATCCGAAGAGCACATAAAGTGCTTTGGGAAGTTTGGCACAGGACTGTCCATTAAACACACCAGTGAAGGAGAAGGCCTTGAATCCTCCTAATGTTTTACCTCCACTCACAAATAATTGATTTGTTTCAGAGAAGCAGCAGCATGAAATGTGTTGAGAAATGTGATACCTCACCTCAGCAGTCAGAGGTAAGCATCAGGATTAGATAAGTCCAGCTCCAGCATTTACAATCCCTGTGATTGTAATCTTATTACTCCCTCTGGTTCCTAGTCTTCTCTTCTGTACAAAGGGACAATGAAACCTACCTCAAAGGCCTAGAATAAAAATTCAACAAGACCCCATGGAAAAACTGCCCACCACTAAACAGTTCTTGGTACTGACCAATTCTCTTCCTTGTGAAAAAATAAGAGTGGAAAGGTGGGCGNATAATGGGAGATTATGAGGCATTGTGGGAACTCTAGGTATTAGGTCCTAGGTCCATGGTCCCCATGAGGAAGTATGTAATATTTATGTAGACACCTGAAAGATGAATTAGCCAGATGAAAAAGTGGAAGGGGAAAGACAGGCGTATTACAAACCAAAAGAACTAATGTTATAAGACCAAGTAGGAAAATACAACTGTGGTTCACAAACTGAAAGGCATTCAGGATTGCTGAAGCAATGGAAAAATGGCTTCCAGGTAAAGCCAGAAACAGGAGCCAGACTGTGGAATGCTTTTAAGGGAATAAGAAGGCCTGAAGGGTTTTGATGTGGCTAATATTGTTCTGCCTTTCTAATAACAGACTCCATTTGTCCCACCAAAGAGGTACTCACATGATCCAAGACATGTCATTCATAGTTTCTGTCCTCCTGCAATAAGCAAGGGACAGAAATCTAGCCAGTATAAGTCCATAGAGCAGGACTTTTCTAGCTAGAGGTACTGGTAACTTTTTTCCTCTGGGAGAAGTATTGGGATATGAGTCCAGGGTTCCTCCCTCCTTTTTTTTTCCTGTACAGATAAAGCATGTCTGCATTAAGAGAGCAGAAAGCTGATAATACAAAAGTAAATATTACAGTCCCTAGATCCTTCTGTCCCGAGTCTACTTCTGTGTTATCTTGGTTTGCCTAGTGAGAAATGTTCCCTACTAATACAAGTTTTAAGTGAGAGAGTGCAACATTCCTATTTTCTTTTCTTTTTTCTTCATATTTTTACTTTTCAAAGATTTCTCAGACTGCATCATGGTCAGTGGATTAGATGAAATCAAGGAAGTGGGGAAACCACATAGGAGTCTATGGAAGTAACCCAGATGAAAGATAATAGGAGGTGTTACTAGGGTTGGGGCAAAAATGGACATAAGCAGATTCTGGAGAAAATTCCATGGTATTGTTGATACATTGGATGATTATTTGGATGGTTTTGGGGGTTGAGGAAGGAGAAAAGGTATTGAAGAGGGAGGAGTCAGAGAAGGTACCTGTTTCTGGATTTAGTCTCTTGGTATGTGGCACTGCCATTTTTTTTCTTTTTAAGGCAATCTGAAGCAGTAATTGACATGCTTGTAGGATCTGTAGTAAGCAGCCTCCAAAATGGCCTTTAATGATCCCCACCTTCTGATGTTCATTCCCTCAAGTAACCCTCTCCCTGTATGTGAGCTGAACCTAGGGAGTGGCTTCTAAGGAATGGAATGGGAAAAGTGATGGAACATCACTTCACATGTTGGGTTTCAGATGGTGACTTACTTCAGCCTCTTGCTTGCTAACCCTGGTGAAGCCCAGTTGGTGTGTTGTGATTTGTCATATGGAGGGTTCTGTATAACAAGGAACTGAGGGAGACGTTTCTGTTAAAAACCCTGTATGGAGCAAAACCCAATGTGGAACTGAGGTCCTTAGTCCAGCAATCCACAAGGAACTGAATCTTGTTAACAAACTTGTGAGTGAGCTTGTAAAGATTCTCCCCCATGAGCCAGGATTTGGGTGCAGCCTTGGGTGACAGCTTGGTTGCAGCCTTGTGAGAGACTGAACTTAGCTAAACTGTCCAGATTTCTGACCTACAGCTGAATATACACGTTTGGAAATCAAGAGACTGATCTAGGCTCAGAAATACTAATTTTAAAGTGTATCCTTTCTCTCCCCACCTTAAAACCTATGTTGAAGGTCAAGCAAATGAGTTTCCTTAAGTACCCTTCTTCACTCAAGAAAACAAAATATAGACTACAGACCGTGCAGAGGGTAGACTGAAGCCATAAGGGAGCTTACTGACCTATGTGTAGTCCACGTTGGCTAAACACTGGGAGGAGTGGGGTGGAAAGCAGGTTGCTGTACAAACTAAGAGTTGATGACAGTATTTGGCCTTGAAAGGGTTAAGAGAGAGAGAGGGAGAATTGAAATAAAGTGGTCTTTAATATTTTGTTTAAAATAAGAGAGACTTAGCCATGTGTTCAAATGTTGGTGAAAGTTGCTCAGTCTTGTCCGACTCTTTGCAATCCCATGAACTATACAATCTATGGAATTCTCCAGGCCAGAAAATGGAGTGGGTAGCATTTCCCTTCTCCAGGGGATCTTCCCAAACCAGGAGTCGAACCTAGGTCTCCCTCATTGTAGGCGGATTCTTTACCAGCTGAGCCACTAGGGAAGCCCACAAGCCCACAAGGGAAACCACAACAGACTTCCCTGGTGGCTGAGATGGTAAAGTGTCTGCCTACAATGTGGGAGACCTAGGTTCGATCCTTGGGTTGGGAAGATCTCCTGGAGAAGGAAATGGCAACCCACTCCAGTATTCTTGCCTGAAAATCCCATGGACAGAGGAGCCCGGTAGGGCCCAGTCCATGGGATTGCAAAGAGTCGGACACAATTGAGCGACTTCATTCACTTCAGATGTTGGTGAGAAAAACCCTGGAGAGAAAGCTGAGGTTTATTTGTTTTTAGCTTTATTTTAAACTTTTTATTATGGAATATTTTACATTTACAGAGATATAGAGGGAATGGTATAATGAACTTCTATATACCCATTACACAGCACCAGTAGTTATCAACATTTTACCAGTCTGTTTAATATTTCCTGACTTTTTCCTATCTCCAGTGGAGTAATTTTAAATGAAATTTCTATTGAGATCATTGTAGATTCACATGCAGTTGGAAGAAATAAAACATAGGGGTTCCTAGTATATTTTCTGCATTTTCTGCCAATACTAACATTTTGTAAACTGGTACAGTGTCACAACTAGGGGTATCAATGTTGATATTTTACTCAGAATTCTCCAATTTGACTTGGACTCATTTGCCTGTGTACATTCCTGATATCCACAGTCAAGATACTAACCAGTTCCAGCTCCACAATTCCATATGTTGCTCTTATTTAACCATACCCAACTCTTTATTTACCTTCCCTACCAAACTGACCTATCCATAGCCCTAATCCCTGGCAGCATTTATCTATCCTTCATGTGTAAAATTTTGTAACTTCAAAATGTTATTTAAATGACATCATACAGTAAGCAACTTTGGGGGATTTGCTTTCTTCCCTTGAGTTTCATCCAAGTTGTTGCATGTATCAGTGTTTTATTGCAAGTAGTGTTCCATGATATGGATGTACCATAGTGTTT
Organism: Neotragus pygmaeus; assembly: GCA_006410875.1. Taxonomy (NCBI): domain Eukaryota; kingdom Metazoa; phylum Chordata; class Mammalia; order Artiodactyla; family Bovidae; genus Neotragus; species Neotragus pygmaeus. Next base: position 1,211,906 of record SJYV01038068.1, on the reverse strand, counting down.
AATTAACTGTTTATGTATTGGAGAACATTTGTTTCCCGTTCGGAGTTTTTATGAATAAAGTTACATTCATAGCAGACTTTTGTGTGAACATGCTTTTATTTCCCTGATAAAATCTCCCAAGTGTACAATTACTAGGTTGTATGTTAATTGCCTGTTTTATAAAAACCTGCCAAATTGTCTGCTCTGGTCCCAATCCTTATCCCTCCTAACTGTGAGATATATGGAAGAGCTTTCAGGATTTTATCTACTTGACATTCTATACTGCTTCTACTACCACCGGTACTGGTACTGCCCATTCTATAAGAAATGCACGTGTATTCCCAGCATCTTCTTTCATCTGGGTGAACATTGTCCTGTTTTTAGATAGTACTCCCTTAGGTGTCTGAGATTAGGACAGTCGTGTAGTTTCAGCACTGGTGGTATATTCTTCTAGTTTATGCCTATTTGTCTTTGCTTTGAGTTTGGGAAATGGACTTCCTGTAAGCCTATACTTGTGTGTCTTTATTTTTCTTAGACGTCTGTTTTTCTCTTTTATACTGAAAGTTTAAGGAAAAGCCTTTTCCTCTAAGTCATTTGTTAGAATAATTTGATTTTAGGTGTTAAAATGGCCAGCTCATTATTTTTCATAATGACTCAACAGGTTGGAATTCGAGGTACTAATATAGTTGTGCTTGGGGTCGAAAAAAAATCCGTTGCCAAGCTTCAAGATGAAAGAACTGTGAGGAAGATTTGTGCCCTTGATGACCATGTCTGCATGGCGTTTGCAGGTACTTATGGGCCTACAGTAATGATGCAGAGTATGTTGATGTAACACAGCTGGCCCCACTGTAGCTGTTACATAATATACATACATGATAAATATACTATATCCCATTTCTCATTAAACATAAATAGTATGTCTTATATTTTGGGGGGAAATCACAACTCTGTAAACCAAGATTTCTGATAATGAGTTTTCTACATATGATACATATTTTCTACATATTTTTCTATAGTTTTGGATCATATCAATATTTGCAATGTAAAGAAATACTGTACTTCAATACCTCCTTTCTTACCATATTTTTAAATGGAGTGAAGCTTTTAGCCTATAGGGTAGGCTAAGTCAATCTATCACCATTTGTTTCTCTCAGATAACCTTTGCAAAGAGAAAAGAATCAATTTCTTCTCTTTAACTGAATGTCTGATTGTAATTCGTACCCTACTCCTGAGTGTTAGAGTGGTTCTCAACAGTGGCATGTTCTGACAGCTTCTTCTTTGTTGGTTACTGTTAACTACCTTCAGGAACTAACCATTCTTCCAGGTTTGTAGAAACATATTTTGAAATGGCGTGGAAGGGAAACAAGAGTTTGTGACTGCACAAGACTGATTGGTTATGTGAGAAACGGCTGTTTCAAAGATTTTGTGAATGAGTTTTTTAAGCAATATGATATTAAGAGAGTGGAGAAAGAAAGTAAATGGTGATGAAAAGGTCAAATGCCAAAAAGTCTTCAATAGAAATGTTTGTAATCATTTGAATCCATTTAAGTTTTTGGTCATTTTAATAGAAACATCTATCTCCTCTTACAAGTGTTAAGAATTCATCACATGATGTTTTGGTATGATAAAAGCAAGATGAAGTTATTTCTTTCCTTCTTTCTTGTTTTTTGGCGGTACTCCTTGTGGCATCCTAGTTCCCTGACTAGGAATCGAACCCAGGCCCTCAGCAATGGACATGCCAGAGTCCTCACCATTCGACTGCCAGCAAATGCCCTTCTTTTTCTGTTTTAATGTTCTTGATTTTCAAACCCCTAGTCTCAGACAAAAAGCTGACAAGCGGCATGTCACAGTTATGTTGAAAGCAGATTGAGTTCGTGTTTGGTAATGAAGTTTCATTGTTTTCATAAGAAGAAATCCAGCTTGCTTTATGGTTTAGGTAATAAGTAGCTTGGTTCTGGAATCAGGATAGATGGTCAGCTTTTGAACAAATCTACCACTGATACTGTCTCAAAAAAGCTTTTAAAATTTGACTACAGAGTTTTTTTTTTTTTAATTTAATAAAACCTAATAATCAAACCAGCTACTGTACCATCTTGATTTTTGGCAAATAGGTTACTTAACATTCATGTTTAAATATTATTTAAAACAATTTTCTTTAAAAAGTAAATAACAATGGATCAAATGAAGGAAACAAAGCAACTTAGGATGAGTGATACTCTACTTCATAAATTCTTTATTATAGACATATATTAGAAAAAACAAAGAATGTTACAGGAAAAATATCATGGTGGCCAAAACACTTTTAATGAGGAAGACTTCATTATTCTTTGACTGTTTTTATAGGACTGACTGCTGATGCAAGAGTAGTCATAAACAAAGCTCGTGTGGAATGCCAAAGTCATAAGCTTACAGTTGAGGACCCAGTCACCGTAGAATATATAACTCGCTTCATAGCAACCTTAAAGCAGGTAAGCCAGTATTCCAACAGATTTCTTCAAGTGTTCTTTTTTCCACCATTATGGGTCCTATTATGGGGATACTAGTCATTCCAACCATCAGTCTGTTAAAATGTACTAAATTCCTTATTATTTCTCATTTCACATTCAGATTCTTATTTCAGTGGAGTGGATTGATTTGATCACTAGAAATCTCAATCAGTATCAATTCTGAGAATTAAACATTTTTAAAAAATGAGTGACCTTTTAAGGATGTTTCTGTAGTTCAGAGATGTAGCAGTAAGACACCATTTTTAAAGTTTTCCACAGAAATACCCGATTCTTTCATCTACAAAGCTAAACACAACTGACCAGGTTTACATACTATGTCTTCTGAATCCATGTGTAGACACATGATTTGACCTTTAGTGTAATCGTGATGCATATAAATATTGCTTCATTTATTATCATTTTCTTTCTTATTTATCCACAGCAACATAGTTCTTAAACTCACCATCCTAACTATATAGTACTGTTTCTAATTGCTATCTCCTGATGATTTAGGTTGCTCCAGGCTCTTTCCTTTTCTCCTTCCCTCCCCTACTCCCTCTTTCTGCCTCTCTCTTTCAATCTGCTACTTTAATAACATTATTCTATCTTGGTCACAGTTTTTTCTTTTTTGAGTTATATTTTTAAATTAATTTTCAGTCTGGGATTCCTAGATTAAAGGTTGTAATTAGTTTTAAGACTCTTGTTATATGTAGCTAAATTGCTTTCTAAAAAGATTGAACAAATTTTTATTGTACAACTAGCAGTACATAAATATATCCCTAAAGAATCATCAGCATTGGGTTTTTCACTTTTCTTTTATTTTGCAAATAAGTATAGCATAGCATTGTAATAGTTGTTTTAATTTGTATTTTATAATTAGTAGTGAGGTCAATTTTTTCCCCACATATTTGTTTGCTATTTTCATTTCTCCTAGTGTAAACTGTCTTTTCTTTTGACAGGCACTCTAGCAGTTAAGAATTTGCTCCCAGGAGCAAGAAATTTGGGGTTTAAGTTCTGGCTTTGCTACTTCCTAGTTAATGCCCTGGACAAATCATTTAGCCTGTTTTGCCTCAATTTCCTTATTTATAAAATTAACATTACAATAATGTTTGTTGAGTTGTAATATATAGTACACGTAAAGAATTTAGAATACTTCCTAGGATGAATTTTACTATTTGTTTTTACATAGAGGTTTTTTTAATAGGTTCTATATATTCTAGATATTACATTTTTAAATTTCATACTTACAAGAAATGGCCCTATTTTGTTTCTTTAGAATTTAATTCATTTCAACAAAGTTCAACATTTTTATATTGTTCTTTTTTTCTTTCTTCATCGCTTTGATTTTCCCAAGTTAAAAGGTACTCACCAAAAGCCAAGGTAACAGAAGATTGTGTACACAAGGTTCCCAGTTAAGGTTTTTAGGTTTTCTTTTGGAAATATAAAAACTATTATGCATGGAACATTTATAGAAACATGCATTGTGAATCTGTAACAGTGGCGTTGCTACTGAGGAGAAGCCTGAGGCTCTGGAACAAAAGTTATCCTCATGTACGACTTTTGTTCTTGTAAATGATTTTAACCTTGTGCACGTGTTTCTTCTTCATGCTGGGGATGCAGCTTCCATCCCTGGTAGGGAAACTAAGATCTCACATGCCTCTCGGCATGGCCAAAACAAAACCAAAAAGTGGTTGCTTAAGCAAACAAAGTAAAAGTTTCTTTCCTTTAAGGGATCTTTACAAAACATCTACTTCATACCTATGTGTGAACTAGGAACATTAGGGAATAACAGAGAAAAAAGACAAACCCTATTCTTTCAGAGTTTATGTTGTAACTCACTATTTGCATTCAAAATCTAAAGTGGCTTTGGAAATTCCCTGGCAATCCAGTGATTAGACTCGGGCTTCCACTGCTGGGGGTGTGGGCATTTTGAGTTAAGATCCCACAAGTTGTGTAGCATGGCTGAACAGAAGTCAAACAAAAAAACCCCAATTTAAAGTGGCTTGTAAATATTTATATAATAACATTAAATTTTTTTAAAAAAACTATGTAGACAAGTCCAAGAAGAAAGCTAGTCTAAATACAGCCCAGAATTCATACAGTTGCCTACAAATGTGGTCCTGAGTTCTCTACCATGGCTGCCTCTCTGCACAATTTCTGTGGATGCCAGTCTCAGAATCTGTGTGAATTCCACTCCCTAGGACACAAATTCAGAAAGTTCCTAGCACCAAAGTAAAAAGATAAAACTGGTTTCCAGTGCCCCATTGTCAGTGAAGAAAAAACATGCTTTTTCTTCTAGAGAAACAAAAGTTTCTTGTTTTGAGACTGAAAGAAATGTCTTAGTTGGATTTTTATGTAGAGATAAGAGCATATTGAACAGAATATACTTGATAATAATAGTATCAAGTAAGAATACTTGATAATAACAACAGTGTCCCTCACAATGGAACCAAGGCCGTACTTCGCACAGCTGACTGAAATCAACTTTGTTGAGAACCAAAACGATATGACAAGCACAGTTCTCTGCAATAGGAAAATGGTTATAGTCTAGTTATGCTACCAAACTTCTATAAGGCAACAGGAAAACAAATTTGAGACCATACATAAGAAACTTATGATTTCATTTTACAAGACTGTCAGTATTTACTTTTTAAATTTTTCATCATGGATTGAGGTTACTACAGAAAAGTTCAGCAAGAGGTTCTTGAAGAAAATAGAAATTAATAAAGATCATTTTATCAGGAATACTTTATATTAGAAATTGTTATTTGATAAATAATAGTGTTGTCCTTTCTTTGGCCTCATACAGAGAGTAGTCAAAACATTTTATTTTTCAGAAATATACTCAGAGCAATGGACGAAGGCCTTATGGTATATCTGCCTTGATTGTAGGTTTTGATGATGATGGTATCCCAAGATTATATCAGACTGATCCCTCTGGTACTTACCATGCTTGGAAGGTGAGTCAGGAATTTGTTCATGTCTTTTAGAATTTGAGGGTTATACTTGTTGGATAGCATCACTGGCTCAATGGATGTGAGTCTGAGCAAACTCATGCTGCAATCCAGCTCACAGAGAGTTGGACACAACTTAGCGACTGAACAACTGCTGAGAAGCATTTTTATTTCAAAGTCAGTTAGGAAAATAATGGAGATTGCTTAATTGTTGGCAAGTTTATTTATCATCTGGGTCTGAAACTGCCTTGCTGTGGTGTTGTAAGGCCAGGTGGTGGAGATGGGAGGGTGTAAACAGCACCAGCATGTGCATGCACACATGTACATCATGTCATCATCATTTTACTAATTTTATGTATTGCACTTTCTTAGAAGATTTTGGTTGAAGGAAACATTATGCAACTTAAAAAAAATCATCTGTAACAAAAAATCTTGGAACTTTTATTCTACACTTTTGAAGTAACACTCAAAGAGTTAAGTGACTTTTTTTTTTTTTTTAATTTTCACCACTAGTTAATAGCAAGACTGGAATTAGAACTCAGGGTCTCCTGCTTAGTGCAGGGTTCTGTCCTCTGCTGCATGCTACTTCCCTCAAGCCAAGTGATTCTCTCTCTATAGTATATAAATTCTGATATCCAGCCTTTCAATGTGGAGTAAAGTCTTGTGGTTTTATTTTTATTTAGGGGTGTACCCTCTGGCACTTTGTTAAACATAAGGTTACGTTTCTCTGTCTTTTTTCTTTTTTGTTTGTTTCTCTGTTTTGTTGTTTTTTACTCTGACCTAGATGCCACGCATCCTGGTAAGACGATACTGTGGACTGCTGAGAACACAGCTGTGTCATCACTGCATAATGACAACACTTGGCAGTGCTAGGTTATAGTCTTACAAGGTGCAGTTAGAGGATATGTGAAATAGATAGTAGAGATTTTTGCACATTAGAGTAACATGAGCTGATTTATATTTTAAAAGTATCTCTCATTGAGAATAGATTGTAGGGCAGAAGCAAGCAAACAAGTTGCTTGCATGCTCAGTCACTTCAGTCCTGTTCAGCTCTTTGCGACCCCATGGACTGTAGCCCACCAGGCTCCTCTGTCCATGGGATTCTCCAGGCAAGAATACTGGAGTGGATTGTTGCCATGCCCTCCTCCAGGGGAATCTTCCTACCCAGGGATCAAACTCGCATCTACCTGCGTCTCCTACATTGCAAGTGGACTCTTTACCTACTGAGCCACGATTTAGGGGACTCTTAATAACAAGTGAAATCAGATTTAGATCAGGGGCGTTGGCCAGTGAAAGGTAGGGATAGATGCAGCCTATTCTGTAAAGGAGGAGAACCCAGAGAGTAATATCCTGGATCCCAAGTGAAAACAGGATTCCAAGAAGAGTTGATCAGCCAGGTCAGCACCACTGATAAATCAAGTAAGAAAATGGCTGTGCTATGATTGAATTTGGCAACATGCAAGTCATTGGTGACCTTGGCAAGAACAGCCTGGATAGAGTGATAGTGATAAGCTTATAAGGCCAAGTTTTTTGCCGTGTTGGTAATACTTTAAATAGGAACAAAGTTAGTATGTTGTATACTTCAGAACGGTGTTTCTCAAAGTGTTTTCTTTGGATATTAATATATGTAAGTTAAGCTGTTAAAGGCTAATTAATGTGGGGAGATGTTTTTCTAAAGAAATTTAATAAATTTTTTTAAGTTCTGCATGTTCTAAAAGGGATTGTAAATATTCTAGAAACAGTTTAAGTAGTCCCCAAGATTAGTTTAATTTGGAACCCTTTTATCATAGATCCTCTCTCCACACTGGTATTCTTTAGAAAATACCATTTAACCATTATTAAAGGCCATTTAACCATCATTTTTAGTAAGTGCTTTGGGGACCAGCATTTGTTGAAGGGAAGGGAATAAGGATGAGGCTGAGGGAAAAGTGGGGCTGCAGTGGAATCTCTGTAAAGGCCTCATCACCCTGTGGGAAGCCCTGGGTCAGTAGCTCTTCAGAGTTGTTTCAAGTTGGGATGGGGGAACTGGGCATTAATAGCTCTTCATCAGTCAGTCATTAGATTTGGGCCAACTCTGGACAGTACAAGACCTTAAGCGAGATAGCTCTTGTTAACAGAGGCACCTCTCAAAGAAGGTTAAGAGGTGAGGGCCATGTGCCCTTAGCACTGCCAGCAGCTGGAGGAATAAGGCTTTTATTTCTGAAGGGGAGTGGGGCAGCACATCCCAGGATCCACTCAGAGCTCTATTTGTGAATTACTGTTCTCAGCTCCTAACCACAGGGATGTGATGATCCTTAACAGGTAAGGATTTATCTTCCCTGCATAATGAGAAGATTGAAGTAGGCAGTTACTGGTGTTTGTCTCTTTTATCATCTTAGTCTTTTTTCATGCTCCAGCCAACATGTCTGCATTATAGGCAGCAGAGATTCCTAGAAGGTTCATCCAGTTACTTCCACTTGTATATTCCTTTTGGTAACAGAGGGTAGGACATGACATTTTTCAGCAGGCACACTGCCTAGAGTTCTGTCACAGAGGAAGAATGAATACTGGAGTTGGCAGCTAATATTCTTTGCCACAGAAAATCACCATTAATCTGGACAGGCAGGCAGGAAAAACATTGCAAAACCATCAAGAGTCTGTTGAAATGAGCTCAAGTGGGTAATGGGGTTGGAGAGAGGGTGGGCTTATAAGTGTGGTAAGAAGCAGCTAGATTTTAGGAAACCAGTCAAATAGGTTAGGGGGTAAAGAATTTTGACATCAGCAATTGGAAGCAGTGGACAGGAAAGTCACCAGGGATTTACAAGGTGATTTTTAAAGGCTCAGTGAGATTTTTGGATAAACCACTACCTTATGTACTTCCTCTCCAGGGAGCAGCAAGTTAGCTGACCAAAACAAACTTGAAGCTAATAAACTCTGAAGTCACACCAGGCCGAAGGGTTTATCTCTGATCTTAATGAAATTTCAAGGCCACAAACTCTGATTTAAAATTTCATGGCTATTTATTTTAATCTGAAATATAAAGGCACGGTAAAAGTTCTGCGAAGTTCAGTTGCTCAGTTGTGTCTGACTCTCTGTGACCACATGACTGCAGCACACCAGGCCTCCCTGTCCATCACCAACTCCCTAAATTTACTCAAAACACATGTCCATTGAGTCGATGATGCCATCCAACCATCTCATCCTCTTTTGTCCCCTACTCCTCCCACTTTCAATCTTTCCCAGAATCAGTCAGTTCTTTGCATTTTGTGGCCAAAGTTTTGGAGTTTCAGCTTCAGTATCAGTCCTTCGAAGAATATTGAGGACTGATTTCCTGCAGAACTATATGTTCATGTAGTGCAAAAGGTATGTTTTCATACTCACGTCCTAAAAATCTCCTTTGCAATCTCTTTCCAGTAACCATAGTACATACCAGTTAGAACTGGAACATTCCCATTTGTAGCCAGAATCCTTCAGTGAAAGGATGGGCCTTTCTGCTGGTTCTTTTCACTCTCTGGAGCCATCACAGCAGAAGGGCATGTGGCAGCACAGTGTATAGAGCTCAAAGCGCGGATTGATGATTTGGTCTACTTCATTTCAAAGCTCATATCTTCTGCTTACCCACTATATGATCTTGGGCAAGATTACCTAAGCCAGTGGTTCGCAAATAGGGGTGATTTTGTCCCAGCATAGGGACATTTGGCAATACCTCAAGGCACATTTGGTTGTCATCACTGAGGTAGGGGATACAACTGGCATCTAGTGAATAGAAAGCTGAGCGCCAAAGAAACGATTCTTCTGAACTGTGGTGTTGAAGAAGACTCTTGAGAGTCCCTCGGACTGCAGATGGTGACTGCAGCCATGAAATTAAAAGACGCTTACTCCTTGGAAGAAAAGTTATGACCAACCTAGATAGTATATTCAAAAGCAGATATTACTTTGCCAACTAAGGTCCGTCTAGTCAAGGCTGTGGTTTTTCCANGGAGAGTGAAGGCTTTGGTTTTTCCCGTAGCCATATATGGATGTGAGAGTTGGACTGTGAAGAAGGCTGAGCATCGAAGAATTGATGCTTTTGAACTGTGGTATTGGAGAAGATTCTTGAGAGTCCCTTGGACTGCAAGGAGATCCAACCAGTCCATTCTGAAGGAGATCAGCCCTGGGATTTCTTTGGAAGGGATGATGCTAAAGCTGAAACTCCAGTACTTGGGCCACCTCATGTGAAGAGTTGACTCATTGGAAAAGACTGATGCTGGGGAGGATTGGGAGCAGGAGGAGAAGGGGACGACCAAGGATGAGATGGCTGGATGGCATCACGGACTCGATGAACATGAATCTGAGTGAACTCTGGGAGATGGTGATGGACAGGGAGGCCTGGCGTGCTGCAATTCATGGGGTCGCGAAGAGTCGGACACGACTGAGCGACTGAACTGAACTGGACTGCAAGGAGATGAAACCAGTCAATCCTCATGGAAATCAGTCCTGAATATTCACTGGAAGGACTGATGCTGGAGCTGAAGCTGTAATACTTTGGCCACCTGATAGGAATAACTGACTCACTAGAAAAGACCCTGATGCTGGGAAAGACTGAAGGAAAGAGGAGAAGGCTGACAGAGGATGAGATAGTTGGATAGCATCACCAACTCAACGGACATTAGTTTGAGCAAGCTCCAGGTGTTGGTGATGGACAGGGAAGCCCAGCGTGCTGCAGTCCATGGGGTTGCAAAGAGTTGGACAGACCGAGCGACTGAACTAGTGGATAGAGACTGTGAAACATCCTGCAACGCACAGAACAGCCCCCCACCACAGCAAAGTTATCCAGTCCAAATTGTCAGCTCTTTTAACCTTTCAACCCTTCATTTCTTCCTCCATGAATTATAATTAGTACCTTTTTCATTGTTTTTGTGATGGTTAAGATGAGATAATCTGTTTAAAATGCTTAACATAGTGCCTGGCACACTAAGTATTCTGTTAATAAAAATTACTGTTGTTATCATTATCATCACTAGTACTCATTTGGATATTTACACTAAATGGAAAGAACAGGCTATATATTACCAGTAGCCATGCAGCCAGGGAGATGCTTTTGCCTCTTCCTTTCATCTGCTGAAAATTTCTGAAGAACAAAGAAAAATGGGGAATGAACAGAAGCAGCCCTTCTTGCTTATAGTCAGAGGAGATAAAATGATGCATAGTCCAGTTCAAAGAAACACCTTTCTTTTTCACACTGATGTCCTTTTATTTTTCCTTTTGCATCATATTGCAGTTATATCTCCTTTCCTCTTTACATCTTTTCGAGTTTCAACTCTTTCAATCTTTTTTAACTACTAAGGACTTGGGAACCATTAACGAAATAGAAAGCACTGGCCAGGACAAGGCATTGGTGTATTTGAAAATAAGTTATGCCATCATCTCAGATTATTCATATAATAAATCAAATGAGCTGTTGAAATGTTTGCTAAATCTTCGAACTACAATTTTCATTTAGTAATTATGCTAAGTAATAGTGGAATAAACTCTAAACTCCTAAAGTTCACTTAGTAACCATAAGTTCATTCATATTGCAGTGGTATTAATAATCTTTTATCTTTCAAGGCAAATGCAATAGGTCGAAGTGCCAAAACTGTCCGAGAATTTCTGGAAAAGAATTACACAGAAGATGCCATAGCAAATGACAATGAAGCTATCAAATTAGCAATAAGAGCTTTGCTGGAAGTAAGTGATAAAGCATATACAGAAAATCATGGTTTTTCCCCCCCTCATTCAGTTGCTTATTAAAACACAGACTTTCCTGAAGTAATTCTAAAATTGCACTTGTTTTACATTAGGTTGTCCAGTCTGGTGGAAAAAACATTGAACTTGCTATAATAAGAAGAAACCAACCTTTGAAGGTAAGTCATTAACCAAAGAGGAAAAAGACCTGTAGTATAAGGCATTTTCGGAGAAGGCAATGGCACCCCACTCCAGTACTCTTGCCTGGAAAATCTCATGGATGGAGGAGCCTGGTAGGCTGCAGTTCATGGGGTCACTGAGGGTTAGACACAACTGAGCAATTTCCCTTTCTATTTTCACTTTCATGCATTGGAGAAGGAAATGGCAACCCACTCCAGTGTTCTTGCCTGGAGAATCCCAGGGACGGGGTAGCCTGGTGGGCTTCCGTCTATGGGGTCGCACAGAGTCGGACACGACTGAAGTGACTTAGCAGCAGCAGCAGCATAAGGCATTTTAACAAAAAAATTTAGTATGTTGCTGACACCTGTGAATCTTTATTACAAGCCTGAAACCTCCCTTAGCATCCATTGACACTATGATGAATTCTGTTTTGTTTCTGTGGGCTAACTCACTAATCTGTACATGCTTACTACACAAGCAATTATCTCTCTAGCCCTCTGTGAAGTCCTAGGGGTGCTGAGATCTATGTATAGGCCTACCCCACTTAGTACATGTTCTTATAAGTAGGAATTCCTACTGAGTCTGTCCCATATAGGGTCAGTGTACTGTATTCCCTGTGGAGATTCATTCCTGGCACCATACAGCAACAGTCCCTCTTGCTGTCTTTTTAGATCTGAAATCAAGATTAGCTTCCAGTGTCATTCAGCTGCCATTTATATAATTGTTGGCCCTCTAGGCTTCTAACATAATGTTATCCTTCATTATGTTAAAAAACCACCCTTTCTTGATTGCCTACTGGTTTTTATCTGATTTCTCTACTTTTCACTTCTGGGTGCCTTAAGCTTCTGTAAGACTTGCATTTTAATATCTAATTGTGATCGTCTTTCTATATTTATATCAAGTCTAGCATTATTCGTTGTACACCTTTAGTCAGCCATTGTGTGTTAAAACTGCTGGACCGCAAAGTAAATTGTCCAGAACACGACAATAAATTGTTCCAAACACTGTGATAGAGAACTCATTGGTAAAGAGCATTTGAAATGTGACCAACTGTTCATTAGGTAGAGCTTCACACTGTGTGCCAGCTAGGTCTTTAGCTGAGTGTACAAAAGCACTTGCATGGAAAACCATATGAAAAATGTGCCCTAAAGCAGTATTTTATGTACACCCTTTCTTTTGTGTTAAGGAAACTATTTCAGGGGGAAATAGTAGTAAAATCAGTGCTATGTGGAGCAGTGGTTTTGGTTTTCGGAGTTTTGTTGTTGTTTTGACACCAGTGGGTGGGGACAGGGCAGGAGCAAGTTTCAGTGAATAAGAGAAGTGGGGACACGAGGTCTGGGGCTGCCTCTGTGGGGCTCCGCATAAACAACCAGGGTGCTGAGCAGAGTATGGAGATGGTATGCGGCAGGTTGTCACCTCTGCTTCCAGGACTCAGGGACAGCTGTGCCAACACCACAGGGACACAGAACCACTGAGTCCAGAGTCAGCTCTCCAGCCCCACGACATACATATGTATGTATGTTCCTATGTTCTCTACTTAGTTTGGGAGTTATAAACGAAGCACCATGAAAATCATCATTTTCCTACCTCTTTGGCTAGTCCAAGAGCTGATAAAATAAACAGACCCTAATGAGAATCACAGTGGGATGGGGTGGGGGTTCAGTAATCAGTTATTCATGAATAGAATAAGCTTTGCATTCAAATGTGTTTAGAATTACATCCGTATACAAGATATGGAACCCAATATTGCATTTCCTGGCTTTTTATTTTAGCACAATGATAGTGGAAATGTTGTAGAGTTCTGATTTTGTCCATAATTGTTATAATTAAGCTACTTCTGAAATATTTCATCATGTACTTGAAGTTATAGGATATAAAGTTATAAAAAATAAAATTATAAAATATAATTGGGTTCATCAACATTATAGTTAGAAATTGTTGCTATAATTGAAATTTGCTTTTTAAAATTTTTTCTCTTTTCAGATGTTTAGTGCCAAAGAAATTGAATTACAAGTAAATGAAATAGAAAAGGAAAAAGAAGAAGCAGAGAAGAAAAAATCAAAGAAGACCACCTAATTCTTAGGAGAAACACTGGGATATTTTAATATTTTCTTGTACTCAAAATTGCTTAGTGAAATTTTAAAGGAAATAAGTTAATATGCAACATTACATTTAGTAGTTACATGTGTTGAGAATGTCATACTTGTGGCATTCATCTATGACAAACATACATGAAGTATTTTTTTAAAGTTCAGTAATTGTTGAAAGCAGTCATGACTTTACATAAGCCTGAGACTATATTTTATAACTTTCTCAGTATGTTACTTTTTCATATATGCAAATTCAATTAAAAAATTTTTAATTAAATAATTTGGTGCTATTCGAGCATTGACTGTCAGGTAGAGATAGCTATTCCAAAATAAACTGAATATAATATTGAGTTGCATTTCTAGATAAAAACATTCTTGTGCTGGTGATGTGCCAAAATTCTGACAATGCCTTATTTTTAAGTGAGCTTTCCAGGCAGTGGTAAAGAACCTGCCTGTGAATGCAGGAAACGTAAGAGACCTGGGTTCAGTCCCTGGGTCGGGAAGATCCCCTGGAGGAGGGCACGGCAACCCAATCCAGCATTCTTGCCTGGAGAATCCCATGGACAGAGGAGCCTGGCAGGCCACAGTCCATGGGGTTGCAAAGCTGGACAGAACTGTAGCAAATTAGCACGTGTTGTCATATTTATCTTCCAAGTTGCAGGAGAGTCATCCATTGGTGTCGGCCCCTTGTGAACACCAAAACCTGCCAGTGCTCAAGACCCTTATGCAACCAAATGGTGGAGTATCTGCATGAGCCTACACACATCCTCTTGTATACTTTATTATTTCTTCCAATTTTATTGAGATATAATTGATAAGGGCTTCCCGGGTGGCTCTGCTAGTAAAGAATCCACCTGCAATGTGGGAAACCTGGGTTTGATCCTTGGGTTGGGAAGACCCCTGGAGAAGAGAACGGCAACCCACTCTAGTATTTTGGCCTGGAGAATTCTATGGACTGTATAGTCCATGGGGTCGCAAAGAGTCAGACATGACTGAGCAAATATCATGTAAAAATAGAGATTCTGATTATGTATTATGGGCTTCCCAGGTGGTACTAGTGATAAAGAACCTGCCTGCCAATGCAGGAGATGGAAGAGACGTGGGTTCAATCTCTGGGTCTGGAAGATGCCCTGGAGAAGGAAATGGCAACCCCCTCCAGTATTCTTCCCTAGAGAATCCTGTGGACAGAGGAGCCTGGTGGGCTACAGTCCGTGAAGTCGGACACAACTGAAGCATGCAGGTGATTGATATGCAACATGGTATAAGTTTTAAGGCATACAACATAATGATTTGATTTATATACATTAAGAAGTGATTGTCACATTAAGTTTTAGTGGACNTTTGGAAAACTCAGCAGTGGCCACAGGACTGGAAAAGGTCAATTTTCATTCCAATTCCAAAGAAAGGCAGTGCCAAAAAGTATTCAACCACACAATTGTACTAATTTCACATGCTAGCAAAGTGATACTAAAAATTCTCCAAGCTAGGCTTCAATAGTACATGAACTGAGAACTCCAGACATTCAAGCTGGATTTAAAAAAGGCAGAGGAACCAGAGATTAAATTGCCAACATCCGTTGGATCATGGAAAAAGCAAGAGAATTCCAGAAAAATATATATTTCTGTTTCATTGACTACACTAAAGCCTTTGACTGTGTGGATCACAACAAATAGTAGACAATTCTTCAAGAGATGGGAATACCAGACCACCTTACCTGCCTCCTGAGAAATCTGTATCCAGGTCAAGAAGCAATAGTTAGAACCAGACATGGAACAAAGGACTGGTTCCAAACTGGGAAAGGAGTATGTCAAGGCTGTACATTGTCACCCTGCTTATTTAACTTATACATAGAGTACATCATGTGAAATCCTGGGCTGGATGAACACAAGCTGGAATCAAGATTGCTGGGAGAAATATCAATAACCTCAGATATTTAGATGACACCACCCATACGGCAGAAAATGAGGAAGAGCCTTGATGAAAGAGCCTCTTGATGAAAGTGAAAGAGAAGAGTGAAAAAGCTGGCTTAAATCTCAGCATTCAAAAAATGAAGATCATAGCATCTGTTCCCATCACTTCAGGGAAAATAGATGGGGAAACAATGGAAACAGTGTCAGACTTTATTTTCTTGGTCTTCAAAATCACTGAAGATGGTGACTGCAGCCATGAAGTCAAAAGACGCTTGCTCCTTGGAAGAAAAGTTATGACCAATCTAGATGGCATGTTAAAAAGCAGAGACATTACTTTGCCAACAAAGGTCCATATAATCAAAGCTATTGTTTTTCCAGTAGTCATGTATGGATGTGAGAGTTGGACCATGAAGAAATTTGAACATTGAAGAATTGATGCTTTTGAGATGTGGTGTTGGAGAAGATTCTTGAGAGTCCCTTTGCCTGCAAGGAGATCAAAACACTGAATCCTAAAGGAAATCAATCCTGAATATTCAGTGTAAGGACTGATGCTGGAGCTGAAACTCCAATACTTTGGCCTCCTGATGCAAAGAACTGACTCATAAGAATAGACCCTGATCCTGGGAAAGATTGAAGGCAAGAGAAGGGGATGACAGAGGAGGAGTTGGTTGGATGACATCAGCAACTCAATGCACCTGAGTTTGAGCCAGCTCTGGGAGATAGTGAAGGGCAGGGGAGAGTGGTGTGCTGCCTTCCAGGGGTCACAAAGAGCTGGACATGATTAGGTGACTGAACAGCCACAACTGTAAGGAAGAGTTTTCCCTTCTTCATTTATGTGTTTATTCAGTTATTTATTCATATCAACATAGAATATTATTTATTATATTTTATGAAGTAAGTATAATACTATTATTTTTGTTTCTAAAATTGGTCCAGTTTTAGCCATTTGGAGAGCTTTTCAGTTGGTGTCTGTATTCCAGTTCCCATCCTCTGGGACTATTTTCTTACTTTCTGGCATCAAATTTCATTTGTGTTTTCTCTGCCCAGCCCTAGAATCAACCACTTTTCCAAAGACCCCTGGTTTCTTTTGTTGAGAATGATATTTTAAAAGCAAAGATATGGGCACTAGATGTGCTCTTTGCTACAAGGGTGTCATTACTTCTAGACTCTCTCAGTGGACAGAGATTGGAAGTATATGTATATATACTAACTAATGCCTGCACATACATCTATGTTTATTGCTGTTTCTATTTTAAAAAAGCATGACTTGATAGTGATAGCTTTCATTCCAATCCAACTCTGTAGTGTTCATTCTAGGTTTTCCCCTTGGCTTATTTGTAACTTTGTTCTCTGACAGTTGGAAACTGAGACAGCCAAGTTTCCAATTATTTGCCCTAAGAGATGGTTTATAATTTATGTTTTTTATTTATTTATATTATATATTTTAATTTACATTATTTCTTCCTTAGATATTTGATAGAATGTACCAGTAAAATCATCCAAGCTTAGAATTTTCTTTATATAAATGTTTTTAACTACAAACTCAGTTTCTTCGATAGATGTTTCTTGTTATTTATTTCTTCTTGAATACATTTTTGTAGTTTGTGTCTTTCAAGGAATAAATCAGTTTCATCTAAATTGTTGCATTTGAGGGGCACTGAATTATTTGCAGCATTTCTTTATTCTTTCGTCTACAGGGTCAGGAGTGATATTCTTTCATTCCTACTGTAGGCAACCAGTCAATGTTGTTACACAGTAATTTAATTTTTTTCAGCTTACACTATTTTAGAATTTCCCCAGGCCACCTATCTGAATCATGGGCTATTTAAAATAAATATTTAAAATTTTTTTTAAATTTTCAAATATTTAAGGAATTTTCAAGTATCTTTTTGTTACTGATGTCTAGTTTAATCTTTTTATTCTCCAAGAACATACTTTGTATGATTTCTACCATTTTAGCTTTATTAATGTTTGTTTTATGGTGCAGATTATAGTCATTTTTACTGAGTGCTCTGTGTGTAATTGAAAAAAGTGCATATTTTGCTATTGTTGTAAGTGCTGTTTTACACAGCTTCAAATTGAACATCTTTCCACAGTTTATGTTGCCCAGCATATTAATGCTTGTGTGTGCGCTCAGTCACTCAGTTGTGTCCAACTCTTAGCCACCCCACGGACTGTAGCTTGTGAGTCTCCTCTGCCCATGGGATTCTACAGGCAAGAATACTGGAGTGGGTTGCCATTGCCCCCTCCGGGGGATTTTCCCTAACCAGGGGAGTAGCCCGTGTCTCCTGCGTCTTCTGCATTAACAGGTGGATTCTTTACCATTGAGGCAATTGAGAATTGTAAGGACAAAAATGTATACTTTGGGGTAAAGGCTAAAGTTAGTGGCAGAAACAAGCACACTTAGTGAAGGAATGCTATAATTTAAGAAAAAAGGAAAGATGTTCTTTTCAAAACAGGCTTCTCTAATAGAGTGTGACCGTGTAAGATTTTGCCTACTTTCTATCCACATTCTAGTTCTGTATTTTCCCATAACCAGCGATACTTGGCCTCAACCTGACATCAACTATTACACAGGGCCTTGGGATCAGTTCTGACTAAAGCTGATGGCAGGATTAGAGTAATTTAGCTCATCGCTGATTCTGAGCTCCAGGTCCCTATTGCTGTTACGCAGTTCTTCCAGGATCCCTCAGTTCCACTTGGAGGTCCACTCTGCTGAGAGTTTATAATCACAGTCCACTACAACAGGACCCCAACTACCATGGAGAGTGGGCTTTGCACGCAGAAATTGCAATGTCTTGAGTCAAGTAATTGACTTGGCAAAGTCCTCACTCCTTTCAAAACTAGCAACATCTCTAAACAGCAGATGGAATTTTAGAGTAATGCATCTGGAAAGCTGCAAGAACAGGAATACATCTGTTTCCATTGTTATAGAAAGATAAACAGGACCAGACTCAAGACTCTGTGGGAAACAAAGTTCTTGCTTCTCTGCTTACTGTTTACTGCCTTTCAAGGAGGAAGAAATGTCATGGATGTGTCAGATGGTGAGGAGAAACTGGTACACACTATAGTCATCTCAAATATATTCCAGGGAGAATAAAAACAAGGCTACATCAATGTGACAGACAAATGCTCGACCGATGATTTATTTATTCTTTTTTTTTTTTGCTCACATGATATCAAATTCAAGAACATTAATAGATTCATTTTCATCTTTGCATTTTGGCTTTTGGGGCAATTTTATATCAAAATGTGTTTGTTCATTTTAATGTTAGTCTGGTTATGGGCATTTTTAAGGATATGTTAGCTTTTCTATGGGGAGAAGGCAATGGCTCCCCACTCCAGTACTCTTGCCTGGAAAATCCCATGAACGGAGGAGCCTGGTGGGCTGCAGTCCATGGGGNTATAATATTGAGTTGCATTTCTAGATAAAAACATTCTTGTGCTGGTGATGTGCCAAAATTCTGACAATGCCTTATTTTTAAGTGAGCTTTCCAGGCAGTGGTAAAGAACCTGCCTGTGAATGCAGGAAACGTAAGAGACCTGGGTTCAGTCCCTGGGTCGGGAAGATCCCCTGGAGGAGGGCACGGCAACCCAATCCAGCATTCTTGCCTGGAGAATCCCATGGACAGAGGAGCCTGGCAGGCCACAGTCCATGGGGTTGCAAAGCTGGACAGAACTGTAGCAAATTAGCACGTGTTGTCATATTTATCTTCCAAGTTGCAGGAGAGTCATCCATTGGTGTCGGCCCCTTGTGAACACCAAAACCTGCCAGTGCTCAAGACCCTTATGCAACCAAATGGTGGAGTATCTGCATGAGCCTACACACATCCTCTTGTATACTTTATTATTTCTTCCAATTTTATTGAGATATAATTGATAAGGGCTTCCCGGGTGGCTCTGCTAGTAAAGAATCCACCTGCAATGTGGGAAACCTGGGTTTGATCCTTGGGTTGGGAAGACCCCTGGAGAAGAGAACGGCAACCCACTCTAGTATTTTGGCCTGGAGAATTCTATGGACTGTATAGTCCATGGGGTCGCAAAGAGTCAGACATGACTGAGCAAATATCATGTAAAAATAGAGATTCTGATTATGTATTATGGGCTTCCCAGGTGGTACTAGTGATAAAGAACCTGCCTGCCAATGCAGGAGATGGAAGAGACGTGGGTTCAATCTCTGGGTCTGGAAGATGCCCTGGAGAAGGAAATGGCAACCCCCTCCAGTATTCTTCCCTAGAGAATCCTGTGGACAGAGGAGCCTGGTGGGCTACAGTCCGTGAAGTCGGACACAACTGAAGCATGCAGGTGATTGATATGCAACATGGTATAAGTTTTAAGGCATACAACATAATGATTTGATTTATATACATTAAGAAGTGATTGTCACATTAAGTTTTAGTGGACTTCCAAGTTTAGTAAACATCATCTCACATAGATAAAAAATGAAAGAAGCAAAAAAATACCTTTTTCTTGCAAAAAATACCTTTTTCTTGTAGAGAACTCATGATTTACTCTTCAGAACTTTCATAAAAGCAGCATGAATTATATATTTATCACACTGTACTTTATAGACATAGTATTTATGTATCTTATAACTGGAAGTTTGTGCCTTTTTGACTGCCTTGATCCAGTTGCCCCTTCCTCCAATTCCTGCTTCTGATAAACACAAATCTGATCTTTTTTCATGAGCGAGTGAAGTGAGTTTGTTTTAGAAGTATAATTGAACTACAACAGTACGTTATTTCTTGCTACACAATATAGTGATTTGATATGTCTACCATTTCAGACTGATCACCCTAAGTCTGCTTACAATATGTCACCACACAAAGATATTACATAGTTGTTGCTTATATTCTCCACACTGTGTATGTTTCATAATGACTCATTTCCTTTGCAATTGGAAGTTTATACTTCTTAATCTCCTTCCTCTATTTCTCTCCTCCCTTTACCTCCCTCCACTGTGACAACCCACCTGTTTATTCTCTGTGTCTATAACTCTCTTTCCTTTTTTGTTCATTTTGTAGATTGCACGTATAATTAAAATGCAGTACTTGTCTTTCTCTGACTTATTTCACTTAGCCTAATACCCTCTAGGTCCACCCACGTTGTCACAATGGCAGGATTTCTTTTTTATGGCTGAGTAATATTCCATTGTGTGTGGGTATATGCATGTTTTCTTTATCCATTCATCCATTGATGGGCACTTTTGTTGCTTCCATATCATGGCTATTGTAAATAATACTGCAGTTAGCATAGGGGTGCATATATCTTTTCTAAGTGTGTGTGTGTGTGTGTGTTTTGCTTTCATCTTTTGTGTGTGTGTGTGTGTTTTGCTTTCATCTTTTCTAAGTGTGTGTGTGTTTTGCTTTCATCTTTTTTAAGTGTGTGTGTGTTGCTTTCTTAGAATAAATACCCAGGAGTGGAACTGCTTAATCATATGGTACTTCTAAATTTTTTTGAGGAATCCCCACTGTTTTCCATAGGGGCTGCACCAATTCACATTCACAGGGTTCCCTTTTCTCCACATTCTCATCAACATTTATTTGTTTTCTTTCACAGAACTGCCATTCTGACAGGTGTGAGGTGGTATCTTGTGGTTTTGATTTGCATTTTTGTGATGATTAGTGCTTCCCAGGTGCACTAGGGGTAAAGAACCCGCCTACCAGTGCAGGAGACAAAAAGAGACACAGGTTCAATCCCTTGGTTAGGAAGATCTCCTGGAGAAGGGAATGGCAACCCACTCCAGTGTTCTTGCCTGGAGAATCCCATGGACAGGGGAGCTTGGTGGGCTATAGTCCATGGGGTCACAAAGAGTCAGACACAATTGAGTGACTTAGCACAGCACACACAATTAGTGATTTTAAGCATCTTTTCATGTGCTTGGTCATCTGTATGTCTTCCCTAATGTCTTTTGCCCCTCTTGAACATAAGAGTAATGGGAAGGTACCACATAATCGTTGACTATGTCAACATATTGCATGCATAGTCCCTGAAAGTGGATTCAGACCCTGGTTAAGTCAAACTGGGGGGACGTCCAGGAAGAGGGATGTGTTGCTAGCCCACACGTGGCCCTGGGAAGCCACCTCACGAAAGTGCATTCACCTGCTACTCATCTTCACAAACAGTCTCTTTGTGCTAAGTCAAAGTGAAAGCTGCTCAGCCGTGTCCGACTCTTTGTGACCCCATGGACTGTACAGTCCATGAAATTCTCCAGGCCAGAATACTGGAGTGGGTAGCCTTTCCCTTCTCAGGGGATCTTCCCAGCTCAGGGACTGAACACATGTTTCCTGTATTGCAGGCAAATTCTTTACCAGCTGAGCCACAAGGGAAGCCCAGGAACACGGGAGTGGGTAGCCTATCCCTTTTCCAGTGGATCTTCCTGACCCAGGGATCAAACGCAGTTCTCTTGCATTGCAGGCAGATTCTTTACCAGCTGAGCTATCAGGAATTAAAAAGATATGGTCCTTGTCTTGAAGAGGTCACAGTACCAAATAATCAAGCCCATTCTTATGAGTTATATGAATAATGAAAAGTGTATTTCCCTTAAATTTAAGTGTATTTTCCCTTAAATCTGTGGATTTAATATGGAGTATGGAGTATGTTGCTAGTAGTTTCTGGAATAACATTTAAATCTTCCCTAGTAAAACACACAACACTGGACCTTAAAGGAAATGAGACGTATTTTTTGTTAATAAACAAAAAGGGGATGATACCTTTCTCTCCCAATTTCCACCTCTAATGCAAAAGAATGCTCCAACTACCGCACAATTGTGCTCATCTCACATGCTAGTAAAGTAATGCTCAAAATTCTCCAAGCCAGGCTTCAGCAGTACAAGAACCGTGAACTCCCTGATGTTCAAGCTGGTGTTAGAAAAGGCAGAGGAACCAGAGATCAAATTGCCAACATCCGCTGGATCATCGAAAAAGCAAAAGAGTTCTAGAAAAACATCTATTTCTGCTTTATGGACTATGCCAAAGCCTTTGACGGTGTGGATCACAATAAACTGTGGAAAATTCTGAAAGAGATGGGAATACCAGACCACCTAACCTGCCTCTTCAGAAATCTGTATGCAGGTCAGGAAGCAACAGTTAGAACTGGACATGGAACAACAGATTGGTTCCAAATAGGAAAAGGAGTA